>OZ024745.1:15877752-15885252 GCA_964016885.1 Eledone cirrhosa
GAGATGACCCCTATATCCGCGAAAACAATTCGAGTGAATGTGGAAATACACATATCGAATTAGAGTGCTCAATAGACATGTTAAAATAAAACAAAAGCTATTCATCACTCAATAGAATCGACAAAAAATGAGCAATAAAATTAACTGGTGGATAGCTATGTCCAGAGCTAAATATATTAGAAAGATCGAGTATCGAAAAATCGGCGCACGAGTTCACGAAAAACGAAATTCGATATGAGCGGCAGAGGGCTCAATAATTCAGATGAATCAGAGCTATAACTATCGTTAAAATACCGTCACATATAGAACAAGTCTACAATCAACCATACGATTTAAAATCGATAAAGGAAGATTCGGGCCAAACAGATAAAAAATAACAATAAAACAATACGTCAATAATTTAAATGAATGTAAAATCATACCCGGACCCACTAGAAAGGTGTTAAATCTAGCTTCATGGGTTTCTGTAAATCCTTAGACAGTACTCTATCAGCTCACATATAAATATAAAAGCCTACTAGAATAAGTGGAACGGAGTTTACGTTGTCAACGAGTTTTATCCTGGCGGCAAAGGAGTCAACTAGCGGTGAAAAACGCACATGGCATTAGACAAGGGAGATGACCCCTATATCCGCGAAAACAATTCGAGTGAATGTGGAAATACACATATCGAATTAGAGTGCTCAATAGACATGTTAAAATAAAACAAAAGCTATTCATCACTCAATAGAATCGACAAAAAATGAGCAATAAAATTAACTGGTGGATAGCTATGTCCAGAGCTAAATATATTAGAAAGATCGAGTATCGAAAAATCGGCGCACGAGTTCACGAAAAACGAAATTCGATATGAGCGGCAGAGGGCTCAATAATTCAGATGAATCAGAGCTATAACTATCGTTAAAATACCGTCACATATAGAACAAGTCTACAATCAACCATACGATTTAAAATCGATAAAGGAAGATTCGGGCCAAACAGATAAAAAATATAAATAAAACAATACGTCAATAATTTAAATGAATGTAAAATCATACCCGGACCCACTAGAAAGGTGTTAAATCTAGCTTCATGGGTTTCTGTAAATCCTTAGACAGTACTCTATCAGCTCACATATAAATATAAAAGCCTACTAGAATAAGTGGAACGGAGTTTACGTTGTCAACGAGTTTTATCCTGGCGGCAAAGGAGTCAACTAGCGGTGAAAAACGCACATGGCATTAGACAAGGGAGATGACCCCTATATCCGCGAAAACAATTCGAGTGAATGTGGAAATACACATAAAGAGGGCTCGATAAGGATAAATATATATCAAATATATAAGAACCGTAGAGCAAATATTTATTAAAATAACAGATTGAAGTTTAAGCAAAGAATCGCTGCTTTCACCCTTAATATATATATTTCTCTGGAAACTTCTGATTACAACATCACAGTTCTTCACACAAACTATTTGAGGTTCTTCCTATTTATTATCACAGAGAACATTTGCTAACTTTTTTTTTGTTCACAACAAACGTTCCTATGCATACATCTATATCTATACATCTGTATACACTTACTCCCTATATATATACCTCAATCTATACACATGTATTCACTTTCTCTCTTTACATATATTTGTGTCTATACGTCTATATACACTCTCACACAACACACTCTCCCTATACAAGTCTATATCTATAGGTCTATATACATTCCCTCATTCTATATATATACATGTCTATAACTAAACGTCTATATAAGCCCTCTATTCCTTTAAATATTAATATATATATACATACATATATATATATATATATATATATATATATATATATATATATATATATATATATATATATATATATATATATATATATACATATATATATATATATATATATAAAAAGTTAGCAAATGTTCTCTGTGATAAGAAATAGGAAGAACCTCAAATAGTTTGTGTGAAGAACTGTGATGTTATAATCAGAAGTTTCCAGAGAAAACATCACTCAAGCATTATCTTTCTTCAAGACATTGGGTATTGGAAAAGTAATATTTTGTAATATTTGGTCTCACCCCTTCAAAGAACTGTTTCGACAAAAATGTTAAAGAAATATCTTTGAAAAGCTCCAGTTAAAACTTCTAACAGATGTAAACCCAGATCTACTGCAGTTTCCTGTGATGGAGAATAAAATGTATTATATTGTAGTAGAAATTAGGAAATACAAGTATTGGCCATGAAAGAGGTGTGAAGATGAAGAAGGGTCTATCTACAAGGGTCGGCTGAAAAGTTCATAGGCAGACCATAGTACTCTCATGGCATGACAACATGAGGTTTATTTTTCAACACAGTCCCTGCAAAGAAACAATGTAATAATTATAAGAAAAGTTGAAATAATGCATGCAAGAATTCACAGCTCTAGCATCATCCTTCAAAGCCAGCTTGTGAAATTTTCAGCTGAACCTCGCAAATCATCTTGGTATTTCTCGTAGTAAGAAATATCGATACATTTAGTGAAAATTATTGGCTCAGAATAATTAAATTATTTTTGCTTGTCGCCAGATCAGCCCTGATCGAGGACAAAAGCTTTTCAGCTGGGACCATCCCCTATTTTCGTATATTCAATAAATCTTATGTGCTCCCTCTTTTTTATGGCAACATGGTATCATTTTTTTAAAGATTTGGCTGCTGTTTCTTGTCGGTAGAGAAAGAACCGTGTGAAGGAGTTCGTTAGATTCTAATCCAATTACGAAGATGGCGTTGTGCGTTCAAAACAGTCGCAGACATGATTCAGTGGTTCAGATGTTCCCTTCGCAAAAAGTGCTAGAAAATGCAGCCGGACATTTTATCAGAGAAGTATGTTGCGATTCTGACCCTCAATAAACAGAAAACATTCATAAATTATTTTCTGATAACATCAAATGAGCTTCAGCATGCAGTAATTAGATGACGGGAGTTAGGCGTAAAAGCCAAAGTCGTTAGCTTTAATTCGGTATTCGTGTCAACTCTTACCTTTGGTCATTGATCTTGAATTATGACTGAAAGAATACGATCGTGAATACAAGCGGCAGAAATGTTGTTCCTCCAAAGGGTCTTTAGAGTAATGTTACACGACAGACTACGTAACTCGGAGATGAGTGAGTCACTCCAGGTAGAGCCGCTACTTCTCTGAATTAAGAGATCACAACTCCTATACTATGGACATGTGGTTAGAATGTCTCAGGAAAGAATCGCTGGACAGGTTTTACAGACAAAACCAACTGGCATGAGACCCAGGGATAGACCCTGAGCAAGATGGTTGGATAATATCAATGGGCTTGGTTGGTCACGCTTGGGGATTCTGCTGGATCAATCGGAGATGGTTGGTTCCGACAGGACCCGCCGGAAAGAGTGGAAAGGAATAAAGTGGGCGAAAAAAAAAATGATCAAGTCTGGATTGTTTGTGAGTAGAGACTGCAGAAGCTCAATATATATTATGTATATATATATATATATATATATATATTTAATACAATAACAGAGATAGCTTAAAGCTAAACTCTGACTGGTAACCATCTCACTCAACAAACATTAGGTTATATGTTAGTATAAACCTAATTTAAGTGTTTGGGGTGCTACCTATATGTATTTTGTGGAAAGCCAGTTGTATTATTTTATGAGATATAATTAAAGTTATAATATATCTCTCTTTCCAAACAATTGTTTCATTATAAGTTTTCTACAAATTAGGAGATTGTTTCCAGTTTATGTAGAAGCCTAACATATATTCATGTAAGAATATATTTAGGTGGGGGCTTATAAATCATCAGTGGAAGCCCATTAAACTTTGATATAAGGAAAAATTCTTACCGCAGTTAAAAATCGTGTCTGCTAAGCTGCTCCCTCACGCATCGAATGACCGCCAAATTTGAAATTCCAGCAGTTTTTGACTGAGGAAGGATTATAGCATCACGAAGCGGGAAGGGGAGACAACCAATACACGAGAAAAGAAAAAATAATATTCACGCGGATTAATTAGTTTTTTCAAAAACATTATCAATCCAACGTGTTAAGAACTCAATTGAAGTTAAAAAAATAAATGCATGCGTGTATTAATTACACACGCATAT
Source organism: Eledone cirrhosa (assembly GCA_964016885.1). Taxonomy (NCBI): domain Eukaryota; kingdom Metazoa; phylum Mollusca; class Cephalopoda; order Octopoda; family Eledonidae; genus Eledone; species Eledone cirrhosa. The sequence goes on from OZ024745.1 coordinate 15,881,846, forward strand.
AGATATTTTCTTAGGCTAAAAACAGAAGTCGTACCTGAATAACAAACCGCAACTCATAACCGTAGTAAATACGCTTTAAAGGACAATCGGGAATGTAAATCTCTGGCCGAATTAAGAGTAAAATATTAAATATACGCGGGTTAATTAGTTATTTCAAAACTAATATCAATTCTACGTGTTAAGAACTCAATTAATTAAAAAAAATAAAAATATGCATGTAATTATTTACACAGGCATATATATATTTTCTTAGGCTAAAAACAGAGAAGTAACAACCAAAAAACCATCATATCGCACAACAGTAATAAATACGGAAAGTCATATTTATAAGGTAGTAAGTATGTTTTGAAACAGTGAGCAGGTTTGAAATTAGAAAATAGAATAGCTTTCACCGTATTTTTGACTAAAGGAATTTTAGCCCGATAAAGGGGTTTAGAACCCTCAGATAAATGGAAAAAGATGAGTATTGACGTACGTTCCCGAGATCCATGGATGAGTTCTCTCCTATGTACGTCAATACTCATCTTTTTTCATTTATCTGAGGGTTCTAAACCCCTTTATCAGGCTAAAATTCCTTTAGTCAAAAATACGGTGAAAGCTATTATATATATATATATATATATATATATATATATATATATATATATATATATATATATATATATATATATATATATATATATATATATATATGTAGATAAATCTACCAAAAGTTTACGGTAGTGTCCAATCCGTATGAAGAACTCAATGTAATCCGGATATCATGAAAAGGGAAGATGTATTCAAAAACTACTTTCGGTGAAAAATAAACGGAAAACAGAGTCAAGATAAATTAATAAAATAATGAATAAACTAAGAAACAGTTCCTTATATTAAAAAGAATTCATCATTTTACGATCGTTTCTAGGATATATATGTGTTAGAGTTGGTATGCATATTCTATAGATCTATGTACAATATTTATACAAACTATCAGAGGGAATATACATACCTACACATATATATGCTGTCTTCAGAAATAATGATATTTGTTTATTGAAAAAAACAAAGATTCAATACAATAGGTCTGTTTGGGAACAGGTTTTGAATTGACCAATCAGGAGATAGTGAGGGTCAAGATAGTAATATAATGAAATAATGAAATCTAAGGATATCCTATTAAATAAGCGACAGGAATTAATAATATCGTGTAATCATAAACCTTTAAATATTATAAACCTAATTAATATACACTTTAGAAATTAATATATAAATTATTTTTAATTTAGTTAACCTATAATTAATATTCTACTACTGATGAACTACATAATTCTGCTTTAAATATTATAAACCTAATTAATATACACTTTAGAAATTAATATATAAACTATTTTTAATTTAGTTAACCTATAATTAATATTCTACTACTGATGAACTACATAATTTTGCTTTCCTTCTTACAAATATCATTTCCTAAAACTGATACCATTAAGTAAACATATATAATTGTTTCTACTTTAGGCACAAGGCCAGCAATTATCCCAGTGTATTACTGGTACTTTATTTTATCGACCCCGTAAGGATGAAAGGCAAAGTCAACCTCGGCGGGATTTGAACTCAGATGGTAAAGGGACGTAACCACGCTGGAAAGCATGGCGTAAGTATAAGTAAACATATATAATGCTTTAACTTCAGGTTATGACTCTATGTTCCTTGAAAACTATATATATTTACTATTTCTCACTAATAAATTTAATCCCCCCCTCCAATAATTATATGTATATATAAGTGTGTATGTGTGTGTATATATATGTGTATGTATGTATATATGCATGTATGTATATATATATATATATATATATATATATATATATATATATATATATATATATATATATATGTATATATATATATATATATATATATATATATAAGTGTGTATGTGTGTGTGTGTATGTGTATATATATGTATATATATATATATATATAAGTGTATATATATATATATATATATATATATATATATATGCGTGTATGTGTATATATATGTATATATATATATATATATATATATATATAAGTGTATATATATATATATATATATATATATATATATATATATATATATATATATGTGTGTATGTGTATATATATGTATATATATATATATGTGTATAAGTATATATATATATATATTATTTTTATATTCTTTTAATTTCCCCTCATCTTTAACAGCACTTTTCAACTGCATCTAACTCTTATTTATCATATCTATATGTATTAGTATAATTTTATCAATATAAATATACCCATCAATTAAATTAATTTTATATTCTTTTCATAGATGTATTTTTTTCACTTAACATTCTTATCTTAAAACTTTGGTCACCTTAGATATTTGTATTGGCATTACTATTTTATAACAGCAACTGCTTGTATACCATTTACTGACCACCTGACCTATTTTCACCCCTAAAATAAGCTTCAATTACTACTATTTTACCATTTAGCCAATTATTAACTTTCTATTGGTTAACTCTAAACCTCTTACCAAACAGACAGAATATATTAGATCTTTGTTGGTTTTATTCAATGAACAAATAAAATTATTTCTGAGGTCAGCAAAATAATCCTTCATTCATAATATTCTTTTCCATCCAAAACTGAAATCTACCTTCCTCTACCCATAATTTAAGGTTCTTCTACTACTATATTACTATCTTGACCCTCACTATCTCCTGATTGGTCAATTCAAAACCTGTTCCCAAACAGACCTATTGTATTGAATCTTTTTTTCAATAAACAAATATCATTATTTCTGAAGACAGCATATATATGTGTAGGTATGTATATTCCCTCTGATAGTTTGTATAAATATTGTACATAGATCTATAGAATATGCATACCAACTCTAACACATATATATCCTAGAAACGATCGTAAAATGATGAATTTTTTTTAATATAAGGAACTGTTTCTTAGTTTATTCATTATTTTATTAAATTATATATATATATATATATATATATATATGTAGGGCGGGTAAAATTCCCGAGATCCATGGACGAGTTCTCTCCAGCGGTCTCTGCCCCTCATTATCGCTGCCATGTCCTATATATATCAAGGGCGGTTCCCGAGCATGGCCTCAGCCGGATGGCTGGAACAGATAAAAGTGTAAAAGAATATAAAAGAATATATATATATATATATATATATATATATATTGCTTTTCCTTCTTGTTGTTTACTTGTCTCACTCGCTTTACGCGTTTCACTTGTCCCAATAGCATATTTTAGTTATTGCTCGCACCAACCTGAGGTATCTGATTTTTAATGCGATGAAATACTAATGATGGTTGGCAAATCACTGATGAGGGACTAATTTTATAATATGTAATCCATGTGCAACCACGCAGTATTCCTCTCCCC
>OZ024745.1:15887752-15897752 GCA_964016885.1 Eledone cirrhosa
CGGGATAACCTCCTGCCCTCGTTCAAGTACAGAAGAATAGATGTAAACGATGATGCCTCTAATTCTAACTCAAAGAAAAAAATTCTTTTATTTTCTATTTCTCATATCTTTTGAGCTGGTCAATTACATTTGTTGCTCGTTAGCTGTATATAACTGCTGCTATAGTTTGAGACGGGAGATTTTTTCATTTTGTTTTTACATCGTAAAATATACAATTGAGTGGAATTTCATGTCACAGATTAACACTGATAACGTAAGATTTTAACCTCCGCCTCCCCTATCTCATTGCTTGCCAGTCTATATCTGTCCATTTCTTTCAATATATATCTCACCCCCCCCCCACTTATCTCTCTAAATCTGCCTACCTCATTCTCAATCTCTCCCCCCCCTCTCTCTCTTTCTCTCTCACACATACAAACACACACAGTCTCTCAATCAAGTTCTCCCTCAACCTGTCTTAATTCCTCTCTTCCGTTCTTTCTCTTCCATATCTCCCAGTATATATCTCACCATTAAGGTCGTACATAGTTAAACGACAACGAAGAACAGCGTAGTTAGTCTATATTCAACTAATCTCTTTCAGTTGATGTTTTCTATTAATTACCGCCTGATCGAGTTTGTTATGAAGAGTAGCAGCATGGCGGAGATTCCGTGGCGGTGAAAGTGTCATTAACCGACATGGTTTGTCCAGGATCACTAAATTCTTGATGTATATTATTGATAACATCAATAAATTTGGTGACTATAAATGTCAATTAGCTACTGATAGATTTGAAATAACTCACATTTAAATCAAATCTTCACCTCACCGTGTCATTCACCCTTTTGTTACCATATTTCTTATGAAAGAAACGGCTTATGATTTTCAAATTATAAAAAAAACAACAACATGAATTTGGAGAGATTTAAGTAATCTAAGTAACTTTCTCATTACTAAGCTGGTAAGGGCGGTGGATTGCCAGAATCTGTAGAGCGTCGGATAACATGTTTTGTGGTCTATATTTACCGAGGTTAGTTAGCTTTACTTTTCATCCTCTAGTATCATATTAGTGACTCCGGTACTAGTTAATGACTCTAGTATCATATTAGTGACTCTGGTACTAGTTAATGACTCTAGTATCATATTAGTGACTCCGGTACTAGTTAATGACTCTAGTATCATATTAGTGATTCTGGTACTAGTTAATGACTCTAGTATCATATTAGTGACTCTGGTACTAGTCAATGACTCTAGTATCATATTAGTGACTGTGGTGCTAGTAAATGACTCTAGTATCATATTAGTGACTCTGGTACTAGTTAATGACTCTAGTATCATATTAGTGACTCTGGTGCTAGTTAATGACTCTAGTATCATATTAGTGACTCTGGTACTAGTTAATGACTCTAGTATCATATTAGTGACTCCGGTACTAGTTAATGACTCTAGTATCATATTAGTGACTCTGGTACTAGTTAATGGTACTAGTTAATGACTCTAGTATCATATTAGTGACTCCGGTACTAGTTAATGACTCTAGTATCATATTAGTGATTCTGGTGCTAGTAAATGACTCTAGTATCATATTAGTGACTCTGGTACTAGTTAATGACTCTAGTATCATATTAGTGACTCTGGTGCTAGTTAATGACTCTAGTATCATATTAGTGACTCTGGTACTAGTTAATGACTCTAGTATCATATTAGTGACTCCGGTACTAGTTAATGACTCTAGTATCATATTAGTGACTCTGGTACTAGTTAATGGTACTAGTTAATGACTCTAGTTACCATATAAGTGTTGACTGTTACCGTATTAGTAGCGACTCTAGTACCATATTGGTAGTGATCCAGGTACAGGTGGTGACTATAACCCACATTAATGGTGTTTCTAGTACAATATTAGTCGTGACTATATTACCATATAACTGGTGACTCTGGTACCATATTATCAATGACTATGACACCATATTACTGAGAATTGTAGCACCATATTACTAATTGCTCTATACACTAATACTAAGGATTTTAGTACGGTATTAGTGGTGAATCTGGTATCTTGTCACTGTCAGGTATTTTACAATTCACTAATGGCGGACAGAATGTTTTTTAAATTACTTTAATAACTATTCTTATTATAAGTGTTTAATATAGAATAAAATCCATGTTTTTCACTGGTAGTATAAACAATAACTAAAACATCAGACATTTCTTAATATTATAACATCATTTAACTACATTAATTAAACTAATTCTATTGTTAATAGATTAATAATAATATATATGATAGAAAGAGAAGAGTTAAAATAACACAAAGATTGTATTAACGAAAGATTCAGAAGGAAAATAAAAGAATTTCTGCACGTATTCAACATCTCATAATCAATGGAATCTCCAGGCCCGATTAAATGAAGATGTGAGCCATACTTTGCATAAACTTGACTAAAAACGATCATTATCTGATCCTTGGTTTATTATATTATTATTCTACTCAGTCTCTGCCAAACTAAACAACATGAAACAACAACAACAACAAACAAAAATAACAACAGCAAAAAACAAACAAACAGGAAAAATGCAAAAAAATAAGACAAACAATAAAACATAAATATAACAAAGAAAAAATTCCTTCAGCTTATATATGCCTGACAACATGATGAACCGAATCAAAGAGAATGCTTGCAATGCAAAGATATTGGTACGGTCTTTGGTATTCTCATAAAAAAGATAATAAAATCCTTTTATTCAATCTTTCAGTGTATTGGATTTGTAAATACGAAAGAAACCACAGCAACCGAACTACTTGTTGTTTGCAGCAAATGATTGCTTCTGTTTAGTGAAACTAATAAAATTTCACTAACATGACAGCTCGTAACTGGAATAATATAGAAAACTACGTTTGTTGTTTGGTTTACACAATTTAATGGATTCATGCTGCTACAGCTGCTCTTTTCAATATGGCGGATTCTTATATTTTTGTTGCTGTGGAGCTGTGGATAGTTAATTTACACACACACACACACATACACACACACACGTATATATGTATATATATATATATATATATATATATATATATATATATTATATATATATATATATATATATGTATTATGCTTGTTTGTATGTATACATGTATGTATGAATCTATTTAATTATATTTCCCTCTCTCTTTCCACACACACACATATATATGGACATATATATATATACATATATAAATACATGTATATATATATATATATACATATATATATATGTATATATATGTATATATATATATATATATATACATATGTATATATATATATATACATATATATGTATATATATATACATATATTTGTATATATATATACATTTATATATGTATATATATATATATTTATGTATATATATATATACATATATATGTATATATATACACACATATATTTCTATATATATGTGTGTATATATATATGTATATATATAGACATATATATATATATATATATATATATATATATATATATATATATATATATATATATATATATATATATATATATATATATATATACATATATACATATATATATATATATGTGTACATATATATCTAACGCCGATAAGTTTACTATTCTGCCTGATGAATGATGACTCATATGACGACTGTAGTTTAGTAGCCAGAAGGCGTGAAAAACAAACAAACAAAAATATATCAACATTTCTTTTTACGATTTCTTAATATTAATTGATGCTATTTTTGATTTTCATGAAGTTTTTATTAGCAATGTCTCCGAATGGAAGCAATTTGGCTGCTGAGCAAATCTTTACACCCCCACCCCCAACCAACACACATCCCCTCCACACACCCACACAGCTCCACACATCCCCCACACAGCCCACACACATCTACACAGTACACCCACAGTCATATATAGACATGCATACGTCTGTTCATACGTACATTATAAATATTTTATCATATATTGCATATTTTATATAAACCGGAATATATGATGACTCAAATAAGAAAAATGATATTTTTTGGCCAATTGTAAAATATGGAATCTTTATCATATTCGTATCTTTTTTATTTTTTGTTCCGTCATTAGACCGAAGCCATGATGGAGTGTCACATTGAAAAAAAAAAGAATGTTTATTTTCGTTAGAACGGATTCGAACCACTAACCTAAGGATACCAAACATACACTTACAACTGCAGCCTTCTATTTCATCAATTAAGGTTCTTTTATTTATTGTTTAGTCAGAGATGGAAAGTGAAAGTACCCGTGTTTCTTTTTGGTTGGGATAGTTTAAGGAGAGAGAGAGGTGGTGTGTGTGTGTGAGAGAGAGAGAGAGAGAGAGATAAAGAGAGATAGATTGATAGAGAGGTGGTGGTGGTGTGTGTGTGAGAGAGCGATAGAGAGATAGAGAGAGAGATATATAGATAGGTGGTGGTGGTGGTGGTGGTAATTGTCGTGGCGTGTGTGTGTGTGTGAGAGAGAGGGTGAGAGAGAGGGAGAGAGAGAGAGAGAGCGAGATATATATATATATATATATATATATATATATATATATATATAGAGAGAGAGAGAGAGAGAGAATGCCATTGTGTCTAATACTTTACCAATCAAACATAGTTTAGAAATTGGTAATAATACCAGATTGAATAAAAATTCATCAAATTCTCGTGAATACACCAAAGAGAAATCTGGACTCCCGTTGCTGAGTTAACTATAGAACTGAATATATTTTTGTATTTTGGAAAGGTCATGCTGCCAATCAAAACACGAACAGTTTGGTTTTCACTTCAGTTTTATTATTAATAAGGGATTATTCCATTGATCAGATGATTAATCAATATATTAGTTTCATTACAGTTTGTGGACTGAAAGCTGACTCCTGGGCTGCGTCTCCTTTCCGTTCACACTTTAATATTGACTCCATCTGAAACATAGACTCAGAAGCTTCAACATGAAAGTAACGAATTGAAATATCATGGAGAGAGAGAGAGCAAGAGAGAGGGAGAGAGAGAGAGAGATATGGATTCGATCATACCATATATTACATCTGATAGTATACAGTTCTCTAACTGCTATAGACCAGTCAATATATCAATATGATCAACCCTCCGAAACGATCGTAAAACAATGAAAAAACTATGTAAAATAACTTGCCTTTGTTATTATAATCGTTGTCAAACTCATATGAAATATATATATATATATATATATATATATATATATATATATACATATATATCACATAAGAAACGGAGAATCAGTGGTAAGACGAATTAGAATTTATTAGACATATTACAATCGTTTCTCTGGCGACCAGCGTTTCTTATGTGATATACTCTGCTCTGTAAGAGCATCGAGTGCTCAAACGGCGTCCTGCATACGGACTTTTTAAGCATCACACACCAAATATATATATATATATATATATATATATATATATATATATATATATATATATATATATATATATATATAATGATTGGTGCTCTGAAATAGCGATGTATACATGAATGTATGTATAGTATATTTGGCAATATACCGTATGTTGTGTTTAATTAAAAACATTTTGAATACCATACGCTATCGGTTTTAAAGTAGTGACTATGTCACTTACTTCTTTTCGGCGAAAGAAGGGAGAGAAGTTAACACTCTGTTTCACGCATAGTATATTATATTTCTGTGATTACTCTCTGTTGTTACTCTGAGTTTCGCAAATTGGCATTGACAGGCGAGTGGAAATATTTTTTTTTACAAGAAAGCAGTGTATACAGTAAATATAATCACTGTGGCCGATATAATAATAAACTATATGGGTCTGACTGTTTTTTCAAAAAATCAGGAAACGGATGTTAAGATATACTGGAAAAATATCCACACTATTGATACTACCACCTACTTACACACACACATACATGTACTGACATACTTAAAACTACACCCACTCATGCCTATACATATGTACATACATACTTATCATCACCGACATCATCGCTATTGTGCGCCTACTTTCACCGGCATATATATATATATATATATATATATATATATATATATATATATATATATATATATATATATATATATATATATATACATATACATATATATATATATATATATATATATATAACGAAGGAAATGTGGTAAGGAACCATGTGGACCATAACGCACCAAAGTACTCAATACTTAGGGTAGTAGAGTGGGTAATAGGAACGAGTAGGACCCCGATGGCTGAGCTCAAGCCGTTTCGACGGCTAATTCTGGACTAAATAAACATTTTTATCCTGGTATTTGAATAGCCGAGCTTCTCAGGGGGTAATTCCATATATGGTAAAAGTGATTGTCTCAAGGATTGGTCAAAATTTTGTTGTTGAGACATAATAATTCTATCATGGTAATTTGGGGAGGAAAGGGGTAGCTGAACCTGCCAGTAGGAGAAAGAGGGAGAGGGGGTGGAGGAAACCCAGTCGTGGTGCGTTGATAGGGCCAACTACAGCTGGGCATGAGGTCAAAGAAGATATTATGGGGGGAGGAGGGAGAGGAAGTCAAAACAATAAGTAAAACAATATGGGGTAAATATATAGAGAAATACTGAGTGTGTTAAAAAACAATTAAATGTAAAAAAAACAAAAAACAAAACAAAAAACAATTTCTGGTTACTATAACCTAAGGACAGCTATCAAGTCTCTCACTGGTACTGCTAGACTAAAGAAAGGTTTACTAGGTGGGACGGAATTATAATGAAACCCTTTTAAGAGGTATAACTAAACAACCGAATATATCTTACGGTAACGGGTCAAGAAGTGGGGGGGGGGGGGGGGGCAAAATACTAAAGAAACTACCACGAAATAATAATTCAGAGTCCCGAGACCAGTACGAAATAAAGGTTTCTACCCCAGGCACAAGGCCAGCAACCACCCAGTGCAAAAAAAATAAACTAATACACAAGGATTGGTCAAAAGTTTGTTGTTGAGACATAATAATTCTATCATGGTTGAGACATAATAATTCTATCATTTAATTGTTTTTTAACACTCTCGGTATTTCTCTATATATTTACCCCATATTGTTTTACTTATTGTTTCGACCCCCCCCCCCTCTAGTATCTTCTTTGACCTCATGCCCAGCTGTAGTTGGCACTATCAACGCACCACGACTGGGTTTCCTCCACCCCCTCTCCCTCTTTCTTCTACTGGCAGGTTCAGCTACCCCTTCCCTCCACAAATTGCCGTGATAGAATTATTATGTCTCAACAACAAAATTTTGACCAATCCTTGTGACAATCACTTTTACCATATATGGAATTACTCCCTGAGAAGCTCGGCTATTCAAATACCAGGATAAAATTTTTTATTTAGTCCAGAATTAGCCGTCGAAACGGCTTGAGCTCAGCCGTCGGGGTCCTACTCGTTCCTATATATATATATATATATATAGGAACGAGTAGGACCCCGACGGCTGAGCTCAAGCCGTTACGACGGCTTGAGCTCAGCCATCGGGGTCCTACTCGTTCCTATTACCCACTCTACTACCCTAAGTATTGAGTACTTTGGTGCGTTTTGGTCCACCTGGTTCCTTACCACATTTCCTTCGATATATATATATATATATATATATATATATATATATATATATATATATATATATATATATATATATATATATATATATATATATATATATATATATATAATGTAGGAGGTGAGTTTTATTGTAGTACAATAAAGCAATGCAGATATCGGATAAGAAGCACTCTACAGTTTGTGGGACTGGAGTATGCATAATATAAGATCAAAAGATGGTTAAAGGAGCTCCATATATTTTATTATGCGCATTTCAAAAACAAACAATTGGGATGAATCGGATGCTCCCATTGTGATGTCGAAGTTGTTAGAGGTATCGAAGTTGTTAGAGCCGATACCTCTAACAACTTCGACATCACAATGGGAGCATCCGATTCATCCCAATTGACTGATTTAATTGGTATCTTCATTTTGAACTCTTTGAGTCGGAAAATTCCTCAACTTCGCGGTGGAATTTATCGTGACGATGGACTCTTTACTATCCTAAATTGCAATATAGTTAAACTTAATATTATTAAGAACAATATACGTAATCTCTTTAACCAACATAACCTAAAAATTGAATTTGATAATAGTATCAAACTAGCTAATTTCTTGGATGTATCTCTTAATCTTGACACTGGCCTATATTACCCTTACCATAAAAACAATGAGAATCTTAATTATGTTAACTTTAAATCTAACCATCCTACCAATATCAAGAATGCTATAGTTAATAATATTGGAAATAGAATATCTAACATATCTTCTAATAAAAACATCTTTGATGCTAACGCCAATTACTATAATAACGCACTTTCTAAAGCCGGCTATCCAGATAAAATCAAATATAATAAAGAAACACATTCTAGGAAAACTTACAGTAGAATATTTAATCATAACCATTCCAATAATTTTAATAAAAGACCTAGATACAAAAACATAATCTGGTATAATGCTCCTTTCTCCATCTCTATTAATAACAATATTCCTAAATTATTTTTTAGTGCCTTAAATAAATGCTTCCCTCCCTCACATATCTATAGTAAAATATTTAACAAACACACCATCAAATTTTCGTATTCTACATCCTCCAATATTTCCAACATCATCTCTAAACACAACAACAAAATATTAAATACTAAATCTCTTCCTTCCAATATTGAATTTCATAATAACAGTAATAGTACTCCTGACGTCATTGTAAACCCTAGGCTAACTTCTGTAAACCCAAATGCAACGTCAAACACAACTTCGCTAAATGTTCATAATCCAACTCTAAATCAAGAAACTATTATTCCTATTATTCCTATCGCAAACAACTTCTCCAATCCAATTCCTTCTATAGATAACACTAGATCACTCATTAATAATCTCTCTAATTGCAACTGCCGCATTAAAAATAAATGTCCTCTCAACAACCATTGCCTCGATAAAAACTTAATTTATGAATGTAAAATTATAACTAGCACCAATTCCTTCACCTATTTTGGCTCCACTTCCACCTCTTTTAAAGCTCGTCTCTATAATCATCATTCATCTTTCAAATACAAACTTAAAAGAACTAACACTGCTCTCTCTGAACTCATATGGTCCTTAAAAGACAAAAACATTAAATATAACATCTTTTGGAAAAAGATTTCTTCTGCATCCTCATACTTGAACAGCTCTCTATCTAAAATCTGTAATCTCTGCCTAAATGAAAAATTTACCATTATCTCTAACCTAGAATCCATAATAAATAGACGCTCAGATTTGTTTTCTATCTGCCTGCATAAATTCCATAGAACTTTTCACAAAGTATACAGTTAATATTCAATTCTTTATCAATTTAGAATCTTCTCTCAAAGGCACATATACATACACCTCTTTAAAATATACCCATCTACCTTACTTTAAAGGGCATTATACACTCTATAATACTCGTTTACTCATTACCCTCATTCTATCTTCTCGTAAAACAATAACATTTGTTTTTGACATTTTGAATATTCATCCGCAATCATTATTATTTTTTCTCTCTATCATAAATCTTTTTAATCTCATTTCATCCTTAATTTATTATTATATTTTTTTTAATATATACTCATATATCCTTTAAAATATACCCATCTACCTTACTTTAAAGGGCATTATACACTCTATAATACTCGTTTACTCATTACCCTCATTCTATCTTCTCGTAAAACAATAACATTTGTTTTTGACATTTTGAGTATTCATCCGCAATCATTATTATTTTCTCTCTATCATAAATCTTTTTAATCTCAATTTCATCCTTAATTTATTATTATTTTTTTCTCCCCATCAACGAACTCATTATTAATACATATGAATTCAATATACAAACTTTAACTTCACATTATTTTTCTCAAATCCTTCTACACATAAACTTTTTTTCTCTTTGCTAATTTTGAAATTGACGTTAGAATATTCACCCACAATTA
>OZ024745.1:15902752-15907752 GCA_964016885.1 Eledone cirrhosa
AAAGATCAAGCTCTTTTCATTCCAAGGATTCCACTTATACCAAGTGATAGCGAGTTGCCTTTTACATTTAAGAGGCTGCAGTTCCCAGTGAGGACATGCTTTGCCATGGCCATCAATAAGAGTCAAGATCAAACTTTCAAAATTATTGTTATAGGTCTGACAAAGCCATGTTTCAGTCATGGCATGTTTTATGTGGCTGTTTCAAGGACTGAAACTTCAAAAAATCTCTATATTTTAGCCAATCAAAGACAGACAAAAAATGTTGTTTACCCTGAAGTTCTTCATTAGGACAAAGTATGAAATATATTTTCATGTATTTATTATGTTTAACTGCGAATATCTAATTTGAAAATAATGCTTTACACAAAAATGAAATGAAATGAGTCGGATAAGATCGATACAGATCGAACCTTGAGCCGATCAGTGGCGAAACGCGCGTCACCAACCAATAAATGTAATGAAGGAGTAACCAATCGTCCTTGTTATCTTTTCAATATAATACACTCTGTATAGCTCTACACCTTGACACAGAAGTGAACCTAAACATTGAGTGCTCACCCGGGTGAATCTACAGTAACTCCAAGTTACACTCCCTATATATATATATATATATATATATATATATATATATATATATATATATATCAGTGCTCTGAAATAGCGATGTATGTATGAATGTATGTATAGTATATTTGATGATATACTGTAGAAGCGAAGGGATAAGCAATCTTGATAACCGTTAACAAACAAGAAAGAGCTGTCAGTTGCTTCCCTTCGTTTTTGCCGAGACTAACTAAGTGACATAGTAACTACTTTAAAACTCATAGCGAATGGTCTTCAAAATGTTTTTAAATAAACATACAGTATATTATCAAATATCCTATACATACTTTCACATATATATAAATATATATATATATATATATATATATATATATATATATATATATATATATATATATATATATATATATATATATATATATATATATAACTGAGGATGTCTGTCTGTGTGTGTGTTTGTGAGTTTGAATCCCTAAAACTCGAGAAGTACTCAACCGATTTTTTTCTAACTTTACATGTGTATTACTTATGTTTCAGGGAGTTGATCCCCTAGGGCGCGCATTAGGTGAAAAACTCCGTTTTTTTTCAGATTTTTAGGGATTTTTCAGGCGTTACGTCAGACCGATTTCCTTGAAATTGTAACTATGTATTAGTCAATCTCGTCTTCATACCGTGAGCAAAGAAGATCCGACTTTTTTTATGGCCTAGGGCCCGCATTAGGTAAATACCTGCATTTTTCCTGCTTCATCGAGGAACATCTTAAAGATTATACAACCATCAGAGTATTCGGTTTATTTTCTTTACATATTGTCCAGGCATGCAGTTCTTCCACGATTAGGTCTATTGGCGGCCCGCGTTCCAAAATACCTTATCCCGTGCAACGCCGGGGCGGTACCACTGCTAGTATATATATATAATATATACATTCATACATATATATATATATATATATATATATATATATATATATATATACATATACATTTATATATACATATACATTTATATATATACATACACACACATATATATATATATATATATATATATATATATATATATATATATATATATATATACATATACATTTATATATACATATACATTTATATATATACATATATATATATATACATATATATATATATATATATATATATAGGGTGACTGAATACGGGCGCGATTTTTCCCCGTTCCATCCTCTTCTCACTCCTTATCGTTCTATTTTATCTCCTATTTCTAAGTCTATCTTCTGATGAAGGACTAGTGCTCGAAACGTTAAAACTCTTTATATATATATACATACACACACACACACACACATATATATATATATATATATATACACGCCTTCAGATGAGTGTCCAATTAGGTTCAAAAATCGATTAAACGTGTTTATCATGTTTTCAATTTACAGGGAAATTTCTATTTTTTATTATGTTTACATGCCTTCATATTAAATATGTGTATATTTACACAGGTTAGTGCAGTCTTAATTACACACACTTATATACAACATTTGTTGAAATTCTTAATATTTTCATCTATCGAGTACGTGCGTTTCGCTGGGGAAGTTGTTACCTGCGCAGCTCGTCAGTTCCTATATTACAACCTGTCACTCGGACAGAGTGCTCTGCCAACTATGGATATGTGTGTGTGTCCACCTGTGTCTGTGTTAGCATATGCCCCGTAACTCACTGATTCGACAGTAGTAGTAGTAGTAGTAGTAGTGGCAGGAACAATAAATAAGTAGAACAACGAATATTTTTAAGCAGCTGACTATAAAGTTGTAAATATTTCCTGTGCACCTGCTTCTCTTTCTTTTAAACCTGACATTTTTCTGCTTTCAACTACTTTTAATTACATCATGTGATACCTCTAATAACACCACGTGATATTTACATTACATCACGTGATACTGAGATTACAAGACACTAAAAAAATGGAGATGATTTTAGAGTTTGTCTATTTACGTTATATTGTTTTAAGATCCTTTTTTCACCAATCCCCAACACAGACTCTTTCGCTCGTTATTTCCCATTCTATTTCTCATATCTATTACACCGCTCTCTCTTTTATCAGTATCTCTATTTTAAACATCCAAATTATAGCCTGTACCATCTGCTCGTGACCTCCCTGGAGGGTGGAAGGCCTATTAGGGTTCTATAAACAACATTCCTTTCCAAATCCGAAGGAAGCAATACTGAATGTTGAAATAACCTGATGGGCTGTATGTCCAAGTGTGTAGATAAGACAAGGAAATATACCAGTCAAAGACAGCATCACTTTTAGTATTCTCTTAGACTCATGTAGTTGTGTATAAAGAAAGAAAATAGACTAGTAAAATACTTGGATCTATACAGTTATAGTGGTAAGAAAATCTCAAGAGTGCTGAACAGCAGAAAGTCTTCAGAGAAAAACCCCTCAAGTGAAGGGACAGAGCCCATGGCTTTTACGGCTACTCCGACAGTTGATATTGTTCTACCCGGCAGAGGTTTTTTTTAATTTTTATTTAAATACAATTTATGCAGGGGTAGATATTTAATTAGATTATCTAATATATTCTTCATATTTTTAACAATACAGGGCGTAATGTACGGGGGATTTTGACTGCTTTCTTCAGCACGTCGAGTAATTACGTAGAGGTTCTCATTTGGTTGAATATCTGCAGGAAAAGGGGAAACATGAGCAGAGGGTTGGGGTTATTGGGATCAAATAAAGGTGCAGTAAAGGTTTTGAGATTGCTTGTTAAGTAGAAGAGAGGAAACCAGGGCAGTAAGAGCCTTAACATTTGGGGTTCAAATTCTGCTGAGGTCAATTTTGTGTTTCATCTTTCTGAGTCAATAACGTAGCAGTTCAGTACTGGAATCAAGTTAAAGTTGTTAGTCTGTGATTTTATCAACCTCGTTTGTATTATCTGGAAGATAGTGTATATGTAAAACCCGAAACACCCAGTAACACCAGTATACAACAATATTGGAAGCATATAAGAAGTTATTAACGTGTTTTATATTGTGTCAATCCCCCATATTTTAGAATGGATTTTGGAAATAATTCCAGATTGAATAAAAATCTTCTGAATTAATTCTTCATGTAGTGAATACATCAAGAGAAATGGCCAGACAGCTATTGTGTTAGCTATAGAATTGAATATGCATAGAGACAGAGGAGCAGAATCTTCAACGTGAATATCAACTGGAATATCCTATAGATAATAAGAAAATATAAGAGAAAAAAATGTGTGTGAGAGTAAGTATATATATACGCGTATATCTACACACACACACACACACATATATATATATATATACATATATATACGTATATATATATACATATATATATATATGTATATATATATATGAAGGCGTATGGCTGAGTGGTTAGGGAATTGGATTCGCAACCGTAAGGTTGTGAGTTCGATTCCAGGACCGGGTGATGCGTTATGTCCTTGGGCAAGACACTTTATTTCACGTTTCTCCTTCTACCTGGAGTTGCGGCTGATAGAGAGTATTAGCAATAAGAAAGACCAACGGAAACATTGTTTCCTCGGTCCGATTTGACAAAAGTCGATCGACTGTCAATATATATATATATATATATAATAATAATAAATTTGAAGACTAAAATCCAAAGAGGGCTCGATAAGGATAAATATATATCAAATATATAAGAACCATAGAACAAATATTTATTAAAGTACAGATTAAGCAAAGAATCGCTGCTTTCACCCGTTAAGGGTGAAAGCACCGATTCTTTGCTTAAACTTTAATCTGTTATTTTAGTAAATAAATAAATAAATAAATATAAATATATATATATATATATATATATATATATATATGACATTTTGAGAGAGTCAATATAATGGAGAGACAGGACAACAGATTGTACTGAACAATGTTTTATCCTATATCATTCAAGATGTTTCTACATTGAACAATTAACCATAAACCCAATATATCCACCCTGAAGCCACATCTGTACAATCTATTTATATTTTCTAGGTGCATAGGTGTAGATATAATTTATATATACAATTCATAACGATTGAAGTGTGTGTGTATGTATTTACCGGATGAGGCAAAAGTGTTATATCCAGTTTATTGACTGAAGTAAATTTGAATACGAACTGGCTTTATAAATAATTACGTGTGTCGCTTATCTGTGACACTTGTATTAATATAAAATGTTTTCTAAGTTATTTTCTAGATTTCACAGCGTTAAAGAGCACCAATCTGATTTTGGTTTTCTCTTTATAAAATGATAGTCAACAATTTCATAGTTCCAGCTTTGACATCGTTAAGAAACGACAGTGGGTCTCTGAGTAGGTCGTCTTAACATCACTGCCAATAATTCCATTGTACCAATATTGATTACAACAAAAACTGATCCTCCCTATGAACTGAGCCGCCAAGAGTTAAATATCTTTGCCA
>OZ024745.1:15910252-15940252 GCA_964016885.1 Eledone cirrhosa
AAACGACTTTCTCCTTTTTCCAAATAGCTGCTCTTGTGCCATTGCTAGAAAAAACATTATTATGCTGGTTTTTGGAGCATAACTTAGCTTTATATATAAAGTTGTATTCCTGTCTGTTTGTTTGTAAGTTTGTTTGTTCACGATTCCTCCTATGGTTTTGGAGATAGACCCCCCCCCCCCACATAACCATATATATTCTGAAACTACATTGCCCAAGGTACTTGGATAAGTATATTTCATTTTGATCAAATGGATCGCCGGGGGCACAAAACTTCCGCTGAAAATTTGTTCCTTTCCATTTATATTAAATTTAAACCATAGGTAAATGACAAGATATGATGCCTATTCACACAAGTTTTGAATTTATATTTTAAAAAAAATTATTTACAAGAAACAAAATAAGAATAAGATTTAATAATGAAATTTTGATTTGATATATTACAAAAAATAATATTTTCCAATTTTTCATGCATTACATTTTACATTGAGTAATATTGAAATGCAGAGTTTTTCTCCATAATTATATCACTGATTTAAAATCAATCATCATTTTCTTACAAAACAAATGTGTGAAACGCAGTAAGGCGCGGGTAATTCGGCTAGTCTTATATAAAACTATGATGGAAAACTGAGATACCTATAAACACCTTGAAACAGTTATGTATCACAGAACCACGAACAGTTTCTGACTGTCCGGTGTGAAAAGGCTTAAAGGACAACAGTAAACATCATATCAAGGATGAACATATATGAAACTGAAGTTTTCAAACACGATAAAGGTTCTATTAACCACGAGGAATGATGCTATGAATTATATTTGATACGTATTCCAGGAAGCCCCCAAATTTCTAACCAAGATGATGAGAAAATGTATTGTACACTAATATCTAATAAAAAGTTTCAATAATATCTCCTGAGAAAATATCTTAAATTTATGTACTCTAACTGTATATTTATATAATGTTCTACTTCCATAATATATGATTTATTTTCAGTGGTGTAGTAATTCTTATATATAGTTTATGGCACCTATACATTCAGATATTTTTTGTGTTGATAAAAGACAAATTCTTGTTTTAATGAAACCGTGCTAAACATATGGCTTGAATGCACAGCTGTTAGATGTCTTTAAGTACCTATCTATCTATCTATCTATCTATCTATCTATCTATCTATTTATCTATCTATCTATCTATCTATCTATCTATCTATCTCTCTCTCTATCTATCTATCTATCTATCTATGTATCTATCTATCTAAATATCTGCTTGTCTATGTGTATAACTTTCATAGTTGTCTACGTATATTTACCAATGTAGCTATCTTACGGATGCTATGCTAGTATGCACACACACACACACACACACACACACACACACACACACACACACACACACACACACACACACACACACACACACACACACACACACACAGACACACACACACACACACACAGACACACACACACAAACACACACAAACACACACACACACACACACACACACACACACACACACACACATATATAAAAAAACATCATGTTTAATAGAGAAAAGGCTTCTACAGGAATAAAACTGTTTCATTCTAAAGAAATCATCTGACTTTCCTGATGATTTCTTTTGAATGAAACAGTACTAGTCCTGTAGAAAGCATTTCTATATTAAACATGATGTTCACTCACTACTAATGAAGTGAGTGCCTTACTAACTGCGGTTACCTCCGATTGAACCCGAGACTCATATATATATATATATATATATATATATATATATATATATATATATAACGGAGGAAAAGTGGTAAGGAACCAGGTGGACCATAACGCACCAAAGTACTCAAAACTTAGGGTTGTAGAGTGGGTAATAGGAACGAGTAGGACCCCGACGGCTGAGCTCAAGCCGTTTCGACGGCTAATTCTGGACTGAATTAGCCGTCGAAACGGCTTGAGCTCAGCCGTCGGGGTCCTACTCGTTCCTATATATATATATATATATATATATATATATATATATATATATATATATATATATATATATATATGTATATATAGGAAAAGAGTCAGAACCCCGACGGCAGAGCTCGAGCCGTTTCGACAGAGCTCTGCCGTCGGTTTCTGACTCTTTTCCTATTACCCATTCTACTACCCAAAATATCGAGTACTCTGGTGCGCTATGGTCCACTTGGTTCCTTACCACACTTCCTTCGTTACACACACACACACACACACACACACACACACACACACACACACACACACACACACATATATATATATATATATGAATACGTATTTAAGAAAGCCACAACAATGCAAAGGGAAATCTCGAGGTAGGAAGTGAAATATAGATAGGAAAAACAGGTGAAAGTGAAAATTGAGAGAGACAAAGATGAAAACAAAACAAAGGTAGAAGGGTTACCGTAGTAGAGATTTAATCCCAATATTTCGGGATCACGCCCATCAACGGGGGAAAAGTTCCAAAAGGGGGGAAACAGGCCAAGCGGAGAAAGTTGTGATGTCGTTAAGACAGGAATGCCGTTATGGGGAGAAAAATATTTAAAATTTAAACGAGGGAAAGAATGCGCGTGCGCGTGATAGGCTGTGGCAAAAGCTACTGACCAAATGGGTTAAATCAAGAGGGTGCGTTAGCGTGTGAAAGCCGTAAGATATGTGTATGTAAATATATATGTGTGTGTAACTGTGTGTGTATAAGTGTAAGTGTGTATATGTGTGAGTGTGTGTGTGTGTGAAAGATAGTGGGCTGTAGAAGTTGGAAATCAAAGGGTGTGAAAGGTGGTAGGTTGTAAAATATGTGTGCGTGTATAAATATAGATGTGTGTGTGTAAGCGTATGGGTATACATGTGTGTGTAACTGTGTGTGTATATGTGTGAGTGCGTTTGTGTGTGAAAGATAGTGGGCTGTAGAAGCTGGAAATCAAAGGGTGTGAAAGGTGGTAGGTTGTAAAAACATGTGTGCGTGTATAAATATAGATGTGTGTGTGTATGCGTATGGGTATGCATATACGTGCGTGTGTGTGAAGATAGCAGGCCGTAGGCTGTGAATGGTCATTATGGTTAAGTTAGCCATGTCAGCTCATTTCTCTCAGCCCGGTTGTTAAGTGGGGGTCTGAGGTTCTTAATAACAAGTGCTTCCTTTATCCTTAAGGATCCGATGCTGCGTTCAGTCGCTAGGACTGTGACCAAGGGTCTACCCTGTGGGTTTCCGCATTTAAGGATATGTTTACGGAAGGAAGATGCGTTGGTGTTGATATGTTCCTTGATACGAACATGTAGGGGTCGGATGGTGGTACCTATGTAAAACTTGTTACATTTATCGCATTGAATCTTATATACGACATAGGTGCGTAGGCAATCTGCCCCCCGTATCGGGCAGTTGCTGAGGGAACACGTCCCATCTGCCTCGTAGGGTTTGTTGGAGAGGCATCTTCGCAGCGAAGGTCCTGTGTGGGCCAAATGTATGTCAAGTCCCTCCGTCCGTATGGCCCTGCGGATGGCGTTCGTGGTATATTCACTCAGGTGGGGGATTTTAAAGAAGCACCTGCTAATATTAAGTTTTCTAGTGGGTGTCGGTCTACTGGGTCTGGGGTCTCTAATTCCGTTAATCAGTCGCTTGGGATAACCATTAGATCTGAGTAGATTACGGAATTGCGTGGTATGGGTGAGACCACCCATCGGGTCGCTGCATCTGTTGCCACTTCTACAGCCCACTATCTTTCACACACACACACACTCACACATATACACACTTACACTTATACACACACAGTTACACACACATATATATTTACATACACATATCTTACGGCTTTCACACGCTAACGCACCCTCTTGATTTAACCCATTTGGTCAGTAGCTTTTGCCACAGCCTATCACGCGCACGCGCATTCTTTCCCTCGTTTAAATTTTAAATATTTTTCTCCCCATAACGGCATTCCTGTCTTAACGACATCACAACTTTCTCCGCTTGGCCTGTTTCCCCCCTTTTGGAACTTTTCCTCCGTTGATGGGCGTGAGCCCGAAATATTGGGATTAAATCTCTACTACGGTAACCCTTCTACCTTTGTTTTGTTTTCATCTTTGTCTCTCTCAATTTTCACTTTCACCTGTTTTTCCTATCTATATTTCACTTCCTACCTCGAGATTTCCCTTTGCATTGTTGTGGCTTTCTTAAATACGTATTCTTACACATTTCACAATGCTTCAAGCAAACTTTAACACCCTCTTATATATATATATATATATATATAACGAAGGAAATGTGGTAAGGAACCAGGTGGACCATAACGCACCAAAGTACTCAATACTTAGGGTAGTAGAGTGGGTAATAGGAATAAGTGAGACCCCGACGGCTGAGCTCAAGCCGTTTCGACGGCTAATTCTGTACGGAATTAGCCGTCGAAACGGCTTGAGCTCAGCCGTCGGGGTCTCACTTGTTCCTATATATATATATATATATATATATATATATATATATGTATATATAATATAAATACATACATATATACATAGCGTAAGAGGACGTTAGTATGTTTGTATATGATATGCCTACATAGATGGTGTCATTTGAAGATTATAGTTTAGTGGAAATATTTATACTGCCCAACAGCAATAGTAGGAAGAGAGGTTGTTGGCAACATATTAGATAATAACAGTAGCATCTGTTTATATTCCCAGGCAGTCAGCCATTCCTAGTTAACTGTCTCCGTTAACTGTCAGATAATTACTTCCTTAACTCTCTTACCATCTCATCTTCCAGATTTTAGTTGCTGGCACTAGCTTATGTGTATTCTTCTTTCTCTCTCTCTCTCTCTCACACACACACACACACACACACACACACACACACACACACACACACACACACACACACACACACACACACACACACACAGAGACACACACACGCGCACACACACACACACACACACACACACACACACACACACACACACACACACACACACTCTTTCTTTCTTTTGTCGTGATGTGTTATTGTTCGTTTCTACTTATTATTTTGCTATCGTCTTCATATCATGCATGTACGCATGTAAGTATATATGTACGTATGTATGTTATCTCTTTCTCTTAATTTCGAGTATATTTTTTTGACCGGCCACCTTCCTGGTGGCAAGGTTGTAAAAGAAAAGAAATTGTCATCCCTTGAATCGCAAGAATGTTTTGCAAATTTTGAAGGTGCCACCTATCGCAGCCATTTGTAGACTATGAGTTAGGGAGCTGCGCTTTTTGTCCGCAAATCCAAGTTCAGTCATACTTTGGTCCAAGCGGGTTGGTATATAACCCGTAGCTCCAATAATGATGGGTATGAAGCTAAAGGTGTATCTTGGATACTGGATTTGTAAACTCCTCATCAATGGTCCGTAGATGTCCTCCTTCTCCTGTATTTTTCTGACAACGTTTACATCAAGTGGGCAGCTGATCTCCACAACAGAACACGTTTTCAATGTGTGGTCCCAAACAACAATATCAGGCCGGTTGTGCTTTAATTTGGTGGCAATTTTTATTTTCAGGTTCCACCAGTATTCCTTAGTGCCATCTGTCTCAATATATTCTTTTTTGTGTATATTCTTCTTTATGTATGTATGTATGTATGTATGTATGTATGTATGTATGTATGTATGTATGTATGTATGTATGTATGTATGTATGTATGTATGTATGTATGTATGTACGTTTGTATGTATGTATGTACATATGTAAGTACATATGTATGTATGTATGCATGTACGAATATAAGTATGTATGTATGTATGTATGTATGTATGTATGTATGTATGTATGTATGTATGTATGTATGTATATACGTATGTCGGGTCACTCTTGAGTGCTACTGGTAACATGTAACCCAGTACAACCTGTCGCATGCTCGGGTCGCCGGCAACTAAACCGGCAACCCCACCAAGTTTACTTGGTGAGGAGGATGATTTTGGACACCCTGCAGGACAAAAAACAAAACCTGACAAAGGGCGGGAGAACTCATAAGAGTCAACAGCCATCCGAAAGTGTGTAAATATGTATATACACATGTACCGCGCGATTAAACCATTGAGAGTTAAGGACCCCTAGGAGAAGGCAACTCAGGAAATTGGGATAACTCCGATATAAAACGTGCGGCTCAGTAGTTACCGATGATGTTGATCTTTTCTTCTTTTCGGGTTATAGCTACTGTCACTCAGAGAGTGGGATTGGCTCAGTGCACAGTCTTTCCTCACTTAAAAAAATATCTTCACGCACAGGCATTGCATGATAGAATTAATTAATTGTTTCTACTTTTGGCACACGGCCAGCAATTTTACAGTGCATAACTGGTACTTTATTTTATCGACCCCGTAAGAATGAAAGGCAAAGTTAACCTTCATGATAGAATTAATTAATAATTACTAATAATGGTATATCGTGCAATGGCTATACTCGATAACGAGGGGGCAGCCATCATGTATGTATGTATGTATGTATGTATGTATGTATGTATGTATGTATGTATGTATGTATGTGAATGTTTAGTATCAGCCTTCAATACGTTTTGTTAGCCCTAAGGACCAACCTGTGTCGATGAAAATAAACCGGTTCATTTCCATTGACACAGGTTGAAAAAGTTGGTCCTTAGGGCTAACGAAACGTTTGTACCTGGTATGGCGCCGTTGTAGTAACTCGCATTAATATATATATATCTATATATAGATATATAGATATATGTATGGTGTATATGTATATATATATATGTATATATACGTGTGCGTTTATATATATATATATATATATATATATATATATATATATATATATATATATATATATATATATATATATATATATATATATATAAGCACACTTTGATTTCTGTTCGTCTATCGATTTCTCTCTATATAAATAGATCATTTTGATTCTTTCGCTATTCAATTATGGTTTCATATGAAATTCCATATTTAACAGATGATCAGTTAAAATCTGCTCATGTAGAGTAAGTACAATGTAACAATAGTCATTTTCACAAACAGTACTCGGAAACTGGATATAAAAAAAAAAAATCATAAAACAAAAACAAAGAAAAAAAACTAGTTCTGTTGCGCGAAGAATTACCAGCAACGAAATTATTTGATGATGATGATGATGAGGATGATGATGCATAAGTGGAATGGGCCAAAAAAAAAATATATATAAAAAAAATAAAATGAAATATATTTTCCCTTCAGAGTTACTGAATTCATAAGTTACAATACACAACACCCTCTTGTATGTAGAAACTATCTCAGTAACAAGTAATTTGAACAACCGTAGACCATTAAACATTAGGCAAAGCGAAAGCAGCTGTACAAGTTTGAGGAAATCAGCTGCTCCTTTGAATACTGACTTGTCCTGCTTTTAAAGTACCTTGTAATTGTTGTGTTGATGCTTCTGTCCTGGATGAAATTCGTGAATGTTTAGTATCAGCCTTCAAGACGTTTCGTTAGCCCTAAGGACCAACCTGTGTCGATGAAAATGAACCGGTTCATTTCCATTGACACAGGTTGAAAAAGTTGGTCCTTAGGGCTAACGAAACGTTTGTACCTGGTATGGCGCCGTTGTAGTAACTCGCATTAATATATATATATATATATATATATATATACATATAGATAAATATATATCAAATATATAAGAACCGTAGAGCAAATATTTATTAAAATAACAGATTAAAGTTTAAGCAAAGAATCGCTGCTTTCACCCCCAAAGATCCCGTTAAGGGTGAAAGCAGCGATTCTTTGCTTAAACTTTAATCTGTTATTTTAATAAATATATATATATATATAATATAATATAAAACGAAGGAAGTGTGGTAAGGAACCAGGTGGACCATAACGCACCAGAGTACTCAATACTTTGGGTAGTAGAGTGGGTAATAGGGAAATGTTCACATTTTCCTATATATATATATATACATATATACACACAGACATATATATATATATATATATATATATATATATAGGAACGAGTAGGACCCCGACGGCTGAGCTCAAGCCGTTTCGACGGCTAATTCTGGACTATATATATATATATACATACATATATATATATATATATATATATATATATATATATATATATATATATATATATATATATATATATATATATATATATATATAGTTGGGGTCCTACTCGTTCCTATTACCCACTCTACTACCCTAAGTATTGAGTACTTTGGTGCGTTATGGTCCACCTGGTTCCTTACCACATTTCCTTCGTTATATATATATATATACACTTTCATTTTGTAAAAAAAACCTCACTTTCTAATATATATATATATATATATATATATATATATATATATATATATATATATATATATATATATATATATATATATATATATATACATATATATATACATATATATACATATATAATTGGTGTTGGATGCTTAAAGCGGCCGTATGAGCACTCGATGCTCTCATAGAGCAGAGTACGATATCACAGAAAAAAAGAGAATCAGTGTTGCGACGAATGGAACTTATTGGACATATTACAATCGTTTCTCTGGCGACAGGCTCAAGGCACGATCGATGTGATGATCGAACCTGACTCTGAAAATCGGAAGGTCCTCAGATACGTCTTGATTCTACGAAGCAGATTTTCCCAAGGAAAATCTGCTTCGCAGATATATATATATATATATATATATATATATATATATATATATATATATATAACGAAGGAAGTGTGGTAAGGAACCAAAAGGTCCATATATATATGGACCATAAATGGAAAAAGATGAGTATTGACGTACATACTCAACTTTTTCCATTTCTCCGAGGGTTCTTAACCCCACTATCAGGCTGAATAATTTTCTTTAATTTTTTTAGTCAAAATACGGCGATAGCTTACATTACATATATATATATATATATATATATATATATATACATATATATATATATATATATATATATATATATATATGCATGCTTATACAGTAAGGTGGTGCCCCAGGACGATTGCAGTTTAATGATTGACATTATTGAAAGAAGAAAAGCATGCATACATTACAATTAAGAAAAAGAATACACGCGCGTGCACACACGTGCGCACGCACACATACACACACACATACACATACACATACACATACACATACACGCGCTGCTTAAGAAAAAAAATCAAAATTAAGAGCGTACATACGTACGTACATACATGGGCAAATGCCGCATTTCCCGGTGTCGAGGACGCTATTTTTTTCCTAAAAAAGTCTGAAAAATCTTTCATGCGTCGTGGAAGCCCAAGGTTGTTTATTATTTTTTTTTTCAAAATTTTCGTTGTCAAAATTAGGGTGCGTCCTCGAGGACGAAGCGTCTTCGGCGCCGGGAAATACGGTAACTATATGCATACACATAAATATATACACATACCTACATATATATACATGCACACATTCAATTATTCATATATACGTACATGCGCACATAGATGCATCCACACATAACATTCGTGCAGACAGATATGGAAGTATGATGATAGGAATAGAAGGGAATTATGAATAGTTGTGGGCAACAGTGTGTTATGAATGAAAAAAACGTGACTGTTTCTACAATAAGAGAACGTATGTGAAATTTTTCCCCTGATCACTGCTGCAAAACAAACACTGGAACCAAACTCACATTCATGTCTTCTTCATTAACAAAGTCAAATGATAATGGTGTTGCTGCAATTAGTAGTAGTAGTAGTAGTAGTAGTAGTAGTAGTAGTAGTAGTAGTAGTAGTAGTAGTAGTGGTAGTTATTAATTTGGAGTTTTTCTCCCCTTTCTCTCTTCTGTCTTTACAACGTGACAGTAATGGTGTTGAAAACCTCGGAAATTGGGGCGATCGGCAGCTTACTGCAGGAATACGAAAGGCTCACAGGAGCAAAACTCAACCCGGACAAATCTGTCGGTTTGCAGCTCGGAACGTGGAGAGGCAAACCTATACCGTCCCAGATCGTCGTCGGACGCTGGACGAAAGGACCGGTGGAATTGCTCGGGTCTGGTTCGGTCCGGACCTCCAGGTGGAGAAAAACTGGAACGAGGTCACCGCCAAGGTATTTGCACTCACCCAGAAGTGGAAAGATTTCAAAATATCCTTGAAAGGTCGAGCGGAGGTGGCGAACATTTTGATAGCGTCCGTCACCTACTACCGCTTGACCGTCGTGCCTTGTCCCCATGACCGTCGTGCCTTGTCCACCAAGATGGAACGCATGCTCTTCCAATTCCTTTGGAAGAAAGGCTCCACTGGTGAGGAGATTTGTTTGCTGCCAGCACCCTTCCAACGGAGGGCTGGGAATGCCGTGGCTGATGATGCGCAAACACGCGCTGAGGCTACGGCATCTCCAGGTATTCCTCACCGACCAACCGGAGTGGGCCCGTTTGTGAGACAAGCCTTCCCGCAACTTGTCTCGCTGATGGAGCTGCAGTCCTGGGTCAAGCGGAGACCGAAGAAAATGGGCGCCTGGCACATTGAATGCGCTCAGGCGCTCTCAGTCCTCTGTCAAGCAGGCATAGCAATCAGTGGTGACTCCACTTCGACATTCCATAGAGGGTTAGCACGTCACAAGTGCGATGACGTGCTCGGAGAGACTGTGGGCGTCGAAGACGACGAGCTCACCAGTCTGTTCGGTAGGACTTTCCGCCCGGGACCTATGGACAACTTCCAGAGGTCCTTGGCCTGGCAGTGCTACCGAGGAGCTCTATCAGTACGAGAAAAGATCTACAGGCACGGGCGCCCCGGCAGGGATCTTTCCAAGAGGACATGTCCAAATTCGAGCAGGACATTGAAACCCTCCTGCACTCAATTGTACACTGCCCGGGCGTAACTGACCTGTAGAACTACGCAGAACAACTGCTGTCGCGTATGGGACAAATCCAATTGACTGCCGAATCCATTGTAAGGATCAAACCGCCAACTTCTTTCAAAAACGAAAGAGAGGCGGTTTCCCTCTGTATAGGGGCTATGGTAAAAGAGGTTATATGGTGGACAAGATGAAGAGGACTGAGGGCAGATGCCTTTCTCTCCGGACAACAACTCATTCCCTTCTTTAGGTACCACTTTAGAAGGAGAATCAGAGTGGAGAGAGAGGTACTGCACCCCAGTAAATTTACTGAAAGGTGGGTGAATGTGGCAAAAATGGCCCGAGTGATTGGGCTTTCTCCTCTGTATATAAACCTGTAGGTTGAAGAAGAGAGTAAAAGGAAGAAAGGGGCACTTGCACAACATGATCCTGGAGTTGAGGGTTGTTCTATCGACAGGGTATTAAACAACCCATTTGTAACGCCTCCCCCCATTGGGGATTTCGATTGTTGAATTTGTTAAAAATTTTTTTTACACGACTGCATGTAAAATCCCCTGCATATGTCTTTGTATTGTCCCCTTTTCTTGTGCGCCCCTGTGGCAAATAACAAAATCTATCTATCTATCTACCTACCTACCAACCCACTTACCTACCTACCTACCTATCTACCTACCTACCTACCTACCTACCTACCTACCTACCTACCTACCTACCTACCTACCTACCTACCTACCTACCTACCTACTTACCTACCTACCTACCCACATACCTACCTACCTACCTACTATAAATACATATGGGATGACTTATTCACCATTTTGTAGGGAGCTGTCGTGAAACAAAACAACAATAAACGTATTTTGTGGATATATGGTCGAATGCTCACAATCATAAACATGAACGGATGGTTAAGACATTCACCCCACAATTATAAACCTGAACGGATGGTTAAGACATTCACCCCACAATCATAAACCTGAACGGATGGTTAAGACATTCACCCCACAATCATAAACATGAACGGATGGTTAAGACATTCACCCCACAATCATAAACATGAACGGATGGTTAAGACATTCATCCCACAATCATAAACATGAACGGATGGTTAAGACATTCACCCCACAATCATAAACATGAACGGATGGTTAAGACATTCACCCCACAATCATAAACATGAACGGATGGTTAAGACATTCACCCCACAATCATAAACATGAACGGATGGTTAAGACATTCACCCCACAATCATAAACATGAACGGATGGTTAAGACATTCACCCCACAATCATAAACATGAACGGATGGTTAAGACATTCACCCGACAATCCTAAATATGAACGGATGATTAAGATGTCTACCTCGCAATCCTAAACACAAAGGAAATGGTTAAGACCTTCACCATTCATTGTATGTATGTATTTATGTATGTATTTATGTATGTATTTATGTATGTATGTATGTATGTATGTATGTATGTATGTATGTATGTATGTATGTATGTATGTATGTATATTCTTCTGGGTTTATACATTCACAAAGTTTTACCAATAGAGAGAGAGTCGGTTTCTAACATAGACACAAGACTCTCTCATTGGAATTTGCACAACATCAACTAGGTAGATATGTATGCATGCATGTGTTGATATGGATGTTATGTGTGGATGTGTATGTTTTGAGTTGTATGTGTGCATGTGTATATGCTTTGCATCTGTACATGTGTATATGCAGTTATTAGATGCAACATTTTTGGAATGTTTTACATATTTTTACTGTTCCAGTAATGGATTGTACTTGTAATTTCCTAACTAGTTGTGTTCTTTCTGTTCCTGTGAAGCCTGGCTTCTCAAGATTTGTATTGAGGCAGTTACTAACATATCCCAGTGCCCCAATAATCACAGGCATAAATCTGAAGGTGTAATCAGGGTGGAGTATCTGCAGATTTCTCATCAGTTCTGCATAAATGATATCCTTTTCCCTAATCTTTGATATTATATTGGCATCTGCTGGGCAGCTAATTTCCACTACTGGGCAAGCTTTCTTCTCCCTGTCCCATATCATAATATCTGGTCTGTTATGCCTGCATTTTATTGGGGTTTTTACTGGAACATTCCACCAGTACTCTTTCATATTATGTACATGGATGTCTTCCACATTGCTGTAGCTTTTAATGTGTTTATTATCGGGGCTATCTTTTCTACGGATTGCATTGTACAGTGTTTTGGCCACTACATCATGCCTCATAGGTAGATAGTACCGCGATGACATCTTTGGACAGCTGCTGATGGTATCCTCGATGTTAGTTCTGCAGAGTCTGCACTTGTTATCACATCTAGGTGTTTTGACTGCATCCCTATCTCTTTTGTGAATCAGGTATTTCGTGCTAATCTCCTGTTCCTGGATTGCAAAAGCGTATCATTCAAAGTGGGAGCCAATATAGCGGTTGTTGGTCCAAGATAGACTACTTTCCTTATCTATATTACTCTCATTCTAGAGCTTCCTGGCAACATATCCATGCATGATTTTTTGCTGATAGGCATGCAGTTTTTCATCCATGGATTCACTGCGATACTGCTGAGCGACATCCCTGGGTGTGAGTTTTTGATTATCACACAGGGAATATCTCTCGAGGAGTTCCCAACTCTCATGATCTTATCTGTTTCATGCAGATAGACTTGCTCGAGAAACGGGCTCCTACGCTTCGAGGTTCGTAGATGTTGTCGGAGAGATATGATGCGACATTTAAATGTTGTCTGGACTGATATTAGGCCTCTGCTTTCCTGCTTACGTTTCAAGTAAAGGCGGTCTATGTCACTGTTGATGTGGAAGTTTCCGGTGTTGTTCAGTATTTTTCGAGTTCCAACATCAACTGCTCGGATTTCGTCTATCGTCCAATGTTGGTGTTAGGACAGGCACAGCAAACACATTGTGAGCCACTGTTTTGTTTTGCGCAGAGAGTTCAGATGACCATATCTTTCTTAATCGGGTGTAGTATTCCCTGGTTACGCGTTCTTTATTACAGATACCATTATAGGATATGTTCTCATCTATCCCCAGGTATCTGTAGCAGTCCTCATCAGATATCGGTGAAACAGTTAGGTCATTGATGACAATGTTGCTAGATTTGGTTGTTGTTTTTCCCCGCTTTACAGTCATGTATGAGCATTTATCTTGGCCAAACTCCATTCCTATATCCTTTGAGAACGTTGTAACCAGGTCAAGATTTTTCTTCATCCCATCCATGTTCTTGGCATAGAGTTTCAGATCGTCCACAAAGAAATTATCAGTTAGGTTCGTATTTCTGTCCTCCTGTGAGCCAATGATGTCTCCCTCACATTTCTTGAGCAGAAAGGACAAGGGGTTTAATGACAAGATGAATAATATCACAGAGAGACTGTCCCCCTGAAATATACCCCTGCAATATTTTATTTTATCAGTGAAAATAGAGTCCTCCCTCTCTGTCTTTAACCTTAGGATA
This sequence comes from Eledone cirrhosa, assembly GCA_964016885.1. Lineage (NCBI taxonomy): Eukaryota > Metazoa > Mollusca > Cephalopoda > Octopoda > Eledonidae > Eledone > Eledone cirrhosa. Next base: position 15,924,576 of record OZ024745.1, read on the forward strand.
GTAGCCCAAGAAGAAGACAGCCTCTCTATGGCTCTGACAATAATGTCGGGGACTTTAGCAAGTTGGAGGGCCTCTATCATCCAAGAGTGGGGAACAGAATCGAAAGCTTTCCTGTAGTCCAGCCAGACTGTAGTCATGTTCCTCCTAAGTTGTTGCACCTCCGACATCGCAGTTTTGTTGATTAGGAGTTGTTCAGCACATCCCCAAACCCCTTTCTTTCCAGCTGCTTGTTCATCTGTGATGATGTTACTATTTTCACAGTGATCTTGGAGGAATAGGTTGAGACAGGCTGTATACATCTTATACATCAGGTTCTGGCATGCAATGGGTCGGTAGTTTTTTGCCAAGTGGGTGTCTTTGTTCTTGAGGACCAGTAATATTTGTGCTAATGTCAACCATTCTGGTATAAGTGTATTTCCCTTAAGAACTTGTTGGTAGAGGTCAGTAAGATACCTACGATACAATATCAGTTTTTTGTACCAGTAGCCGACAATCATATCTCTTCCTGGTGGTTTCTTATCTTGGAGTTTTCCTATCACACTCTGAAGTACCGTCACTTATTTCGTATGTTTTTGTTGTAGTGTAGAAGCAATAGTTCTTTCGGATTTCTCTTCGCCACACTGCATCTTGGTTGAAATTCTTCTTTTCACCACATATTTTGCTCCAAAAGGAATCTATGTCTTTCTGGGATGGGGCCTCAGTGACACTTATTATTTTGTCCTTCATATCTCTATAGACTGATGTTTGGTTTCGTCTGAATCTTTTATTAAGTTCTTTTCTTTCATCTACCTTCTTCAGGTAACGGCGTTTTTCGCTAACAGCTCTCAATTCTTGTTTGAAGGTGATCAACTTATATTGGAGAGTTCTGGTTCTACTGTTACCAAACATCGTCTCTATTTTATTTTTCACTCTTTGTTGGTGATGAGTGAGGTTTTTTTGTGTTTGTTTGCATGTAAGGAGCATTGTCACATATCCTATGTCAGCAATCTTTTTTTCTAATTTAGTTATATATGATGGTATTTTTGGTGGTGTTCTGCTATCACCAAGATAATTCTTCACTGTCGTTGCTAAGGCATATAAACAGGCGTTGATTTTCCAAAATTTTGGGGTTTTTATTCGTCATAAATATTCATCCATTTCGTCAATAACACGTAATATTTCATTATTTGGTTTTTTATTCAACATTGTCGTTTTAACACGTTCAGCAAGAGAGATATTTATACATGAGTTAATTTCTCTCTGGAAGATTTCGTTGAGGGAAATTTTCAATTGTTTATACTTTTGATTATCATTATCGATAGTATTTTACACAATAGTCGAGGTAGACTCGGATGGTACACGTGGTGTCAAATTTCTTCGATTATTATTATTATCGACAATGTTTTCCCCAGCATTCGAGATAGACTTAGATGGTACAGGTGGTGACAAGTTTCTTACAGGCATAGTTGTTTCAAGACGCTGTTCGACCTGGCTGCGAGGAAGTCTAGTAGCATGGCGACCTGTTGATAACATGTTTGTTGTGGGGGACTTACAATTAATAATATTTAACTTATTTTTACGTTCAACAAACGTCGCTTGTTGGCGTAATTGTTTCGATGTGAAATAATTTAGCTCTGGGTGCATTTCGTCCCAGTGTAGCTTCATTCTATTCATATAGCCAATGGAGGGATTGTTTTTTGCCATTTTATAACAATTAAATAAATCATTATTAAGTTCGCAACTCCAAGAGAAATGCGATTTATCATTTCGGTTTCTTCTGTAGCTACAACTGAATAAAGTTTGATTACCTTCCTTGTTATTTGTCTTCGATACTTCCTTAATATTTTTGTTGATGTTGTGTTCAGCCATGCTGTTTCTAGCAAATCATTGTAAAATGAATTATGTATTTAATCGGATATCTCTACGAATTCGAATAAAGGTGTCTTCAGAAGGGATAGTTAGAAGAATAACCAGTTATTCAACCTGACTGGACTGTAGTTGTGGCATTACTGTCGGAGATAGTATTCATCTTAAATTTAATAAATAGTCTCCCACGCCAAAATATGCGACTGATCGCGTATGTATGTATTCATGTATGTTTTCTCTTTCTCTTAATTTCGAGTATATTTTTTTGACCGGCCACCTTCCTGGTGGCAAGGTTGTAAAAGAAAAGAAATTGTCATCCCTTGAATCGCAAGAATGTTTTGCATATTTTGAAGGTGCCAGCTATCGCAGCCATTTGTAGACTATGAATTAGGGAGCTGCGCTTTTTGTCCGCAAATCCAAGTTCGGTCATACTTTGGTCCAAGCGGGTTGGTATATAACCCGTAGCACCAATAATCATGGGTATGAAGCTAAAGGTGTATCTTGGATACTGGATTTGTAAGCTCCTCATCAATGGTCCGTAGATGTCCTCCTTCTCCTGTATTTTTCTGACAACGTTTACATCAAGTGGGCAGCTGATCTCCACAACAGAACACGTTTTCAATGTGTGGTCCCAAACTACAATATCAGGCTGGTTGTGCTTTAATTTGGTGGCAGTTTTTATTTTCAGGTTCCACCAGTATTCCTTAGTGCCATCTGTCTCAATATATTCTTCCTCGTTTGTTGTTAATTTTGTTTTCCGAAGTGCGTTCCAGATAGTTCTAGCTATCCCATCGTGTCTCATGGGGAGGTAGTAGCGAGATGACATTCTTTCGCAGCTGGCAACAATGTGGCTTACATCCTCGATCTTTGTTTTACATAGCCTACATTTATTGTCAGCTGCTGGCCCTCCTCTTTTGTGCAGCAGATATTTGGTAGGGAGTTCTTGTTCCTGTATTGCATAGAGATATCCCTCAAGGTGTGATGTCATAAACTTGTCGGAACTCCATGCCAGGCTTTTTGAGTGGTTTATCCCCTCCATGGTCTGTGTTTTACGCCTCAAGTATCCATGCACAACTTTCTCTGTAAATTGGTCAATTTTCTTTTCTTGTTTGAACATTGAATAGGATCTTCCGATTTCTCTGGGTGAGAGATTTATATCAGGCTTTATTCCATATCTCTCCTCCAGATCAGTCGCTATTCTAATGATATTTCTTTTTTCATGCTCATAAACCTGAGCAAGATGGTCGCCAACCTTTTTCCTCTGTTGAAGGTGTTGCTTCAGTGTTACTATCCGGGTCTCATATGTTGTTAATACTGATTTTAGACCCCGGCCACCTTCCTTGCGTGAGAAGTATAGCCTATCCACATCACCATTGATGTTAAAGTTCCCAGTAACACTGAGAAGTTTTCGAGTTCTAACATCCATCTCACTTAGTTCTTGCAATGACCAGTTCAGTAGGCCAAATGTTGGCGTTAGAATTGGCACAGCATAGGTATTGTGGGCAATGTATTTGTTGTATGCTGACAGTTCTGATGACCATATTTTTTTTACTCTTCTGAGGTATTCAGTTCTGGTTCTCTCCTTGTTTATGGGTCCATCATATCTGACATTCTCATCCTGTCCAAGATATCTGTAGTTGTCACCTGACTGCAGAGGTTGTATTGTCAGGCCGTTCATATCTAGATTTCTAGAGGAGGGCACAGCTCTTCCACGTTTTACTGCCAAATATGCACACTTGGACTCACCAAATTTCATTTTGATGTCGGTTGAAAATTGTGTAATGAGGTCCAATTGTTTCTTGATGTCATTGATATTTGGCCCATACAACTTCAGGTCATCAACAAAGAAAAGATGGGAGATACTTCTGGGCCCACGTCTTTGTCCACCTTGTTTCCTGAGTAGGTAAGATAGTGGATTCAGTGAGAGAACGAAGAGTAGTACTGACAAGCTATCACCCTGAAAGATGCCCTTCTGGTAATGTATCCTATCAGTCTTAACCTGCTCCTTCTCACCTCTAAGGATCAAATTGGTGTACCAGTTCTTGGTCAGGCGTTCAACAGCAGCTACTAATGGTTGTGGGACTTTAGCTAACTGTAAAGCCTTAATAATCCACCCATGAGGTACACTATCAAATGCTTTTTGATAGTCCAGCCACACGACAGTCATGTTTCTGCGATTCTTTGTTGTTTTTTCCTGAATCATTTTGTTAGTTAGTAGGTGATCTATGCAACCCCACACCTCCCTCTTTCCACCAGCTTGCTCAGGTGTTATGATGTTGTTGGTAGCACAGTGATCCTGTAAGAACAGGTTAAGGCACCCAGTATATAATTTATACATGATGTTTTGGCAGGCAATTGGGCGGTAATTTTTAGCAAGGGTGGTTTGGCTATTTTTGGGAATGAGGAGAGTAGTGGCAGTTGATAACCATCTGGACAGTTCTTGTGTGCCCTTAATGGTTTCTGTAAACAGCCGTATGAGATCTTGCCGATAGAAAGTGAAATTCTTCAACCAGTATCCTGTAATGAGGTCTGGGCCTGGCGATTTCCTATTCGACATTTTCTGTAGAGCTGTTTCCAGTATTGACCCATCTATGTCATATTGTTTTGTCTGGACATGTTGGCAGTAGTCCTGTTCCAGTTGTTTTAGCCAATTAGCTTGTCTGTTGAATCCGTCATCCGTTTCCCATACAGATCTCCAGTAGTTCTCAACCTGTTCTTTTGAAGGGGTGTCGTTTACAGGGATTGAGCTTTTGCCACCGAAGCTGCGATAAACTGATTTAGGATCTCTGGCAAACAATCTATTTAGCACTTGTCGTTTATGGGCTGTTGACTTATATTTTAGTCTTTCTGTTGTAGCTGTGAGTTGTTGTTTCAACTGGTGTAATTTGGAGTTCAAAGTTTTAAATTTGGTATCTCCAAATCGTCTCTCTAACTTTTTCTTTAGGTCTTCCTGGTGTCGTGTGAAGTTTCTCTCTATGTTGCATTTCATAACGACTGCGATGTGTGAGATACTTCGTCTCAGGGACAAAATTTTGGTTTTTAAATTTCGCATCCACGCTGGTTCAGGCTTTCTGTTTGTATCTTGATTGCGTGGTTTTAGATGTGTGTTATATGATAGCAATGTGACAGCTGAAACATATAACAAAACATTGAGCGTTTCAAATGTCGTTTCTACACCTTTAGATCGTATAGCCTTCAGATAATTGCCAGCTATTTCGTTCACCGCTTCCAATTCCAATTTAGTATGTATTTATGTAAGTATGTATGTATGTATGTATGTATTTATGTATGTATTTATGTATGTATTTATGTCAGGTCACCAGTTGGTGCTACTGGTAACATGTATCCCAGTACAACCTGTCTCATGGTTGGGTCGTTGGCGACTAAACTGGCAACCCCACCAAGGTTTCTTGGTGAGGAGGGTGGCTTTGGACATCCTGCAGGACTAAAAACAAAACCTGTCAAAAGGCAAAGGAGCTCTTAAGAGTCAATGGCCATCCAAAATCACCGGGAGAGATGACCCCTTAGCCTTTGTCAAGGCAGAATTCTAGGAGAAGGAAAACTCTGATATAACACCTGCAACCCCGATGGTATCCAATGATGTTGACTTGTTCTTCTTTTTGGTAAATATCATCTTGGTTAAGCGAGTGGGACTGGCTTTGTGCAGTGCCTTTTCTCACTATAAAAGCTTCACGGCACAGGCATTGCTTTATATCTGGAGATCTCTCTGCACTTGTCGTCACATGGTACCATGGGCCCAGCACTAAGTGTCAATAATTGTCACAAGTGTAGTGTTTGTATCAGAGTTTTCAAGTCGCTGGCTGGACTGAAAAGTCACACTCGTTCAGCGCATCGATAGGGGTTCTCCTACATGGATATAAAGTAGTGGCCGTACTCGAAAACGAGTTGGCAGCCACCATTTATGTATGTATTTATACATGTATGTATTTATGTATGTATTTATGTATGTATGTAAGTATGTAAGTATGTATGTATGTATGTATGTTCTTCTGGTTTTATAATTTCACAAATCTTGCCAATAGAGAGAGAGTCGGTTTCTAACATAGACACAAGACTCTCTCAATGGAATTTACACAACAACAACTAGGTAGATATGTCTGCATGCTTGCATGTGTAGATATGGATGTTATTTGTGTGGATGTGTATGTTTTGAGTTGTATGTGTGCGCTTTGTGTATATGCAGTTATTAGATGCAAAGCTTTTGGATTGTACTTGTAATTTCCTAACTAGTTGTGTTCTCTCTGTTCCTGTGAAGCATAGCTTCTCAAGATTTGTATTGAGGCAATTACTAACATGACTCTGTGCTTCAATAATCACAAGTATAAACCTGACGGTATAATCAGGGTGGAGTATATGCAGATGTATGTATGTATGTATGTATGTATGTATGTATGTATGTATGTATGTATGTATGTATGTATGTATGTATGTATGTATGTATGTATGTATGTATGTATGTATGTGTGAGTGTGTTTCTGTGTGTTTCTGTCTCTGTTTGTTTCTATGTATTTACGTATGTATATATGTGTTTGTGTATGTCTGTCTGTCTCTATGTATGTACGTTCTTATGTTAATGAATGCAGTCATATTGCTTGTGAAATCCAAAATACATTAATTAATTATGTTAAGTTAGTATTTATAGCGATATTATTTACCGCTCTAACTCTTGCATCTTTTATCTACTTAACAATGAAATGAGTGTGACGGATAATTTAACACATAACGTTATCATATGTTGTAGGCAAGTGGTTTTATATAGGAAGTGAAAGATACGTTATGGAGCAGAAATTACATCAATGCCTTTGAATATACGTAACACTATGAGGTAAATTGCAATAGAAATGTTATTCAAATGTAAAGAAGGCGGATGTAGGAGAGAAAGAAGCCCCCTAAGATGTGACAATTAGGAAGTTGTGTGAATGCTGAATTAGAAAACAATAAAATATAGTGGGAACACATTGAAACCACCACCCGCCGGATGTCTGTTTAGTATTTGTTGTATCGGTTGATGTATATTTATTAGAACAACTACGTATATATATATATTTGACTATATATATTCTTCTTGTGATGCTAAACTGCGCCAGTTACAGACTGCGCATTAACATATGATATCTCTCTCCACAAAGTTCGATCACCAGCAGCAGAGTTCAAAGAGCAAAGATCAAGTCCAATCAATGAATTGACATTGTCAAGCCATCGTTTTGGCTGCCGGCCTTTACTTTTCTTACCAGCCAACCTTCCTTCCACATAACTTGCACCACGAATTGATCTTTTTATATGGCCGTATAGTTTGAGTACTCTTGACTTGACAATTGATGTAATTGATTTATGTCTGGTAATGTTGAGCAGCTCACTGATACAGATACGGTCGCTGAGCCGCTTGTCAGTCATAAGTCTCCTGATGTGGTTCTAGAATGTAGAGAGCTTCTGAAGTAATCTTGTCCAATTAACACAGTCAAGACCATATAAAACAACTGGTAGGATGTAAGTATCAAAGATCTTAGCTATGCAGACGATCTGGCCATTATGAGTTACTCTAGAACTGATCTGCAAGACTTTCTGAATGTACTGGCCAACATTAGCTGGAGCCTGACTTACACATCAACATCTCCCCCCCCCCAAAGTGTATGACAACTGATAAGAACAATGCCAGTCTCCAACTCACAATCTACAACCAGAAAATTGCTCAAGTTACAGAGTTTGTATATCTCGGTCACAAACTATCATCAAATAACAAGGGAATATCGAATCGTTCTAGGTTGGGCAGCTTTCAGCAAGAACAAGGAAGTACTAACATAAATATATATATATATATATATATATATATATATATATATATATATATATATATATATATATGAACAAGTATGACCCCAACGGCAGAGCTCAAGCCGTTTCGACAGCTATTTCTGGACTAAAAAAAAAAATACCCGTCGAAACGGCTTGAGCTCTGCCGTTGGGGTCATACTTGTTCCTATTACCCACTCTACTAACCTAAGTATTGAGTACTTTGGTGTGTTATGGTTCATCTGGTTCCTTACCACAATTCCTTCGTTATATATATATATATATATATATGTGTGTGTGTGTGTGTGTGTGTGTGTGTGTGTGTGTGTGTGCGCGTGAGAAAAACCACAAACCTTCCCTCTCAATTCTACTTTTGAAAAGCAGAAGAACTGCGAAACCGGTAAAGGAACCAAATACATATATTTAAAAAAAAAGACTCCAGTTGCATTTTCGATTTCATCTTTTTTCCTTTGTTTCTACTTTTGTTTCTACTTTTGGCACATCGCCACCAATTATCCCAGTGTATTACTGGTACTTATTTTATCGACCCCGTAAGGATGAAAGGCAAAGTTAACCTTTGTGGGATTTGAACTCAGACTATAAAGGGCCGTAACTCTTTGCTGCAAAGCATGGCGTCCGACCCTCTACCGGTACTGCCAATCCACCGCCCTTGAAATTGCTATATATAATGAAGACATTATATATTTATATGACTCTATACAGTTATCTCGAGGGGCATTCTATATCCCTGATGCTTACATCCACTCAACCAGCATTACCATCGCCACAACCACCACCACCACTACCACCACTGCTTTCACCACCACCAGCTCCAACGCCAAGACCATCGTCACCACTAACATCAACGATAACATTGGCACCATTATTATCAGCAGCAACACCCCCACTACCTCCAAACCCAAACACTCCTACGTAAAAACCATCACCAGAACATACACCATAACCACCAGCACAGCAACAACAACAACCTCAACAGCAACAATAACAACAACTGCCACAGCCACATCAACTAAAAGTTATTCTCTTTGATGTCACATTACTGATATTCTACTAACAACTGTATGAAGAACCATATGGAATGGTTTAACATTCTTCATTTCTTCGGAAATAGTCTTCTAGAAAATGTCGAAACTAACGGATACAGGAGCAAAGACATGTTGAGGGCGAAATACTACTTCAACACACAATCATATACTTGGGTATCTATCTATCTATCTATCTATCTATCTATCTATCTATCTATCTATCTATCTATCTATCTATCTATCTATCTATCTATCTATCTATCTATCTATCTATCTATCTAAGATAATCTAGCTGTCGTCTGTTCTACAGTGTGGATGTCATTCACTTCGCACAGAAGTTTTGTTCAAATTTATTGAGGAAATTTTGTGAGTTCAAACTTAATTTTGATACAATTGTGTAGCTTGACCCTCCGTCTGAACTGTCAGGCGGTGGGTCAGCTCATCTTTACCCCTCCTAGAGGTGAAAAACCTGTTTTAAAAAATTTTGTGTAAAAAATTTCAATCGTCTAACAGAAATGTTAAACGCAGCGAACGAAAATAGTGGTGGGGGGACAGCGGTAAGAGTTGTAAGCTCGCACGCTTTAGTCCTCCCTTCCTTCCCAACTAACGTCATAGAGAAGGAAGGAAAAATGAAAATAAAAACGGACGAATCTGCGGAGGAAAAAAAATTAAATGACGAAAACAACGAAAAAAAAAAATTTGAAAAATTGCATGACAATACTAATAACACAAACAAAGACACAACAAACAAAAAAATAACAGTTGAAAATAACATAATATCAGAAAACAAAGCAGACGACAAGATTTCTTTTGCACAGAAAACAAAGAAATCTTTGACTTATATAGCGGAAAACATTTCAGATGTGGTACGAAGGATCACGGACGCAAAACAATACATAAGTGAAGGTGAGAATGGTATTTTATTGGTAAAAATGCCTCAAGAATTCACGAAAGACATTGAAAGCCGAACGGTCAAGTTTCGGACCATCAACAACAGTACAAAAAAACCTGAACAGCCTTCTCAAGCAGATATCAAAACAGTACTCGCAGAAGTACTGAATGAAACAACTTTCATAAGAAAAGACAGACTGTATGGAAGCCTAGCAATTATCATGAAGAACGAATCGGCGGCAAAAAAATGTGCTTTGTCACCGATTCGTTCGAAAAATTTCACCTTTTATCCATCTTATATGGGGAAAAAAACTCAACGCATATGGCTGGATGCAATGATGCCAGATGTGGACTACTGCTGGCTCATAGCTGGCTTCATCGATCCAGTGAATGACAACGTGATTTCCATTGGGAAAACCACAGGCAATGCGTTCAGTGGAACAGGTATAGAGCTGGTAGTACAAATGAAGCCTGAACGCATCGCCCAAATACCCGACAGAATCCTATTAGAGGACCACGGGTATATAAACATTAGCGTGGAGGGGAGAAGGCCGTCCTGCCATATCTGTGCAGGCAGAGGGCACCTGAAGGCCGCTTGTCCCCAACTCAACAAAAAGAAAACCCTGCTACCAACACCAGCTCCACCACCACCACCACAACAGATAAACAAACAACAAAACTCAGTCCCACCCAACCCGTCCCTCAGTAACACCACAACACCACCACAACACAAACAGTCACAACACATTACCCCAAAACAAAATACAGGCCCACCCAACCTCTCACTCAATAAAACAACACAACCACCGCAGACACAACACACAACACAGTCTAACATAGTGACATCCATCTCCCCCACAAAGAAAACCAACACGGAAACATTACCAGCAAACATACCTCTTCCCTCCAACACTGAAGATAACCCAACGAATTCGGAGGAAGAAACGGAGTCCTTCAGACAGATTAAAAGGAAAAAAAGAAAACATGTGCAAAACACACAAGGACAAACAACCCCCACCCAAATCGCAACACAATCTAACAAAACAGAAAACACCCCTCCAGCAACAAACAAAACCAAACCTGCCCCTCCCCTCTTCGAAACACTCACACCATCGGAAAAAAAGACATTACACTATACTTACATCAACAGAAACAATAATAAATTAAATGAACTCATATACAATAATCCTTCGGTACAAACCGAAGGTGTAAACTTTGTTTCATCAGAAAACCACCCACATTTAAAACTAATAAAAATCCCAATGAACCTCTACCAAAAACTAAAAAAGGATTTTAAGGAGGACGTAGGACCACCCTCTGTCAAACCCATAAACCGCGTCCTACTAAAAAGCTTTCCCCCTCCCCTTCCCCTCCCCAACACAACTCCAAACACCCCAACCCCACCACACACCGACGACCCCACACCACCACAAGACACCCCTTCACCCAACACCCCCGACCCCATGGAAGTCGTGCAACCCGAACCCCGGGAAGCGGAAAGGTAGGTCTCTACACTCTCCTTTGGCTCTGCCGCCCACATGGATGTGTTAAGAGTAGGATGTTTGAATGCACGTGGCCTGGGCTCAACTTGGAAGCAAGCAAAGCTTCTAAATGACCTCAGGTCATGTAGTATAAATGTAATGGTTATCTGTGAGACTCGAATCAGCGTCATGCGGCAGCTGGCCCCCACCTTCGATGACTTTGAGGTGCATGCATCTCTCTGTCAACCTGGAGGTGGGGGTGGGGTTGTCGTGCTGCTGCAAAAACACCTGGGTCTTGCCGTACAGGTTGTGCACTCGGACCCGGAGGGTCGTTTGTTGGTGCTAGACGTTGGCAGTAGTGAAAGTGCGGCCTTGAGACTGGTCGCCGTCTACTCCCCTTTCGGAGCTGAACGGCCCGACTTCTTCCAGCGTTTGGAGACTTTTCTGGGAACGTCGCGTTCCCTGCTTCTAGCGGGGGATTGGAATGACATCCTAGATGCACGTTGGGACTATGCAGGAGCATGTCCTAATAGAGGGGGGTGTAACAGCCTCAAGGGGTTACTCGACCGTTTTAACTTGGTCGATAGATATCGACTAGATTTTCCAACTGTGCCTACCTGGACTTGGAGAAACCACAGTGGTCAATCTAGATCGTACTTAGATAGATTCTTAGTTAGAAGTAAGGATAGGGACATATTAAGCTGTCCAGAAATGCGCACGGTTGGCTACACGGATCACAAATTAGTGACCTGCGTGGTCAATCTCGAGAAAACACATAGACAGGGTCCCGGTTACTGGAAACTTAATTTGTCTTTACCGGCAAAAGAGACTTACAGAAACCGGATTAGCAGATTAGTTAAGGAGAGGTTGACGGGTGCAATCGTCAACAACCGATGGTGGGCATCTCTCAAAAGAGAGATTAGAACAGAATCAATAAGCTATAGCAAGATGTTAGCTGCCAATAGGAATAGAAACGAGAAAGAATTAACAGGTAAATTAGAAGAGGCAATCAAGAGCGAAGATGTGGCCAGAGTGCTGGCATCGAGGACGGCCTTGAACCAGTTTTTCGATGCAAAGCATGAAGGCTGCGTCATTCGAAGTAAAATACGTGCTCTAGGTAATGAGGGGGCCAAAGCCGTTGGATGGGCCCGCGTGACAGAAGCTAAAAGTGGAAATCGATCCACCATCCGGTCGTTGCAAGACGAAGATGGACGAGTGATCCGGGAGCCTAAGCAGATGTGCGAGGCCTTTCAAAAGCACTTTGCCCGATTGTTCGGGGGAGGCGAGGGTCCGGGCCGGGGCGTGAATTTCGGTCCATACCTCGACGGCCTGCCGCGTCTCTCGAACAAAGAGGCGGAGTCCTGCGAGGGACCAATCTCGGCTGATGAGATCGGAGATGCGCTGAGCCAATGCAGCAGACGCAAATCTCCAGGTCTCGATGGTATACCTTACGAACTTTATTTAGCAATGCCGGTCTTCTTCTCCGAACTCCTCGAAGCGGTCTACTGCAATTGGCAGCAGAACGGGAGAATTCCTTGTTCTGTAGCCAAGGGCGTAGTCACGCTGGTGAGGAAGGACGAGAACAAGGGGGATAGTATAAATAATTTTCGGCCCATAACCCTGCTAAACACAGAGTTAAAGATTTTGGCCAAGGTGTTAGCAAAGAGGTTGGCGCTTGTCGTGGGTGGCCTGGTGGGAGATGCGCAGACATGTGCTATCCCATCCAGGTCCATTCACGATAACCTCCACCTCATGCGATACATCATAGAGAGGGTTGGCAACAAACCCGGCTTCGGTGGGGCCCTGATCAACTTGGATCAGTCTAAGGCCTTCGATAGGGTCGACCATGGTTACCTGGATGCGGTGCTAGCGGCGGCTGGGTTCGGTCCTGTTTTCAGAGGCTGGATCACTGCCCTACATAGCAACCACATCTGTTCTAGGATCAAGGTGAACGGCTACCTTTCGAAGCCGTTCGAAATCACACGATCCATTCGACAGGGGTGCCCTCTCTCCTCCCTTCTGTACGTATTGACTCTCGAGCCTTTACTGAGGAAGTTGGAGTTGTTGCAGGGTATCCCCCTGGAACCAGGATTGAGCAAAGCGGTGTCGGCCTACGCCGATGACGTAACAGTAATGGTATCAACCGACTCGGAGATCGAGGCGATCGGTACCTTACTGGAGGAGTACGAAAGGTTGTCAGGAGCGAAACTGAACCGGGAAAAATCCATCGGGCTGCAACTCGGAACGTGGAGAGGCAGACCGATGCCTCCCGATGGTGTCGTCGGACACTGGACGGAGGGCCCGGTAAAGTTGCTTGGGGTCTGGTTTGGACCGGACCTCCAGGTGGAAAAGAACTGGAACGAGGTTACGAACAAGGTGTTTGCACTAACCCAGAAATGGGCCAAGTGTAAGCTGTCCCTAAAAGGCCGGGCGGAGGTGGCGAACATTTACATAGCGTCCGTCACTTACTACCGCCTGACTGTCGTGCCTTGCCCTAAGGAAACACTCACCACCATGGAACGCATGCTCTTCCAATTTCTTTGGAAGAAGCGTCCTCCTATGGTGAGAAGATCCATCTGCTGCCAACAACCTTCGAAAGGAGGGCTGGGGATGCCGTGGTTGATGATGCGTAGGCACGCATTAAGGCTACGGCACCTACAGGTATTCCTCACTGGTCAACCGGTGTGGGCTCCGTTCGTGAAACGAGCCTTTCCGAGACTCGTCTCACTCACCGAGCTACAGTCCTGGGTCAAGCAAAGATCCGGAAAACTGGGAGACTGGCACACTGAGTGTGCTCAGGCGCTCAGGGCTCTCTGGCAAGCGGGCCGGGCCATCGGTGGAGAATCCACCTCATCATTCTATAGAGGGCTGGTGGCTAGCAGGGGCGATGACACCCTTGGAGAGTCGCTGGACATGGAAGAAGACGAACTGGCCAGCCTGTTCGGTAGGACTTTCGGCCCAGGACCAATGGACAACTTCCAGAAGTCACTGGCCTGGCAGTGCTACCGAGGGGCTCTACCCGTTCGAGAGAGGCTCTACAGACACGGGCGCCCGGGCAGGGATCCCTCAAAAAAGATTTGCCCTAGATGCGTGCGTCACGAAGAAACCGTGGCGCACGCATTGGTGCAATGTCCGGGCGTGGCTGATCTGTGGGGCTACGCCGAACAACTGCTGTCGCGGGTGGCGCCGATTAAATTGACAGCCGAGTCCGTGATGACAATCAAACCGCCTCCCCTCTTCACAAAGGAAGCAAAGGCGGTTTTTCTGTGCGTAATAGCCATGTTGAAAGAGGTTGTTTGGTGGACACGATTGAAAGGTCTGAGGTCAGGCAACTTCCTCTCTGGCCATAGTCTGGTCTACTTCTTCCGATATCACTTCGGAAGAAGGATAAGAATGGAGAGAGAGGTGCTTGGCCACAGGCAGTTTTATGAAAGGTGGGTGATAGTGGCGAGAATGGCTCGTGTAAATGGGCCTTCTCTGTATACCATCCTGTAGGTAAAGAAGTAAAGGAGAGGGGAGCACCTTCTCCATGTGCTCCCCGGGCAAAGGATTGCACACTTTTTCGGGGGTGTGTGCAACCCCCATCACGTCCCCTCCCTTTTGAGGTTATTTTCGATTATTTTCATGTTACACCCTTTTTACTCGATTATATGTAAACTCCCCCTTTGTATTTGTCCCTTCTTTTTATGCCTTTATGGTAAATAAAGAAATCTATCTATCTATCTATCTATCTATCTATCTATCTATCTATCTATCTATCTATTTATTTATCTATCTATCTATAAGAGAGGAAGGGAGTACTCACTCTTGGTGCCCCTGGAGATGAGGGTTGTATATTTTTTTCGGGGAGTGTACAACCCCTGTGTAACGTCTCCCTCCTATTGGGGATTTTAATTGTTATTTGTTGTTTTATTAATAGTTTTATTTTCATATACCTGTATGTAAACTCTCCATTTGTATTTGTCCCCTTCTTTAAAGAAATCTATCTATCTATCTATCTATCTATCTATCTATCTATCTATCTATCTATCTATCTTTAGAAGGAAAATCAGGGTGGAGTGAGAGGCACTGCACCCCAGTAAATTTACTGAAAGGTGGGTGAATGAAGCGAAAATGGCCCGAGTGATTGGGCCTTCTCTGTTTATAAGCCTGTAGGTTGAGGAAGAGAGCAAAAGGAAGAAAGGAGCACTTGCACAACACGCTCCTCGAGTTGAGGGTTGTTCTATCGACGGGGTATTAAACAACCCATTTGTGGCGCCTCCCCCCTATTGGGGATTTCGATTGTTGAAATTGTTTGTTTTTATATTTTTTACACGACTGTATGTAAAATCCCCGGCATGTCTTTGTATTGTCCCCTTTTCTTGTTGCGCCCTTGTGGCTAATAAAGAAATCTATCTATATATCTATCGACCGAGATAAATCACACCAAAACAAAAGTATGGAAACACATAGGGCACAAAAAAATATTGAACAAGAGAAAAACACAACTTCACAAATGAATTCCACAACCACAAATCAAGCAATTGAGAACTACAAAAACAACAACAACAACAACAACAACAACAACAACAACAACAACAACAACAACAACAACAACAACAAC
>OZ024745.1:15945252-15952752 GCA_964016885.1 Eledone cirrhosa
TCTCCAGCCCTTATAGTGAGTCTGGGCTAGGTGTTTACACTCGGATACAATGTGAGCCACAGTCTCCTCTCTCTCTCCACAGATCCTGCACAGTGGGCTAGCCTCCTCCTTGTAAATGTGGTGTTTCAACCACTTCGCTTTGAGGGCTTGCTCCTGCGCAGCCATTAACATTCCTTCTGTAGCCTTTTTAAGGTCTCCTCTTTTCAACCAGTTCCATGTCTGTGGATCTCTAAATTCAGTTTTCTCAAAGAAGGTACTATGAAGTGATTTTTCCTGAAGGCTGCTCTTTCTCCTTGATGTTATTTCCTCCTTGGACATCCCCTGGCCTATTGTCCCCTCCTTCAGTACAGCTCTGAACATTGGCTCCTTACTATCAGTCACGTATTTGTGTAGGTTGTTTTTCTCCATCTGAACACAGTCCTCTATGCTGATAAGACCTCTTCCACCCTCAGATCTCCTTAAGTAGAGTCTATCGACATCACTCCTCTTGTGGAACATATTGTAGATAGTCAATAGCTTCCTAGTCTTCCTATCCATTTCTTTTTGTTCAGCAACATTCCATCTCAGAATTCCCGCACTGTACCTAATAATAGACACAGCTCGGGAATTTACTGCACTTATGGCATTCCTACTGTTCAGATGTGACTTTAATACGCTCTTTACTCTCCGAAGGTATTCAGTTCTTATCAATTCCTTCATTTTTTTGTTCTTGATGTCATCAGCCTCCAGAACGACCAAATACTTGTATCCTTCTTCAGAGTCAATATCTTTTATCATCTCACCTGTTGGTATCTGGATTCCGTTACTTCTGCTCAACTTACCCCTACTCATCACAATGACTCCACACTTACTAATACCAAATTGCATACATATATCATTGCTGAAAATACGGACAGTGTCAACAAGCACATCCAACTCCTTCTCACTCTTCCCGAAGAGCTTAAGATCGTCCATGAAGAGGAGGTGATTGATGGTAAGCCCTCCCTTTCCCAACCTGTATCCTGCTCTCACGTTTCTCAGTACACTGGTCAGGGGCATCAGAGCAAGGACAAACAACAGAGGGGACAAACTATCTCCATGGAAGATACCTCTCTTGATCTTCACGCTTCCCAAGGATTCTCCAGTTGATGTTAACTCTGTTTCCCAGGACTTCGTACTTTTGCCCAACAACTGTCTGATGTTATCTGCCACCTTGAAGATCTCCAGGCTTTTGGTGATCCAAGAATGTGGCACCATGTCAAATGCCTTTTTGTAGTCTATCCATCCCATGGCAAGACAAGTGTGTCCCCTCTTGCAATTCCTCATTACCATCTTATCAATAAGTAACTGGTCCTTTGTACCACGTGACTTCTTTCGGCATCCTTTCTGTTCGTCCGGTAACAAGTTGTTTGTGTGGAGGTGATGGTAGATTTCCTCAGACATAATGCTTGTCAACAGTTTCCACATTACGGACAGACATGTGATAGGTCTATAGTTGGTAACATCATTACCCTTGATTCGGTCTTTCATTATCAGAACTGTGGTACCTTTTGTCAACTACTCTGGTACCTCACCTGACATCAAGCAGTCATTGAACATGGTTGTCAGTTTCGGGTGGAGGGATGTTATGTTTTTAATCCAATACCCCTGCACACCATCTGGGCCAGGTGATTTCCAGTTGGTTAGTTTTTTGGCCTGCCCCTTAAGAGTTTCAACTGTGATACTCAAATCAGTTTGTTGGTGTGCCTGTTCACTGATCTCCTTCTGTACTGTCTCAATCCACACTGCCTGTCATTATGTTTAACATCCTGCTCCCATATTCCTCTCCAGAATGTTTTAGTTTGTTCCGCCTCAGGGATCAAGTCGTTGCCCTTTTCTTTCCCTTGAAGATGTCCAAACAGCATCTTCTGGTTGTTGTCGAACATGCGGTTCTGTCTATACTGGCTGACTCTGTTCTCGTATCGCCTGATTTTTGCACTCTTTGCTACAATGCGTTGCTTCAGTTCCTCTATGATAATATTTAGCTTTTTCCTCCTAGTTTTGTACTTTATTTCCAGTCTATTTTTAGTGCCTATGTTTTTTAGTGTCCCATTCAGTAGGGACTCAAGCTTTCCAATGTCATTTCTCATTTCCCTGATTTGACCACTCAGTCGTTTCTTCCACCAAGGCTCTGCTCTTTCTTGTCTGTTGTTTCCTCTCGCTTTTATACCAAGTAGTTTCCTCACCGTATTTGCTGTTGCTTTGAGGATATTGTTGCACTGGTGAAGGCTCCTCACCTCAAGGTATGGGATGACTTTGTTTACCTTAGCTGTTGTTTCTTTTAACTTTTTCCTGTCTACAAATCTTAGGTTCATAGGTCTCCCACTATCATTGTTCAATTCATCTACCACTAAGTTTAGGATATCTACCAAATCTTGTCCTAGCCCGTCAGCATTCATCTCCTCAGTGGCCGTATCTCTGTTCCAGGTAGTATTTATCTCAGCATTCAGATCATTGTCTGTTTCAGGTGGTTCCTCCGTTCTCTCGACCTCTTCACCTTCATTTCCCACTGGCTCGTTTGCCTGGCATACTCCACCCTCCATCTCCAAGCTAATCTCTCTGCTCAGTTCCTCCAGTTCCAGCTCGCTTATCCACTAATTAGTCCTTATTACCCGAGCCTGCCCGGCCAGTTTTTGTTCATCTAATTTAAATGGACCAATCTCGTTCCAGATGTTATGCATCCTTTTCCTATAGCCTTTCTCCTTGGGGTTACTCTTCAGGCAACATTGCATAACAGTTCTATTCAATTTTTTCGTCCAGTTGGTTCTGGTCCCTTTCCTTCTTCTTCTTCCTCCGACACCAGCAGTATTTGGTTGACAGCCAGGTCCCTGCTGCTGAGCCAGGGAGCACCTGTTGGGTGAGAGTCTGTCACATGACATTCTAGTCTCCATTTCACCGTTATTCGAACTGTTTAGGTTCGACATTTAAACACTCTTATCGAGGATTGGCGAATGTATGGTTACATAACCACCGGTGAATTACTTGTCTCCGGTGGTGGCACTGGTGGTGAAATTATCTTTAGTGAAATAATAATAATAATAATAATAATAATAATAATAATAATAATAATAATAATAATAATAATAATAATTATTATTATTATTATTATTACAGTTGCATTTATCTTGCTTTATGTTCATACGAGTTATCACCAAGTCACAACCAGTGACCTCAAGAGACAACAAGGTCCGCCATGTTCAAGAAAGAACATACATATTCACACATGCATCTTTAGTGTTTAGACTTGTGATGTACTTATATTGACAGGATCTTCCTTAGTATATGGGCAGTTCCCATTAGTACTATCTTTTGTATTTCTCCTATACGCGGGTTTCCTGGGATTTGCGATATGTAATCATTAGACCCCTTAGGTATCATTCCCAGAGCGCCTACAACCACTGGTATTGTTTTAGTTCTCAATTTCCACATTTTTCTAATTTCTATCTCCAGGTCCTTATACTTGCTCAATTTTTCAAATGTTTTTATAGATACATTCTTGTCTATTGGAACAGACATATCAATTAGCAGGCATACCCTCTTTTGAAAGTCTTTCAATATTATATCAGGTCTGTTTGCATCTATTTTTCGGTCTGTTTGGATGCTAAAGTTCCACAAGATTGAGATGTGATCTTTTTCAAGTATGGGAGGTGGTTGATGCTCCCACCAATTCTTTTGATGGGGCAGGTCAAAATGCTTACACATTATCCAATGTATGTATTGTGCAGCTCTGTCATGCCTGTTTAGGTATTCGGTTGGAGCTATAGGACTGCACATTGAAATTATATGGTCAATGGTCTCTGGTTGTTTTTTGCATACACAGCATAATGGGCTGCACCCATTTTTTATTATGTTGGCTTGGCAATTTTTTGTTGGCAGACACTGATCTTGTGCCGATATAATCAGTCCTTCAGTCTCCGATTTCAGTCCAGAGGATGCCAACCACTGATGGGTTAAAGTTTTGTCAACATCAGGATTGTTAGCTCGCTCTGGGTATTTTCCATACAGAGGCTTTTCTTGCCATTTCTTAGCCAGTTTCTGTAGCAGTTCTTTCTTTGCAGTTACTTTTACCTGCTTTGCCTTTTCTGTGTTTTCCATTTCAGCAGTAAATGGGACTTCTGAAATTTGTAGTCCATTACTGTATCTTTGTGCATCTTTTGTAATGGAATATGATCTTTTGATGCTTTCATGTTTCAAAACGAGTTTGATTATTATTATTATTATTATTATTATTATTGTTATTGTTATTCCTTGAATCTCAGTCATTGATGTTGGTTAACTGGAAAGTCCGTTGGATTGAATATCAAGCCACTACCTGCAGCCTCAGATATTCAGGACGTATCGGAGGGTTCTTGCTGTTCTAAGCAAGCATGCCTTTTGAAGCGTTCCAAAAAGCGTGAAGGGGCCGATTTTCTTTAACCATCCCTGGAAACCTTTGGAGATAGTCCCCAGTGCGCCTATGACAATCGGGATCACTTTGACTTCATGGCAGTTCCAAATCCTACTTTGACTTCATGGCAGTTCCAAATCCTATTATTATTATTATTATTATTATTTGCATTTATCTTGCTTTATGTTTATACGAGTTATCACCAAGTCACAACCAGTGACCTCAAGAGACAACAAGGTCCGCCATGTTCAAGAAAGAACACACATATTCACACATGCATCCTTAGTGTTTAGACTTGTGATGTACTTATATTGACAGGATCTTCCTTAGTATATGGGCAGTTCCCATTAGTACTATCTTTTGTATTTCTCCTATACGCGGGTTTCCTGGGATTTGCGATAAGTAGTCGTTAGACCCCTTAGGTATCATTCCCAGAGCGCCTACAACCACTGGTATTGTTTTAGTTCTCAATTTCCACATTTTTCCAATTTCTATCTCCAGGTCCTTATACTTGCTCAATTTTTCAAATGTTTTTATAGATACATTCTTGTCTATTGGAACAGACATATCAATTAGCAGGCATACCCTCCTTTGAAAGTCCTTCAATATTATATCAGGTCTATTTGCATCTATTTTTCGGTCTGTTTGGATGCTAAAGTTCCACAAGATTGAGATGTGATCTTTTTCAAGTATGGGAGGTGGTTGATGCTCCCACCAATTCTTTTGATGGGGCAGGTCAAAATGCTTGCACATTATCCAATGTATGTATTGTGCAGCTCTGTCATGCCTGTTTAGGTATTCGGTTGGAGCTATAGGACTGCACATTGAAATTATATGGTCAATGGTCTCTGGTTGTTTTTTGCATACACGGCATAATGGGCTGCACCCATTTTTTATTATGTTGGCTTGGTAATTTTTTGTTGGCAGACACTGATCTTGTGCGGATATAATCAGTCCTTCAGTCTCCGATTTCAGTCCAGAGGATGCCAACCACTGATGGGTTAAAGTTTTGTCAACATCAGGATTGTTAGCTCGCTCTGGGTATTTTCCATACAGAGGCTTTTCTTGCCATTTCTTAGCCAGTTTCTGTAGCAGTTCTTTCTTTGCAGTTACTTTTACCTGCTTTGCTTTTTCTGTGTTTTCCATTTCAGCAGTAAATGGGACTTCTGAAATTTGTAGTCCATTACTGTATCTTTGTGCATCTTTTGTAATGGAATATGATCTTTTGGTGCTTTCGTGTTTCAAAACGAGTTTGATCATCCAATCATGTGATTCCCTTAGATATGTGGATAATCCAATTGTTGCAGTTTTCAACGCAATGTCTAACTGGATTAACCCACGTCCTCCTTCTTTCCTAGGGAGATATATTCTATCTATGTCTGCCTTAGGGTGATGCATTCTGTGCATGGTTAAGAATTTTCGGATTTTTGTATCGAGCCTACGGATCTCTGTGCTTGACCAGTTGATGACATTGTAACTGTAGGTTACTACTGGTATGGCAAGCGTGTTTATGGCATCGATCCTATTCCTTGCATTCAATTCCGTTCTTAAGATTGCTCTGACTCTGCGGTAACATTCCTTCCTTATCCTTTCCCTCATTGTCGAGTGCTTGATTCCGTCTCCTTCACAAACACCTAGATATTTGTAAGTTTGTTCTTGATCAAGCTCTCTTATCACGTTCCCCCGATCAAGATTAATGTCTGAACTCTTCAGCAGCTTTCCTCTGGTGAACGTTGCTTTGGCGCATTTATCCAGTCCAAACTCCATTTTAATGTCATCACTGAACTGCTTCACAGTGGATAATAGCCCTTGCAATTGTTCATCATTTTTTGCAAATAGTTTCAGGTCATCCATGTAGAACAGGTGATTAATGGTTTTGTCATAGACTCTATATCCATGTTTTGTTTCATTGAGCATTTTACTTAATGGTATAAGTGCGATGCAGAATAAAAGCGGTGATAAAGAGTCACCCTGAAAAATTCCACAATTAATGTTAACTTCTCCAGCTTCCAGTGATTTTGTTTCACTATTCAAAAGGAGTGTCGTTCTCCATGTCCTCATACTGAATGACAAAAACCTCCTGATAACGGGGGATATTTTGAAAATCTCTAAACATTTTTCAATCCAACTGTGTGGCAAACTATCAAATGCTTTTTTATAATCTATCCAAGCGATCGATAGATTTTTGTGTCTATTATGACAATCTTCCAGTATCATTTTGTTAACCAGAAGCTGATCCTTACAGCCATATGAGCCTCGTTTACACCCTTTCTGCTCAATGGGAAATAGGTCATTTGTTATCAGGTGGTCATATGTGTATTCAGTTAGGACTGATGTTAACATTTTATACATTGTGGTCAAGCAGGTTATCGGTCTGTAATTTTTGGGATTGTTTGTCTCATCATTCTTCGGTAGCAGGAATGTAATGCCGTTAACTAGCCATGATGGTATCTTTTCTGGCTCCTTAACTATTTCATTGTAAAGTTGGGCTAACAGCTCATGAGACTCTGTGAAGGCATTTATCCAAAAGTTTTGTATTTTGTCTTTTCCTGGGGATTTCCATTTGCTGGTTTTTCTTAGAGCCAAGCGCAGCTGTTCAACTGTTATATTTTCCCATGTTTGTTCTTCAAGGTGAGCTGTTTCTTTCATTTGTCTGTCTATCCATGGGGCATGTATGTTATTAACTTTTTCTTCGGCCCAGATCTTTTCCCAGAATTCTTGCACTTCCTCCTTGGGTGGTATTGATTTAGCAGTTATTGATGACTTACCAATTTTTCTGTAGAAGTTTCTTTGGTTGTTTTTGAACATATTATTGTCCTTATAGAATCTAGATCGTTTTTCAAAGCGCCTTATACGAGCAGCTTTGGCCGACACTTTTTGCTTGATTGTTTCTATCAGCATGTCTATGTCACATGTTGATCTTATACTGTACTTTTTTTTCAATTTTCTAAGTTTAGTTTGTTTAACATGTTCACCTACTTTATAGTTTGTTAAAATTTCTATGTCAGATCGGAGAAGGTTTATTTGGCGATTGATGTTATCTTGCCAAGTAGATTTCTTATGGGAATTCCTTTGTTTTTTCATCTTCACTCCAC
>OZ024745.1:15957752-15977752 GCA_964016885.1 Eledone cirrhosa
AACAATAACAACAACAATAACATCAATAACAACAATAACAACAACAGTAACAACAACAACAGCAACAACAACAATAACATCAAAAACAACAACAACAACAATAACATCAATAATAACATCAATGACAACAATAACAACAACAGTAACAACAACAGCAACAACAATAATAATAACATCAATAACAACAGCAACAACAACAGCAACAACAATAATAATAACATCAATAAAAACAGCAACAACAACAGCAACAACAACAGCAACAACAACAGCAACAACAACAGCAACAACAACTGTAACAACAGCAACAACAACAACAGTAACAACAACAGTAACAGCAACTGTAATAACAACAGTAAACAAAGGGCGGAAGAACTCATAAAAGTCAACGGCCATACGAAAGTGTGTAAATATGTATATACACATGTACCGTACGGTTAAAGCACTAGGAGTGAAGGACCCCTAGTCTTTGTCAGGGAATTCTTCTAGGAGAAGGCAACTCAGGAAACTGGGATACCTCCGATATAAAACCTGCGGCTCAGTAGTTACCGATGATGTTGATCTTTTCTTCTTTTCGGGTTATAGCTACTGTCGCTCAGAGAGTGGGATTGGCTCAGTGCACAGTCTTTCCTCACTTTAAAAAAATCTTCACGCACAGACATTGTACGATAGAATTAATTAATAATTATTAATAATGGTATATGGTGCAATGGCCATACTCGATAACGAGGGGGCAGCCATCAAGTATGTATGAATGTATGTATGTATGATAGTATGTATGTATGTATGTATGTATGTATGTATGTATGTATGTATGTATGTGACCTGTCGTCACATGGTACCATGGGCCCAGCACTATGTGTCAGTAATTGTCACAAGTGTAGTGTTTGTACCAGAGTCTTCAAGTCGCTGGCTGGACTAAAAAGTCACACTCGTCCAGCGCATCGCTAGGGTTCTCCTACATGGATATAAAGTAGTGGCCGTACTCGAAAACGAGTTGGCAGCCACCATGTATGTATGTATGTATGTATGTATGTATGTATGTATGTATGTATGTCAGGTCACCAGTTGGTGCTACTGGTAACATGTATCCCAGTACAACCTGTCTCATGGTCGGGTCGTTGGCGACTAAACTGGCAACCCCACCAAGGTTTCTTGGTGGGGAGGGTGACTTTGGCAATCCTGCAGGACTAAAAACAAAACCTGTCAAAGGAGCTCTTAAGAGTCAATGGTCATCCAAAATCACCGGGAGAGATGACCCCTTAGCCTTTGTCAAGGCAGAATTCTAGGAGAAGGAAAACTCTGATATAACACCTGCAACTCTAATGGTATCCAATGATGTTGACTTGTTCTTCTTTTTGGTAAATATCATCTTGGTTAAGAGAGTGGGACTGGCTTTGTGCAGTGCCTTTGCTCACTATAAAAGCTTCATGGCACAGGCATTGCTTTATATCTGGAGATCTCTCTGCACTTGTCGTCACATGGTACCATGGGCCCAGCACTATGTGTCAATAATTGTCACAAGTGTAGTGTTTGTACCAGAGTTTTCAAGTCGCTGGCTGGACTAAAAAGTCACACTCGTTCAGCGCATTGTTAGGGGTTCTCCTACATGGATATAAAGTAGTGGCCGTACTCGAAAACGAGTTGGCAGCCACCATGTATGTATGTATGTATGTATGTATATATCTCTTGGTCGGGTCGTTGGCGACTAAACTGGCAACCCCACCAAGGTTTCTTGGTGAGGAGGGTGACTTTGGACATCCTGCAGGACTAAAAACAAAACCTGTCAAAAGGCAAAGGAGCTCTTAAGAGTCAATGGCCATCCAAAATCACCGGGAGAGATGACCCCTTAGCCTTTGTCAAGGCAGAATTCTAGGAGAAGGAAAACTCTGATATAACACCTGCAACTCTGATGGTATCCAATGATGTTGACTTGTTCTTCTTTTTGGTAAATATCATCTTGGTTAAGAGAGTGGGATTGGCTTTGTGCAATGCCTTTGCTCACTATAAAAGCTTCACGGCACAGGCATTGCTTTATATCTGGAGATCTCTCTGCACTTGTCGTCACATGGTACCATGGGCCCAGCACTATGTGTCAATAATTGTCACAAGTGTATTTATGTAAGTATGTAAGTATGTAAGTATGTAAGTATGTATGTATGTATGTTCTTCTGGTTTTATAATTTCACAAATCTTGCCAATAGAGAGAGAGTCGGTTTCTAACATAGACACAAGACTCTCTCATTGGAATTTACACAGCATCACCTAGGTAGATATGTATGCATGCATGCATGTGTAGATATGGATGTTATTGTATGTGTGGATGTGTATATGCTTTGTATCATGTATATATGCAGTTATTAGATGCAAATTAATGCATGCAAGATTTCACAGCTCTAACATCACTCCTTCATAGGTTGAAGAGTTCATAGGCTGACCAAGATACTCTAATGGAATGACCAAATGAGGTTTATTTTTCAACATAGTCCTTGGAAAGAAACAATGCAGTTGTTAATAAGAAGAGTTGAAATTATTGCATGCAAGATTTCACAGCTCTAGCATCACTCCTTCATAGCCTGAAAAGTTCATAGGCTGACCAAGATACTCTCATGGAATGACCAAATGAGGTTTATTTTTCAACATAGTCCTTGGAAAGAAAAAATGCAGTTGTTAATAAGAATAGTTGAAATTATTGCATGCAAGATTTCACAGCTCTAGCATCACTCCTTCATAGGCTGACCAAGATACTCTCATGGAATGACCAAATGAGGTTTATTTTTCAACATAGTCCTTGGAAAGAAACAATGCAGTTGTTAATAAGAATAGTTGAAATTATTGCATGCAAGATTCCACAGCACTAGCATCACTCCTTCATAGGCTGACTAAGATACTCTCATGGAATGACCAAATGAGGTTTATTTTTCAACATAGTCCTTGGAAAGAAACAATGCAGTTGTTAATAAGAAGAGTTGAAATTATTGCATGCAAGATTTCACAGCTCTAGCATCACTCCTTCATAGGCTGAAAAGTTCATAGGATGACCAAGATACTCTCATGGAAGACCAAATGAGTTCCTGGAAAGAAACAATGCAGTTATTAATAAGAATATGGGAGTGTTGCAGTTTGCTGGAAACATTATGGAATATAAAATGTGGCTTTGGAAGCTGTTAGAATGTAGACTGGGTTGTAAATGTTGACAAAATAGAATGAGGTGAGGAAGGGGAGACGTGGATTGAGTGCAGGGAAGAAGATGGGGTAGAAAAACAAGAAACTAGAAGTTATGTTAACTTGGTAATACTTGTTAATCCCGATATATTTCGGATACACTATGTATCACATACATGGAGCAGTCGGGCATTTGATTAACGGGAACGACCTATCTGATGAAGTTCCACGTAATTTCTGAGAGAGAAAGAGAAAGATAGAAATAGAGAAAATAAGAGATGGAGAGAGAGAGAGAGTGTGTGTGCGTGTGTGTGAGAGGGAGAGAGAGAGAATGTGTGTGTGTGAGAGGAAGAGAGAGGGAGAGAGAGTGTGTGTGTGAGAGAGATAGAGAGGGAGAGAATCACAAAGGATGAAAGGTAAAGTTGACATAGAGAGCCAGAACACAGCAGACCATTCTAGTATATACCCTAGTATATACGCTAGTATATACCCTAGTATATACCCTAGCATATACCCTAGCATATACCCTAGTATATACGCTAGTATATACCCTAGTATATACCCTAGCATATACCCTAGCATATACCCTAGCATATACCCTAGCATATACCCTAGCATATACCCTAGTATATACCCTAGTATATACCCTAGCATATACCCTAGCATATACCCTAGCATATACCCTAGCATATACCCTAGTATATACCCTAGTATATACCCTAGTATATACCCTAGTATATACCCTAGCATATACCCTAGCATATACCCTAGCATATACCCTAGTATATACCCTAGCATATACCCTAGCATATACCCTAGCATATACCCTAGTATATACCCTAGCATATACCCTAGCATATACCCTAGCATATACCCTAGCATATACCCTAGCATATACCCTAGCATATACCCTAGTATATACCCTAGTATATACCCTAGCATATACCCTAGTATATACCCTAGTATATACCCTAGCATCACTGTCAATTTAACCATTAGCTCCTATTTAATGAATGGTTTCTGATTTAAGCACAAGACCAACAACTTTGGTGGAGGGGAAAGTTGATTAAATCGACCCCAGTGCATTGCTGGTATTTTATTTTATCGATCCCGTAAGGATGAAAAACAAATCTAACTCAGAACTTAAAGCAAAGCATGTCTGACGCCCAACTGATACTGCCAATCCACGGCCCTTAATAACACCTATTTAATTAATTGTTTCTACTTTTCGCACAAGGCCAGCAATTATCCCAGTCCATTACTGGTACTTTATTTTATCGACCTCGTAAGGATGAAAGGCAAAGTTAACCTCGGCGGGATTTGAACTCAGACCATAAAGGGCCGTAACTCTTTGCTGCAAAGCATGGTGTCCGATCCTCTACCGATACTACCAATCCACCGCCCTATTTAATTAATGGCTCGTGTTTGATAGACGGACATAGGTTTTGTTTTTTAGGGTATACTAATTTTCCTAGAGAAGAAAATAATTTTATCAAAATCGGAGAATTTAGAATAAACCTCATGTGAAATTGCCAGTGTTGAACCACGTGTAGGTTTAAACATTAATCTATGAGCTGACTCCGTGTGTAAAGCCATGTTCTAATCTCCTTATAATATATAACCAGCAATTTCTCTGTCTATCTGTCCGACAGTGGAAACACGTGCGTAGAGAGAGAGTGAGAGTAAAAGAAAGAGACAGACTACGAGAGGGGGATAGCGGGAGGGAGAGAGGGAGAGAGAGAGAGAGAGTGAATAGACGCTAAAACACGTGCTATAGAAACATTACCTTCCTCTCTCCACTGACTTTGGTCACTGAGGCCGAGGGAATCGCTGGTTGCTATAGAGACACCTTGCACAAGCCAAAAGTAACCAGTTCGAGGCGGTTCTGACTTGACACCATGCGAAGAAGGTTGCCATTGAATTTGTGGTTTGAAGAAGGTTGCCATTGAATTTGTGGTTGTTGCTGCTGATAATAAGGACCATTTGAAGAAGGTTGCTGCTGATGAGATAATTTATTAATCAGATTGCGCAGTTCCATAACCTACGTTTGATTTGTTCAATTTTTTTCTTCAATTTTTTTGTTGTTTTTTTTTAAATTTCTTATTGAAAAAATATAAATAATAAAATAAGGTTAGAAATTTAAATACAATTAAATACGATTTAATTTCCATTTCCAGCAGCCAATGTCCAGTGTTCAATTTCATGAAAAAATTGGAAATAATTAAAAAAATTGAAGTTTAACTTTTGAACATTTGTTTTGACAATAAAAAAATATTTCCTTATTCACACCTAATGGTATGATTAAAATTTCATAGGAATATGTTTTTCTAACCGCCAGTTATTTATTTTCTCCTTTTTCGTTTTAACATATATTTATTTCAAAGATTTCACCGTATAGATAACATATATATTTATACATGCATAAAAGACACACCGAGAGACGGCGAACATGTGGTGCCGAAAACATTTCTCATCCAAATCTCAACAATATCAGTATATACACTAGATTTGCTAGCAGAAAACCGCCCACCGGGTGGTTTTCTGCTAGTCTCCTTATAATATATAACCAGCAATTTCTCTGTCTGTCTGTCCGACAGTGGAAACACGTGCGCGCGTGGTTGCTATCTCTCTCTCTCTCCAGCTATCCATCTCTTTTAGTCTGTCTGTTTCTCTCACTCTCACTCTTTCTCTTTGTAACACACTAACATTCCTCCCCTCTATCGCTGTGAGGAATGGGGAGATGGAGGAGGAGGAGAGAGTCACTTCGTCACTTCACCTCTGCCTTTCTTTCTCTCCCCTCTCACTCCCTCATTATGTACAGACATTAGGGCGGTGGATTGGCAGAATCTGTAGAGAGTCGGACACCATGCTTCATAGCATGGAGTTACGTCCCTTTACGGTCTGAGTTCAAATACCGCCGAGGTTAACTTTGCCTTTCATCCGCACGGGGTCGATAAAATAAAGTACCAGTAATGTACTGGGTTATTGCTGGCCTTGTGCCAAAAATAGAAACAATTAT
Source organism: Eledone cirrhosa (assembly GCA_964016885.1). Lineage (NCBI taxonomy): Eukaryota > Metazoa > Mollusca > Cephalopoda > Octopoda > Eledonidae > Eledone > Eledone cirrhosa. The sequence continues at coordinate 15,963,934 of OZ024745.1, forward strand.
TAGAAACATTGCTTTATTTTTACATATCTAAGCATTAGTAAAATGACTAATAATTTCAAAAGTAATTTTTCAATTCCAATTGTTATGAACAGCAAAACATTAATAATAATTTTGTTCTAAGAAATATATATACATTTCTGTGTGTGTAATATATATATATATATATACACACACAGAAATATATATATATAAACACAGAAATATATATACATTTCTGTGTGTGTAATATATATATATATATACACACAGAAATATATATACATTTCTGTGTGTGTAATATATATATATATATATACACACAGAGAAATATATGGGCATTTCTCTGTTTGTCTGTCTGTCTGTCTGTCTGTCCTTCCCTAAAACTCAAATGTAGGTGCTACAGAAATATTACCCTCCCCTTCCTTTCTCCACTTTGGTACTACGAAGAGAAACACTGTCGCTATAGAAACATTACCTTCCCCTCTCCACTGGCTTTGGTCACTGAGGCCGAGGGAATCGCTGGTTGCTATAGAGACACCTTGCACAAGCCAGAAGTAACCAGTTCGAGGCGGTTCTGACTTGACACCATGCCAAGTCTACTTATAATATATAATGGGCATTTCTCTGTTTGTTTGTCTGTCTGTCCGTCTGTAAAAAATGCCAAGGAAACAAATAGACGCGGTTTCAAATCTCTATGCTTTTCAAATTCATTACATTAATCTTTATTTATACGTTTCGCTTTACGAGTGTTTCGACTTACGAGTGTTTCGGCTTACGAGTGTTTCGACTTATCATTATATATAAACGTTTCTATTTCCATCGTTTTATCGTAAACGTTTATATATTTCCATCGTTATATCATAACGTTTATATTTCCGTTACTAATCTCTTTTTCTCCTTTTTCGTTTTAACATATATTTATTTCAAATATTTCACCGTATAGATAACATATATATTTATACATGCATAAAAGACACACCGAGAGACGGTGAACATGTGGTGCCGAAAACATTTCTCATCCAAATCTCAACAATATCAGTATATACACTAGATTTGCTAGCAGAAAACCGCCCACCGGGTGGTTTTCTGCTAGTCTATATATATAAAACTGAGCTGGTCTCTCTGTCTGTCTACTAAAACGGTCGGTACACATCTTCACCTAAACCGTACGTTCAAATTTCGGTGAAATTGCTACACTTATAGATGAAGGTCCCGCGGAGACATGAGTCAAAAACATTTTCAAATCGACCCACGCCAAGTGCAAAATCGAATTTGTAATGTATTGATTTTTCAGTTCAAATGTATAAATAGAGATGAGAGACGAGTTATTTCCCTTTTATGGCGTCATTCTGTCTATCTATTTACGTTACGAATATACGACGCGTGCAAAAGTACAAAAATACGCGAATAGTTTTCGGACCAGCAAAATTTTTACCTGCAAAATTCATGAGTTCGAAGTTTCAACATTAAGCTTCCATTTTGCTTCATTTCATTAAAAAACCTTTTAAAACAATATTTTTACTTGAAAACAAGCATATTTGAATACACCGTAAAACAAGCAAATATTTTGTAAAAAAAGCATTGACCTCGAATAAAGCCTTATGAGATTTTCATTTAGAAGCAATGATTTTAAACGACAGACAGATAACGCATTTTTTTTTTGTTTTTCATGTCCATCCAATTTCTTTGTTTCAAAATGACTGATAGTTTGGTTACGCAGATGTTTTTCTCTGAGACAAGTGTTGCAATGTTTACATTTTCGATTTTGCATCCTCTTTTGCTTTAACATTCGGGTTATGGTTATGTTTTCTTAACTTCATAAGGCATACTGTTGGTTGAGGGACAAAAGTCTACACTGTAGACTCTACTGTTTTTAAGCCAAGAAAGGAACTTGACATTGTAACTTTAACACAGCTACTGAGCAGCCCCGAGCAACGCCGGGATTTACTGCTAGTAGTTATTAAGGCAATCAAGGCTTCATCACAACGTTTGGTTTGATTGCATTGAAGGTAACTCAGTAATTTTCCATATCATTTCATTGTGACGTTCGTATTTTTCTATTGTTGAAATATGACGAGGAGTCGTTCTAGTTATATGAATAATGTTGATATCTAATCGACCACAATAGTCCAGAAGCTTACAAATTGAGCTTCATGATCGCCATGTTTGGAGTACAGATCAAGATGAATATTGAATGGAAGCATTAGATAATAGAAACACTGAATACAAGTTGCTTTTCTCAAGGCAAATGAGAAAGGATAACGCGTAAACGCACCGAGTACTGTCAGAATGTAAGAGTTGTCATATTTTAGTAATTGGTTTTTGTCTTAGAATATCAAGTAACACTCTTTGCCAAGGCTTTGTTCATTGTACTTTTGATGAAGTGAGATTGCAGCCTTACATATACATATTCACACGGTCTAATATTATATATCTGAAACGTGTTTTCATAATAGGTTATTACAATTGAATTTGTTCATAAGTTTCGTTTATCATGTTAATAGATAAATATCACATTTTCTTTTCAAATGATTTTGATTATTGTAAATTCTTCAAAATCTACAGTGAGCCATTTCTATTTAATATTATCCAATGTTTGTGAACAAAAACAAATTATCTGCTTATTTTTCATAACGGCAGCGCCTACTGATGATATAGATAAGTCTGTTTCATGAGTCAGTAGTTAACTAGGTATTGGAACTGATAATGCCGCCACAACAATGTCTTTTAGTTTCTTAACTCTATGGAGACATTGAGCTGAGAACGGAAAATATTGATATTGCTTAGCTTCAAATAAGGTCTTTCTAATTATCCATCTTAAATACTATAAAATTAATCCAGATGCAGGAAACCCAAATTTTTCCCCGTAGTCTGTGTGTGACTAGCAGAATCTTGCCGTCGTGGATTGGCAGTATCGGTAGAGAGTCGGACGCCATGCTTTACAACACAGAGTTACGTCCCTTTATAAACTGTGTTCAAATCCCGCCGGGGTTAACTTTGCCTTTCATCCTTACGGGGTCGATAAAATAAAGTACCAGTAATGTACTGGGTGATTGCTGGCCTTGTGCCAAAAGTAGAAGCAATTAATTGTGACCCCTGAATGATAATGTAGTTATATTAGATTTACATTAACTAATGTTGAGAACGTTTGAAAAAAGATTGCAGATCTTTATGGTGGATGCCTATAAAGAATTACCCATCTTTAAACTCTTAATTTCTCTAAATATACAGCTCAAGTTTACTACATTTGGAATTTCAACAACACTCACATAAATTCATATAATCCATTCTTTTCTTCAAAGATTGTAAAATATTACAGCCTGGGAGGGCAATCGTACTTAGTAATATGTGGAAAGGAGGTGAACAGTACAGTAATGGTGATTTCTATGAATTTAGCCTAAATAATGACCAAATAGTGTGAGTGGGGATGCATCAAGCCATATATATATATATACATATATATATATATCGAGCTAAAGATCCGCATAAGGTGAACCATTTGTTCTCGGTATGGTGACCTAACTGTTGTGGAACTACTTATATATATATATATATATATATATATATATATATATATATATATATATATATATATATATATGTATGTATGTATATATATAAATAAATATACACGGGTGTGTATGATTGTGTATAGAAGATTATATTAATAAAAGGAATTCCAACTTTGTCTAATTTACTCGTTTTATTTACAATCCTTTAAAATTTACAATGGTATTAGAATGAAATAGTATGGTAGAATATTAAATGTTAAGTGTTAATTGAACACGTACTTTCCTGCTTTCGCAATTTTCAACTGTGACAGTTGAAAATTGCAAACTTGACTGTCACCACAGAATATGACCCTGAAGATTGCGAAAGCATGAAAGTACTTGTTCAATTAACACTTAACATTTAATATTCTACCATACTATTTCATTCTAATACCATTATAAATTTTAAAGCATTGTAAATAAAACGAGTAAATCAGAGAAAGTTGGAATTCCTTTTATTAATATATATATATATATATATATATATATATATATATATATATAAGTTGAAAAAAATGAAAACGAAATTTCATTTCTCACTCTTAGTATGGCACTTACTTAAATGTAAGTATGTATGTATACGTACATACATATATGTATACAGACATACAGTAGCATGCATATATATATATATATACATATACATATATACATACAGGTACACATACATATATGCACGCATCAGTTTAGCGGACGCTTATTATAACGCCGCTTTGTTCGTTTGTAAACAAACTGAACAGCCTGAATTTATGTCATACGGTGTTAAGGCAACCACGTCACCTTTTTGTTCAACACTGACACAGGAACGATGTACTAGTTTCAAGCTTGTTAGCTATCATCAGCACCGTTTACCCATCTGCCAGATAGTTGAACGTTCGAAAGTATATACTTTCCTTATGAAAATTAACGGCTGAGCAGCCTAATTTGCATATTGAGTGAGTTAAATCGGTCAGGCATACCGAAAACGATAAGTTGAAAAAAATGAAAACGAAATTTCATTTCTCACTCTTAGTATGGCACTTACTTAAATGTAAGTATGTATGTATACGTACATACATATATGTATACAGACATACAGTAGCATGCATATATATATATATATATATATATATATATATACATATACAAACGAACAAAGCGGCGTTATAATAAGCGTCCGCTAAACTGATGCGTTCATATATGTATGTGTACCTGTATGTATATATGTATATGTATATATATATATATATATATATATATATATATATATATATATATATATATATATATATATATATATATATATATATATATATGCATGCTACTGTATGTCTGTATACATATATGTATGTACGTATACATACATACTTACATTTAAGTAAGTGCCATACTAAGAGTGAGAAATGAAATTTCGTTTTCATTTTTTTTCAACTTATCGTTTTCGGTATGCCTGACCGATTTAACTCACTCAATATGCAAATTAGGCTGCTCAGCCGTTAATTTTCATAAGGAAAGTATATACTTTCGAACGTTCAACTATCTGGCAGATGGGTAAACGGTGCTGATGATAGCTAACAAGCTTGAAACTAGTACATCGTTCCTGTGTCAGTGTTGAACAAAAAGTTGACGTGATTGCCTTAACACCGTATGGCATAAATTCAGGCTGTTCAGTTTGTTTACAAACGAACAAAGCGGCGTTATAATAAGCGTCCGCTAAACTGATGCGTGCATATATGTATGTGTACCTGTATGTATATATGTATGTATATATATATATATATATATATATATATATATATATATATATATATATATATATATATATATATATGCATGCTACTGTATGTCTGTATACATATATGTATGTACGTATACATACATACTTACATATATATATATATATATATATATATATATATATATATATATATATATATATATATATATATATATATACGATATTAAACAAATGGAAACTATATTTATAAAACCATATTTATTTCGTTATATATATTTCTGGGATATCATATTAAAAATATGGTAAGCCTTCCTCAGACAAAATACAATACATAAGCTGTTTTATAAATAATTAGTGACATACCTTGTAATAATGCAACTTCCATTATATATATTTATATATATCGGCGATGAATTAGTTTAGCGAGGTTTTTTATATGAAATCGTGTGTCGAAACAAATATTGTTATACTTGGAGAGGGTCATATTTGTGTAATATTGCCAGAATTAATAACAGAACACACTCACGGTTTGGTTGGTTTTCGCTTCTCGCTGTCTTTTGTTATATCTGCGATCTATCTTACTCGGTCCTCAATGTTGCCATTGACTGACCGACGGTCAAAAATAATACAGATACAATATAGACATAAACACATATATATAGTTTACATAATTTACATAAATCTTTCGTTGCACATCTGCAACATCGTCAGTGGTGTTATATTTTCCTCCTGTTGTGTTGTATGTCTACGCCATTTTTTATTCAGTCTGTCTATATATTTATTTATTTATTTGCTTGTTTGTTTATTTTATTTTGTCTTTTTTGCGCATGCGTTTGCGTGTGTGTATAGTGTTATGTTTGCTGTGTGTATAGTGTTGTGTTTGCTGGGTGACTAGTGTGTGTTTATGTGCTTGTTGTTATTGTGCTTGTGTATGTATTTATTTATCTTATTTTATTTACTTATTTATACTTCTCTTAGGTCAGTGTTGTTTGTTTGGGTGTTGTTGCTATTCCACTCATTCTTTCTGTTTAGCTTTGGTCTTCTAATTTCTATTTCACTGGCCTCTCTGATTTGCCTATCTGCTGGGTCATTTCTATGTTTAGATATTATTCTAATTTCTATGTTGTCTATGTTACCGTCATGTTGTCTAGCATGTTCGTATAGTACTGACCCGTTTTTTCGTCCTTTTAGTTCCCCCCAGTGTTGGTCTATCCTTTAACCTATGCTACGAGCTGTCTCACCTATGTATGTTGTTATGTTTCTGAAAGTACCCTCTGTACATCTTATGCTATAGACTACGTTTCTAGTTTTACAGTTTATCCGGGGGTTCACCTTACATATGATACATTTCCTATTGGTACAGTGGGTTTTCTTAAAAGGGTAGGTTTTGCTGCTCAGGGATTTTATGGTGGTTCCTGGCTTTTCTACCACCTTTATTTTTAAGTGGGTCCTTCTCAGGGCCTTTCTACACTGGTTAGCTAATTTCCCTCCAGGGGTGGCGTCCACAAACATAACACTCTGGTATCTCTGGTTGTCGTACCATGATGTGGCTTTCCCTATCTTATGTCTAGCCCTATCTAAGCTATTCCATGATTTGCTCCTGTATAATGGGCAAATTCCTTTCATGTCCAGTTCTATGAGGGTCTTATACTTTTCCATGGCTCCTTCGTATACTCTGACTCTGTCTCTTTGGTTGTAGCCAGAGAACTGCATGCGGTTGATGAAGTGTTGGATGTGTCTTTCCATTTCTGTTGGATCGCACATGCTGGACACATTCTTCATCACTCGTACCAAATCTATGATCAGAATATTAAACTTAGCACTAGTGGACATTGCTGAGTTTTTGAGTATCAGGTATTTGGAGGCCATGGGTTTAGCATAGTGTGAGTGGAGAATTTGGGCTCTCTCGTCTATAGTGTTAATCCAGAGTTCTGTGTCTAATACAGGTAGTCTATTGTTAGGGTGTTTGGAAGGGAAGTCGATAGTTACAGTTATACTCTGGTGTATGGAATTAGCTATCTGCTGGATGCTTTCCATCGTGCTACGTTCTAAATCAAACTTGTTAGTGCTCTCTAGTGGGGGTGTTCTTATAACTATATTGATATCGTCTACATAACGAGAGTACATGATGAGGTCTATGGAGCTTTCATTAACGAGATCTTTAAGTCTCCTTTCCCACCATACCATGAAAAGGTTGGCAACATCACCAGCTATGCTGACGCCGATGGCTGCTCCCTCATTTTGGGTGTAGATTTTCTCATTGAACTTAAATATGTGGCCCTTTAGGGTAGTTTTGATATTATTATTATATATATATATATATATATATAGAATAATAATAATAAAATGTGGAGAGGAAGCACACGAGTTAGGATATATATATATATATATATATATATATATATATATTGTTATACTTGGGGAGGGTCATATTTGTGTAATATTGCCAGAATTAATAACAGAACACACTCACTGTTTGGTTGGTTTTCGCTTCTCGCTGTCTTTTATATCGGTAATCTAACTTACTCGGTCTTCAATGTGCAACGAAAGATTTATGATAAACTATATATATGTGTTTGTGTCTATATTGTATCTGTATTATTTTTGACCGTCGGTCAGTCAATGGCAACATTGAGGACCGAGTAAGTTAGATTACCGATATAAAAGACAGCGAGAGGCGAAAACCAACCAAACAGTGAGTGTGTTCTGTTATTAATTCTGGCAATATTACACAAATATGACCCTCCCCAAGTATAACAATATTTGTTTCGACACACGATTTCATATAAAAAACCTCGCAAAACTATATATATATATATATATATATATATATATATATATACATATATATGAAAACAGGGAGAAAGAGACGATTATTAGGAAGAAAAATATATTTTTTTCCTTTTTCGTTTCTCTCTCTCTTTTTTCTGGGTTAGAAAATGATTAAAACGAAATGTTTTACTTTGTGTGAAGTGTTAAGGTATTAGTTGATTTATTTATTATTTAACAATGGCATTTATTTATCTATTTATATATTTAATTATTGTCTATTACCGGTTTCAGCATTTTTATGCTTTATCAAATGATAGTGAAATATATTAGTGTGGTGTCGCACATGTTAAACAGAAGGTGCAGAAAGAATAATGTTATATACAAACAAGGTTCATGAAGTGAAAAGAAAAAAGAAAAAGGAAATAAAACCCGTCCATAATGTGGAACGTAAAAAGTCAATGTGGAAGAAAAAATAATGTCATTTACAGGCACAGTTATTGAAGTTAAGCAGATCAAAATGTGTTAATATAGCAAGAGTGCTTAGTTGATCCATGATTCCATGATGGAGGCAAATGGTAGTCCACCTTTTTATTTTTTATTTTCACTTCATAAACCTTGTTTGTAAATAACATTATTCTTTCTGCACCCTCTGTTTAACATGTGCAACACCACACTAATACATTTCACTATCATTTGATAATGCATAAAAATGCTGAAACCGGTAATAGACAATTATTAAATATATAAATAGATAAATAAATGCCATTGTTAAATATTAAATAAATCAACTAATACCTTAACACTTCACACAAAGTAAAACATTTCGTTTTAATCATTTTCTAACCCAGAAAAAAGAGAGAGAGAAACAAAAAAGGAAAAAAAATATATTTTTCTTCCTAATAATCGTCTCTTTCTCCTTGTTTTCATATATATATATATTAGTAGAAGATATGTTTGTGAGTCACTAAACGCATTTTTGCTACCATGTTTTGTGTGTTTCATAAGTTTAGAATTCCATGGTTATCGTAGTTTGAAGCTATAATTATTCCCTAGGCCAAACAATTTATTAATTTCAACTTTAATGAATCCACAGTCTTCAAAAGAGTGGTTTCAACTGAAGCAACGCAAGGGTATTGCTTTCACACAAATTTCTAATCACGACTCTGAATATTCCAAGTTCTGAAGGTTTATTAAATATGCTATTAAATTTCGAAACAACAGACGCAGCTGACATAGTTATTAGTGAGAGTAAATCGTTAAATTTCATTTAAAATGACTGAAATTGCTACAATCCAAGGGATTTAAAATATAATCTTAGGGTTCATATTCAACTCTTACACGGTTGTTCGACCCCAAACATATATCATTCTGATAGATTATTACTTTTTACATGGTTCTATAAGTTTATTTTTCTTTGAAACATGTCACTTGCAGTTTTTATGCCTTAAGGTATTCGTTTCTATTCGAAGAAATGAGTTATGATCAGACTGAAGCCACTTTAGTAATAGTTTCTGATTTAGGCTCATGGCCAGCAATTTTTAGGACAGGAAAAGTCGATTAAATCGAACCCTGTGTGTTACTGGTACTTTATTTTATCGACCCGGCAAGGATGAAAGGCAAAGTTAACCTCGACGGGATTTGAACTCAGACCGTAAAGGGACATAACTATGCTGAAAAACATGGCGTCCAACCCTCTACCGATACTGCCAATTCACTGCCCTGGTGTCCGACCCTCTACCGATACTGCCAATTCACTGCCTTGGTGTCCGACCCTCTACCGATACAGCCAATTCACCGCCCTGGTGTCCGACCCTCTACCGATACTGCCAATTCACTGCCCTGGTGTCCGACCCTCTACCGATACTGCCAATTCACTGCCCTGGTGTCCGACCCTCTACCGATACTGCCAATTCACTGCCCTGGTGTCCGACCCTCTACCGATACTGCCAATTCACCGCCCTATATAATAATAACAATAATGATAATTGTTTCTACTTTTGGCACAAGGCCAGCAATTTTGGGGGAGGGGAAAATCAATTAAATCGACCCAGTGCGTGACTGGTACTTTATTTTAGATAGCAGGCAGACGAAGCCTACACTGTTGTGAACCGTGGCAACAAAACAACAAAGGAACTGGCGTCTTGAAGTAATTTCTTTGAATTTATCGGAAAGTTTCTCAGAATTAGAATTTCATAAAGAACTAGATGAGGGCGGCATCATCTTCCTCTTTCTGTCACACACACACACACACACACACACACAGACACACACAGACACACAAACACACACACATATACAGACACAGACACACACAGACACATACACAGACACACACACATACACACACCCACACACACACACATACACACACACACACACACACATACAGACACATACATAGACACACACAGGCGCACACACAGACACACATACACACACACACACACACACACACAGACACACACATACACACACAGACACACACACACACATACAGACATAGACACATACACACACAGACACACACACACACACATACAGACATAGACACATACACACACATACACACATGCACACACACACACACACACACACGCACTCTCATTTCTCTCTCTCTTACACACTCTCTCAACAAATGACGTCCCTTTTCTCTGTGTACATATCTCTCGCTTGGGCCCCCTTCTCTCTATATAGAAGAGGGCTACATCATAACTTTCTGTCTATCTACCACTTTCTGTCATCCCGAAAACACACGGCGTTCCCTTTTCTCTATGTACATACCTCGTGCTTGGCGCTCCCCCTCTCTCTAAATTGAGCGTGACGGGGAGAGGGACAGACGGGCGGGCAACGTTCTTATTATAATATAGATTTATTTCCAGCTAACGAATGAAAGGCAGATCCAGTGTTAGGAGTTCGATTAAACGCCTTATGTGATTACATTCACCATATATTCGTAAATCCTCGTCTGGGTTTCAAACAACTACAATGGGGACGCGAAAGCTCGTGGCCTAGTGGTTAGTGCAATGGGCTCATGATCATAAAGGCATTTTATTTCATGCTGCCCCACCCCATTTATCTAAAAAATGGTGTCTCACTCAATGAGCAGTCTTCTATTCTCAGTCGCGTAACTCCTATGAAACCGAGATAAAATGGAGGCTCTAGCTAATAACTAATAATAGAGGGCATCCACTTGATACCATCAGGTGGAACATGCCCTAGTATCACTTGTTTAATCATTCATTGTCATTAGTGAGAATATATGAATTGACAGTTTCCGAAATACATAATATGGCAGATTCCTATTAATGGTGGCCTTACAATCTTTTAACTTACCAATATCTACAAGGTCTAGCACATAATTTAGTGGATTACTATTGTATTATGAATGTTTAACATTTCCCTTCCCATAAGATGATCTCTCTTATCAAAGTCCGTGAACATTACTGGTATAATTTCACACTAAGTGCCTGTTTCTTAATAAAACAACCCATGGTTTTAATAATTGATCAATCAAACTGAGGCATTGCAGATGAGGGTGACGTCTTTTGTGAAGTTTAGGTTAGCCAATGAATATTCGCAAGTCTCTTGGAATTAATGTAATCCCGCTACAGGTATCCACTTACACAGCAGAATTATCTTTATCTATTCCTACTTGAAGAAAGTTGGGTTTTTCTTCTTTGCCTTAAAGTGTGAATACATTTAAGTGGCAGAGCAAGCTTTCATCATTAATTTAGTTCACACATTCCACACATTTAATTTTAAAGCTACGAACGATGAAAAATCGTTCTTTGTATTATACAAACGCATTTCTTTCCACATGCAGAGCATTAATCCTTAATAAATGCATGTTCACATCATAAAAGTTGCATTTAGAAAATTTTTGCCAGGTGAAATACTAAAGAGGAATTGATAGAAGTGAGCTTCCTTGAGAACATTTATCATATGTCTCATTGATCAAGAATACTGAAACTGCAGCAGTTGGGAGATAAACATCGGCACCTCTTGGCCCCTACTTCACGAGATATATTGACTGTTTTAAAACTCGATATCATCCCTTGATTTCCTATCAAGTTCACACATGCATCACATGAAATGTTTCCTAACTGCAGCTGTTCCAACATTCGTGATTTATGGGATACATGATACACACGTTCAATGAGTCTCATATGTATTAATACTTCTTCGGTTATCTTGACCAGGCTTATCAAACTTACAATGTCTAAGTATTTCTTGAAGATAATGAACAGGATTCCTCATGCAGAGACATTAACCTGCTTCATTCTGAAATGTCTAAATTCTTTTATAGTCTTACATTGTTAATTATCGCCATATATATACACTCACGTGCACGAACGCAAGGCCCCTCCCCACCCACACAATATACACATGATATATATATATATGAAATAAAATGTAGTTGAAAAATAAAAGCTTCTTCCCGCGGTTAACTTTACCTTTCATCAATACAGGGTCGATAAGATATAGTACCAGTAATGCACTGGGGTCGATTTAATCGACTTTCCACTTCCCCAAATTTGTTGACCTTGTGCCTAAATCAGAAATCCTTATTATATATATATATATATATATATATATATATATATATATATATATATATATTATGTGTGTTCATGTGTCTTGCTTTACTCAAATATACAGAGTAACATCAAATTACGGAATTTCCACATATGCTGAACAAAACCAAATAATCACACAACCACATTTACACGCACATACAAAGAATTTAACTCTCGCCGATGGTCCGTATCGTAGAGAAGCGGCTTATCACCAAGAAACGGGGGTTACTGTGATCAAGGTCGGATTTAATGGTAGGGGCAAAGGGCGCAATTGCCTCGGGTCGCAGATGGGGGGGTTCCCACCAGCGACGGCCGTAGCAATTTATTTGTACATACCTGTATGTATAACTTTTCACTTCCAATTACTTGTACCTAGCTAACTTTGATATGTAAAATTGGGGGGGGGGGGGGTCCTGTCTATTCTGAATTTTTGTGTATGAGAGGTCCCCAAACATGAAATGCTGAGGTGACATGATAACTAGAGGAGATCAAGCAGCTATGTTGCAACACACCTGCAGACCTTCCACGCCACAGTAACACACATACCACAGAAACAAAGACAACCAGCCACACACACACACACACACACACACTCACACACACACACACAAACACACACACACACACACATATATACACACACACCTGCGGCACCAACCAAACATATAAACACATCCCTGCAATATGACAAGTCTCTCTATCTTTCTCTCTATATATATATATGCACGCATATACATACATACACATACGTGTATATACATACATACACATAAGTGCATCACTACAAGTCTGTATGTACATACATACATACATATACATACGTGTATACATACATATATACATGGTGACTGCCAACTCGTTTTCGAGTACGGCCACTACTTTATATCCATGTAGGAGAACTCCTACCGATGCGCTGAACGAGTGTGACTTTTTAGTCCAGCCAGCGACTTGAAAACTCTGGTACAAACACTACACTTGTGACAATTATTGACACATAGTGCTGGGCCCATGGTACCATGTGACGACAAGCGAGAGAGATCTCCAGATATAAAGCAATGCCTGTGCCGTGAAGCTTTTATAGTGAGCAAAGGCACTGCACAAAGCCAGTCCCACTCTCTTAACCAAGATGATATTTACCAAAAAGAAGAACACGTCAACATCATTGGATACCATCAGAGTTGCAGGTGTTATATCAGAGTTTTCCTTCTCCTAGAATTCTGCCT
>OZ024745.1:15992752-16022752 GCA_964016885.1 Eledone cirrhosa
CTCACAAAACTGGCAAGTCCAGCTTGACCTATTGGATAAAGTGAGAAGTGCTGGCTGATAAGGAGGTCAGAACCAAGTAGAGCAAACTGTGAAAAAGGAAGGGAGACTGTTCAGTTCGGCAGTTTCTGTCTCAGTTATTAAATGCAGCGGATGAAAGCGGCTTGGTGTGGCACTGGGTGGCAGGAGGACCCGTTGGTTCAATCAAGTGGTCAAAGAAATAATCCGCACCAAAAAGGAGTCTAACACTGACTAGCTTGGAAATGAGTCCTTCTTGTACTTGAGCTACAAGCAGCCACAAAAGGTGATAGCATAGACAGTAAAGACATCCGTGGTTAAAACATAGGAAGACATTAGAGTTAAGCTGGTATCCAACTTCAGATCAGCAAATAAATCAATCAATCACTCAATCTTTCTTTCTATCTTTCACATACATATATATACATATACATAGACATATATATATACATATACATATATATATACATATATATATTGATATAAAGGTATATATTGAGTTAGAAACAATTTGAACACATGTATGTTTATATTTGTTTATTTCTTTTGTATATTCAATTATATTTATATATATATATATATATACACACACACACACGCACACACACACACACACACACACACACACATATATATATATATATATGTTTATGTGTGTGTGTGTGTGTGTGTGTGTGTGTGTTTGATATTTTGGTAGAAAATACTCTATGCTTAGGTTGAATTCTTATTACAGGTCTTTATGTTTTACTGACTTCACTTTGTTGTAGTTAACCATTGGTTATACTGACTCCGAGGAAAAGTAGGATAAATGTTGTCTAGCAGACAGAGGAATATGATTTCATGAATATTCAACAGACCGCTTATGGTCAACTAATTAAATCATTTACAAATATTACTCCAGTTGGATTAAATTTTCCAATTTGTGTCTGTGATTATCGATGCAGTTAGTTGTGAGCTCATCAAAGAGGATAAACTGCATCAAAGTTATTTTAGAGAAATTTGCTTTCAAATAATGGAGGATTAATTTGTAAACTACAGAGAAAAACTCGATAAAGAGATCTGTTAAAATATAGACATGATTCCCAAAAGTTGTTTCTAATTGGAAACAACAATAAAATCTACAGAAATCACCATTAAGCAGCATGATAGATCCTCTGTTGATTTCGACGATGAGCAACAACAGAAACAACAACAACAGCAACAACACCACCATTAAGGAAGCGACAACAACAATAAAAGCACCATTAAGGCAACGACAGCAACAAAATCTCCATTAAGGCATTCGGTTGTCCAAATCGTGAATTAACATTACGTTTTCTTTTTTACTTTTACGACCGTTATCGTATGTCTGCTAAAACTAAGTCTTGCTAATATCTCTGGGTATGCCATACATCATGATGATGACCTGGATACTGATGTCAATGTTGGGTACTTGCCCCTTTCTTCTAAAAAACTCTGTGTCGACTGTCCTCCCCCATTTATTTCGTTGATTAATTCTTTCTTTTTCTCCTTTCCATTTTCTTTTTTCTCCCTCCAGTACAATCAGGATATAATTGTCGAAGCAATATTTGTATAATATATTCTGGTTCTTAACATAACTGATATATAGTACAGTAACAGGTATTGCGGCTAATTCGCTTTACGACCATTGTTCTTTGCGGTTAGTTGCTTTACGACCCATTCACTTTACACCAAATTCGTTTTAGGATCAATTCACTATACGACCTGGTCAGTGGAATGAAACCTGGTGGTTATGTGAGAATCGGCTTTCTTATTAAATAGATGCAACTTTGTCAAGAGGTAAGCATGTAATTTTAGCGAGCTGTTGTTATCAATTCTAATGGAGATTCTTGTTTTATTTTGGAAAGCTGCTTAATTGTTCATTGGAGAAATTTAAAACATGAACAGCGAAGAACAATTATGAACTCGCATAGCAATGGATGTCAAAACAAAAGGGTGTATGGTTAGACTCACTTAATTATTAAACAAAACAACAACTAAACACAGTTTTGTAACAACACACACACACACACACACACACACACACACACACACACACACACACACACACACACACACACACACATATATACTCACATACCCATATACACTTAATGAAGGACAGTTATAATCTCACAGGGCAATGTATGGCTAAACAGAAGTGTGTGTGGGGTTAGACTCACTGAATTATTTAATAAAAAAAAAAAGACAACAGCTAAAGACAGTTTGTAGCAACACGTACACACATCCCACAATCACATACGCGCATAATTACATTCATATACATGCACACCACAGCCATCTCTGCGTCAAGCTTGTTTTCTCGTGTTCTTAACACTTAACGATACCTCTTCCTTTCACTCCCCTAATAAAGTAACCACGATTAATTGCTAGAATTATTTTCCCTGAACACTATCTCTAATTACACGTAAACCTCTCAGATGGACTGCAATATTACAACACCCCCTCCTGCCCTGCCTCATCTCTTTAATGAACGGTGGCTCAACGTTCGTAGAAGTTGGATCAGCACAGTACAATGTGTAGTGTTTAGAGATTAACAAGTTATAAATTTTGAATTGCATGTGAGTGTGTGTGTGTATGTGTGTGTGTGTATGTGTGTATGTGTGTATGTGTGTCTATGAGAGGGAGAGAAAGAGGGGGATAGGGAGAGAGTAAGAGAGAGTGAAAGAAAGACAGAGAGATAATGAGAAAGGGGGAAAGAGGGAAGGAGTGTGTGAAAGAGAGAGAGAGAGAGAGAGTGTGTGTGTGTGTGTGAGAGAGTGAGAGAAGAATGTGAAAGAAAGAGAGAGGGGAAAAAGAGTGTGAAATAGAGATAGCTAGAGAGAAAAATAGTGAGAGTGTGAGAAAGGTGATGGGTTATAGGAGGAGGAGAGGGAGGGTGTTGGTAGTAAAAATTGTATGAAGAACAAATAGAAAAAAATTAATGAAGTGTTGCGGGTTCTGAAAATTTACAGCTGCTGTTTGTTTCCATTTCTTCTGGTTTTATATTTTATATTTTTTGTTAGTATTTTCCTCCGGCAATTTTTGTCATTTTGCTAGTCCCAAATTAAAATGTTACCTTTTTGTTAAAGAGAATAGGGAGTTGTGGTGAGATGGGTGGGGGTGGGGGTGGGGGGGATTAATGAGGCATTTTGACAAAATCAGCTAATTCCCATTTTCAATCCATTTCTTCCTTCCTTTTTTTGTTCTTTCCTCTTCCTGATCCCCCCCCCCCCTCCAACCATCGTCTTCACTAACCTCTAGCCTCCACAGTAATGTAGTCGACATTATTATTATTATTGCTGTTATTGACAAGTCATTGAATTGGTGGAATCAGTAGAGCGAGCTATAAAATGGATTGGAAGAGTTGTTAGAATGACCAATCGATCGATAAGATCCCAGACCTCATTACCGAGTGGAATAGAACTCGTCAAATTGGTCCAAGGAAACAATGTTTCCATTGGTTATTCCGTTACTGATATTATCTTCCGGTCGCAACTGCTGGCAGAAACAGCAACGTGAAATAAAATGTCTTGCTCAAATACATAACGCACCACTCTGTTCGGGAATCGAACTTGTAACCCCTCTATTGCGAATCCCATTCTCTAAGCACTAAGCCACGCATCTTCACGAAATAACCAATAAAATGATGGTGGATTGGCAAAATCCGTAGAGCAGCATATAACATGTCTTCTGATATTTAGTTACTTCTCGTCACAGTCATGTGTAGATGTGTGTCCTTATGGTTAGGGAATTGACCAAGACCAAGTGATGTGCTGTGTTCTTGAACAAGCTACTTCATTCCAGGTTGATCCAGTTCATTCGCATGAAAATTAGAATCAACACCAACTTCAAAGCATAGAAAAACAACAACAAACAAATGTAAAATGATTACTACCATGTTTTTCCCTATTACAAAACAGGTCATGTTATCCCCCCCCCCCCCGAACAAAAATAAAACACACACACTAGGACTTATTTTCGGGAAGGGCTTATGTTTTTACACAAAAAATAACAGCATAAGAGTTTTGATAAAATTCTTATTAAATTGCTATTAAAATTACAATTAAAATAGAGAATATATATTATAGAATTAACAACAATATCATTAAAAGAATTTATTATATTAGTAATCAGCAAGACTCTGGAAATTTGTGTTTTATATTAGTTTTTATACTATTTTTTATATTATTTTTTAAATTAATTTTTCTCGCAAAACTGCGGTAGGGCTTATTTTTGGAGCAGGTCTTAAAATAAGGGAAACACGGTAACTCTTAACTAACTCGTTACAGTTTGACTTCAAATTTCACCGATGTCAACTTTGTCTTTCATCTTCTTAGCATCCAATAAATTAGTACCAGAGAAATATTGCTGTTCAATATAATCGATATACCCCCCCCCCCACCACCATAGGATTTATGCCTATATGAGAAATAATAACTTTTAATTCAAACAAAAGACATTTTATGTTAAAAATAACGGGCCCTTAATTTACAAAGAAGGCCAATAATATTTGGGGTGGAGTAAGTCGATTAAACCTAGCCTCGTATTTGACTGGTACTTTATTTCATCACATCAGGAAGGTTAAAAGACCTTGATGGGATTTGAACTCAGAACTCAGAATACAAAGGCTTCTAGGCTATTGGTCTAGTTCAGGGTTTCCCATCCAGGGCGATGAGCAAACTGAACAGAAATTTGTGGGCGATATTGGATTTTGAGTATTAAGAGAGTATTTCAACATAAGCTACCAGAAACAAGAAATATTTAAAGGAGATATACAAAGAACCACACACACCGCACACACAGGAACACATACACTCACACACACACACACACACACACACACACACACACACACACACACACACACACACACACACACACACACACACACACACACATATATATATATATATAAATATATATGTATATATATATATATATATATATATATATATATATATATATATATATATATATATATATATATATAGAGAGAGAGAGAGAGAGAGAGAGATGGCTAAATGGGGATAACGAATATTTTGTTTACCGATGGGAAGTGGAAAATTCTTCCATGTGAAAGTGGGTGATGATGCAAAAATCTTGGGAACTCCTGGTCTAGTTGAAGAGTGAAAGAACCATTTATACTAAAAGTTCTAAGTTTCTGGAGAAACATTCAGCACAAATGTGGGATACTGCCAATTGTAAAGAATGATATAAACATCTTAAAGTAATGATGGAATTTCCTCTTTCAATTTCTGGAAAACACCATCGTTGACTCCTATCATTACTCGGGCATTGTCGGTTCCTATAACCATCAGATGGTGTTTTGTAACCATCAGATGATGTCCTATAACCATCAGATGTTGTCCTGTAACCATCAGATGGTGTCCTATAACCATCAGATGTTGTCCTGTAACCATCGGATGGTGTCCTATAACCATCAGATGTTGTCCTGTAACCATCAGATGTTGTCCTGTAACCATCAGATGGTGTCCTATAACCATCAGATGTTGTCCTGTAACCATCAGATGGTGTCCTATAACCATCAGATGTTGTCCTGTAACCATCGGATGGTGTCCTATAACCATCAGATGTTGTCCTGTAACCATCAGATGATGTCCTATAACCATCAGATGTTGTCCTGTAACCATCAGATGGTGTCCTATAACCATCAAATGGTGTCCTATAACCATCAGATGGCGTCCTGTAACAATCAGATGATGTCCTATAACCATCAGATGGTCTCCTATAACCATCAGATGGTGTTCTATAACCATCAGATGGCGTCCTGTAACCATTAGATGGTGTCCTATAACCATCAGACGTTGTCCTATAACCATCAGATGTTGTCCTATAACCATCAGATGTTGTCCTATAACCATCAGATGGTGTCCTATAACCATCAGATGTTGTCCTGTAACCATCAGATGTTGTCCTATAACCATCAGATGTTGTCCTGTAACCATCAGATGGTGTCCTATAACCATCAAATGGTGTCCTATAACCATCAGATGGCGTCCTGTAACCATCAGATGATGTCATATAACCATCAGATGGTCTCCTATAACCATCAGATGGTCTCATATAACCATCAGATGGCGTCCTGTAACCATCAGATGATGTCCTATAACCATCAGATGGTCTCCTATAACCATCAGATGGTGTTCTATAACCATCAGATGGCGTCCTGCAACCATCAGATGGTGTCCTATAACCATCAGATGTTGTTCTGTAACCATCAGATGGTCTCCTATAACCATCAGATGGTCTCATATAACCATCAGATGGTGTCCTATAACCATCAGATGTTGTCCTGTAACCATCAGATGGTCTCCTATAACCATCAGATGGTGTCCTATAACCATCAGATGTTGTCCTGTAACCATCAGATGGTCTCCTATAACCATCAGATGGTGTCCTATAACCATCAGATGTTGTCCTGTAACCATCAGATGGTCTCCTATACCCATCAGATGGTCTCATATAACCATCAGATGGCGTCCTGTAACCATCAGATGATGTCCTACAACCATCAGATGGTCTCCTATAACCATCAGATGGTGTTCTATAACCATCAGATGGCGTCCTGTAACCAACAGATGTTTCATGTCTGATTTCTTTTTCACTAATTCAATCACTTTCATATTTCTCATTCTATCTTCTGATGAAGGACTAATGACGGAATTTTAAGACTTTTTTCCTACTATATAAGCTTTAAACTAGTATATTTCTTCACTATACTCTATTGGTTGCTTTGTTGTTTCCGTTTATTTTCCGCACACATATATATATATATGTGTGTGTGTGTGTGTGTGTGTGTGTGCGAGTGAGAGAGAGATATATATATATAGAAAGAGAGAGAGAGAGAAAGAGAGAGAGAGAGAGAGAGAGAGAGAGAGAGAGAGAGAGAGAGAGAGAGACAATAGTTAGTAAGGTACTCAATACATTAGTAGAGTCCTATAGTAGAGTGTAAACATCATGCTTAATATAGGAATCATCCGGGCTTTCCGGATGATTTCTTTCGAATGAAACAGTTCTAGTCCTGTAGAAGTCATTTCTATATTAAAAGTTATATATATATATATATATATATATATATATATATGTGTGTGTGTGTGTGTGTGTGTGTGTGTGTGTGTGTGTGTGTGTGTGTGTGTGTGTGTGTGTGTGTGTGTGTGTGTTAATGTGTTCGTGTGAGTTAGTGTGCTTGCGTGGGTTAGTTTCGCGACACTAATCTCTGCGTACAAACGGAAATTCTAACCCACCAAACGACAACCATATGTCGTCTCTCTCTTTCTTCCTTCTCTCTTCTCAACCACAATTTTCTGCTAATGATGAAATTTTAGCTCACCAGCCTAACTCGTTCACCATTCCACTTTTCTTTCTCTCTCTCATTACATCACCACCATCAACACCTCTATCACTACCACCTCTACCACCACCACCACCTCTACCACCACAATCATCACCACCATCAACACCTCTATCACTACCACCTCTACCACCACCACCACCTCTACCACCACAATCATCACCACCATCACCACCTCTATCACTACCACCTCTACCACCACCACCACCTCTACCACCACAATCATCACCACCATCAACACCTCTATCACTACCACCTCTACCACCACCACCACCTCTACCACCACAATCATCACCACCTCTACCACCTCTATCACTACCACCTCTACCACCACCACCACCTCTACCACCACAATCGTCACCACCATCACCACCTCTATCACCACCACTACCACAACACACCACCACTGCCACAACACACCACCACCACCACTACCACAGCACACCACCACCACCACCTCTACCACCACAATCGTCACCCACCCCCACCTCTACCACCACAATCATCACCCCTCCCCCACCTCTACCACCACAATCATCACCCCCCCCCCCACCCCTATCACCACAATCAGCACCCACCCCCCACCTCTACCACCACAATCATCACCCACCCCCACCTCTACCACCACCACCACTAGCGACACCTCTATCATCTCACATCTTCGTCATATTCTCTTCTCTATATATCACATGCTTCCCCTTCGTCTTCTGTTTTCCTGTTCGTTTCTACCACCACCACCACCACTACTACTACTACTACTACTACTACTACTACTACTACTACTACTACTACTACTACCACCACCACCACCACCACCATAACTACTACTACTACTACTACTACTACTACTACTACTACTACTACTACTACTACTACTACTACTACTACCACCACCACCACCACTACTACTACTACTACTACTACCACCACCACTACTACTACTATTACTACTACCACCACCACCACCACCACTATTACTACTACTAATACTACCACCACCACTACTATTACTACTACCACCCCCACCCCCACCACTACTACTACTACTAATACCACCACCACCACCACCACCACTACTATTACTGCCACCACCACACCACCACCACTACTATTACTACCACCACCACCACCACCACCACCACCACTACTACTACTAATACCACCACCACTACCACTACTATTACTACCACCACCACCACCGCAACCACCACCACCACCACTACTACCACTGTCATCAACACCATTTTAAGTACAGCCAGCACAACATTTTACTTTTGCAATCGATCAGAACCTTAGTACCAGCTGTTAACATTTCAACACGATTCCCTTTTCCCTTTCTCTCATCATACACACATGTACACACACGTACACACAAGTACACACACGTACACACACGTAACACACAAACACACAGAGACACAAAAACACACACACATTAACACAGACCTCACATATGAAAACACACACATGAAAATGTACACACACAGACGCAAACAAGCATCCATCCACATATAGGTACATTCGCACATTTATTCATACTTGCCAACACAGACTAAATACACACACACATGCCCGCACTCAGACTCACACATGCCTACACCCAAACTCACGCATGCCCGCACTCAGACACACACATGCCCGCACTCATGGTCGCACATGCCCGCTTTAAGACTCACACATGTCCGCACGCAGATTCACACAAGCCCGCACTGAGACTCACACATGCCCGCACTGAGACTCACACATGCCCACACTCAGACTCACACATGTCCGCACTGAGACTCACACATGCCCGCACTGAGACTCACACATGCCCACACTCAGACTCACACATGCTCGCTCTCAGACTCACACATGCCCGCACTCAGACTCACACATGCAAAAAAAAAATGCACATAAAACCACAGCCACTCACAAACACATATACACACATGGTAACATACAGACACACAGACAGACATATTTCAGCCCTTCAAGCTGCTAAAATAGCTAATATACCGTGGTGCAGTGTACCTTGCCAACTTTACGTAGGACACCTCACCGAACTTGACTCCAGCATCCGTCGCTGCGCCTATCCGTCGCTGCGCCTATCCGTCGCTGCGCCTATCCGTCGCTGCGCCTATCCGTCGCTGCGCCTATCCGTCGCTGCGCCCAACCGTCGCTGCGCCCAACCGTCACTGCGCCCATCCATCGCTGCGCCTATCCATCGCTGCGCCCAACCGTCGCTGCGCCCAACCGTCGCTGCGCCCAACCATCACTGCGCCCATCCATCGCTGCGCCCATCCATCGCTGCGCCCAACCGTCACTGCGCCTATCCGTCGCTGCGCCCAACCGTCGCTGCGCCCAACCGTCACTGCGCCCATCCGTCGCTGCGCCCAACCGTCGCTGCGCCCAACCGTCGCTGCGCCCAACCGTCACTGCGCCCATCCATCGCTGCGCCCAACCGTCACTGCGCCTATCCGTCGCTGCGCCCAACCGTCGCTGCGCCCAACCGTCACTGCGCACATCCGTCGCTGCGCCTATCCATCGCTGCGCCCAACCCTCGCTGCGCCCAACCGTCGCTGCACCCAACAGGCGAAACCACGCTCAAACATTGGACTTTTCATCCGTCTTCAGCTTCGACATTATCTGCGGTGTTTGCCGCAAAACATCCGAGCCAAATATGGATTGGTAACTCAAGTCATCTCTGACTATCTGGGCTTATGCTCACTATCTCTCAGTATGCCGGAAGCCAACAGTTCAACCTTCACGAGGATCGTGTCTTCTTGAGACGAACACTGTCTCGCTCACCCCATGTCTGCCTTGTAGCCAAATAGTGGTGTATGGCTCAAATCGTAGCCATATTCATCAACCGATACATTTCTTCATAATGACGCACCCACATCGGAATGCTCTACAGGTGTGTAAGCCACACAACTGATGAGCCATTATCGACGAGTTATGACTACATTCGATATCTTGTCACCACAGTGCAGGTCAGTTTCCTTGGCTTACAGCCTTCATCGACAACATCACAAGGAGTCTTGACTTAACCAGTTTCCTTTAACACCTGGAGCCTCGACGAGATAACTGCACACCTAGACGAGATAACCCTTTACCATATCAAGGCGAGTAAATCAGTAATCTGGTAGTGCAACTTTCACGACCTGTTTCCGGTTCCAACCTCATCATTTCGACCAGAAACAGCACCGTCCGTAATACAGAGGAGCGGAAGATAACCAAACATCGGAATTTTACCGACTACTTCCTGTTCCCGTGTCATCGAGTTGGCCGCCATTTAAAAGTGGTGCATATTTGTGAATGTATAATTCAGTATACAACAGAATTAGTTTTATAAACATATTTATACACAAGAGTACAAAAACTGATATGTATATGCTTGTCATGATCGAGCAATTGAAATATATATACGTTGAATTATACGTCTACTCCCAGGGCATTGCTTTTTATTGTTAAAAAAGACTTGGATCTACCAAGGTTACAAGAGTTATCTCTCTTGCTTGCTTTCCATAAAGTGAACACCCCCTAAGGGAATTTCAGTCTTGATATTGCGAGTACAGTCTCGGGCGAATAGAAATGTTTACCTGCTCACTAGATTCAGACAGCGAGATTCTATTTACCAACATACATTTACATAGACACATGTATGAGTACATATATGCGGAGCTTATATCTCTTGATTTTTGGCTATATATTTCATATTTGTATCTATTACCATAAGTGCATTAGACAATGTAACTACAGATTTATATAAAGACATGGAAATGCTAGTTTTTCCCAAGAGACATCAGAGGAAATTCACTCACCTCCACAACATTCAATCGATTACAGGTAAAATAAAGATTTAAGACATTTCAAATATTTTCTGTTTGAATTTCCTGGAATGAATATATCCAGACAACTACGTGGGTGCACCTGACACATACACACACATACAGATCATGCACATACTGACGCAAACAACTGAGCACTATAAAGACCTGTTCACATATGACATGAGTGCAACTAAACAGACTTACATAACTCACATTTTCACAAATTATTAGAACTCTCTTAACTCAAACAGAAAAAAATATCCACACCATTTTGTTAGCGACCGGAAGGATTTCTGTGAAGAATTGAAATAAATCTTAATGAAAGCTTACACATCCATAAATAGACCCCCCCCCCACACGCGCACACACACATACATACACACATCGACAGGCAGAGTTAGATAAACATTTCCTCTTTCTCACTGTCTTACACTAACCCATACCTCTTCTCATAACTCTCATTAGACACACATACAGACATGTATGTATGTATCTATGTATGTATATATGTATGTGTCTATGTATATATGTACGTATATATGTATGTGTCTATGTATGTATCTATGTATGTACGTATATATGTCTATGTCTATGTATGTATGTACGTATATATGTATGTGTCTATGTATGTATGTATGTACGTATATATGTATGTGTCTATGTATGTATGTACGTATATACGTATGTGTCTATGTATGTATGTACGTTTATATGTATGTGTCTATGTATATATCTATGTATGTACGTATATATGTATATGTCTATGTATGTATGTATGTACGTATATATGTATGTGTCTATGTATGCACGTATTTATGTACGTATGTATGTATGTATGTATGTATGTATGTACACGAAGCGTATACATTTATGTCTAAGTGTGGATTATGCTCATTAGTTGATTAGAAAAGCATGTTAAAAGTTATCCGTGTTACAACCAAACTGTTTTTCTCCCTCAAATGTCACATTTTGCTAAGAATGGTAGAAAACACTCTCTATAGAGCGGTTATTATTTTATTTATTTTCCTATTATTCTCCCCTTCCCCGAAAAACATCCCAATTAGCGTATGTATGTATGTTCTTCTGGTTTTATAATTTCACAAAGTTTTACCAATAGAGAGAGAGTCGGTTTGTAACATAGACACAAGACTCTCTCATTGGAATGTACACAACATCAACTAGGTAGATATGTATGTATGTCTGCATGCATGCATGTGTAGATATGGATGTTATTGTGTGTGTGGATGTGTATGTTTTGAGTTGTATGTGTGCATGTGTATATGCTTTGTATCTGTACATGTGTATATGCAGTTATTAGATGCAACATTTTTGGAATGTTTTACATATTTTTACTGTTCCATTAATGGATTGTACTTGTAATTTCCTAACTAGTTGTGTTCTTTCTGTTCCTGTGAGGCTAGCTTCTCAAGATTTGTATTGAGGCAGTTACTAACATATCCCAGTGCCCCAATAATCACAGGCATAAATCTGAAGGTGTAATCAGGGTGGAGTATCTGCAGATTTCTCATCAGTTCTGCATAAATATTCTCCTTTTCACTAATCTTTGATATTATATTGGCATCTGCTGGGCAGCTAACTTCCACTACTGTGCATGTTTTCTTCTCCCTGTCCCATATCATAATATCTGGTCTGTTATGCCTGCATTTTATTGGGGTTTTTACTGGAACATTCCACCAGTACTCTTTCATATTATGTACATGGATGTCTTCCACATTGTTGTAGCTTTTAATGTGTTTATTATCGGGGCTATCTTTTTTACGAACTGCATTGTACAGTGTTTTGGCCACTACATCATGCCTCATAGGTAGATAGGACCGCGATGACATCTTTGGGCAGCTGCTGATGACATGGGTGATATCCTCGATGTTAGTTCTGCAGAGTCTGCACTTGTTATCACATCTAGGTGTTTTGCCTGCATCCCTATCTCTTTTGTGAATCAGGTATTTCGTGCTAATCTCCTGTTCTTGGATTGCAAAAGCGTATCCTTCAAAGTGGGAGCCAATATAGCGGTTGTTGGTCCAAGATAGACTACTTTCCTTATCTATATTACTCTCACTCTGGAGCTTCCTGGCAACATATCCATGCATGATTTTTTCCTGATAGTTATGCAGTTTTTCATCCATGGATTCACTGCGATACTGCTGAGCGACATCCCTGGGTGTGAGTTTTTGATTATCACACAGGGAATATCTCTCAAGGAGTTCCTTCCCAACTCTCATGATCTTATCTGTTTCATGCAGATATACTTGTTCGAGAAGCGGGCTCCTACGCTTCGAGGTTCGTAGATGTCGGAGAGATATGATGCGACATTCGAATGTTGTCTGGACTGATGTTAGACCTCTGCCTCCCTGCTTACGTTTCAAGTAAAGGCGGTCTATGTCACTGTTGATGTGGAAGTTTCCGGTGTTGTTCAGTATTTTTCGAGTTCCAACATCAACTGCTCGGATTTCGTCTATCGTCCAATTGAGTATTCCAAACGTTGGTGTTAGGATAGGCACAGCAAACACATTGTGAGCCACTGTTTTGTTTTGCGCAGAGAGTTCCGATGACCAGATCTTTCTTAATCGGGTGTAGTATTCCCTGGTTACGCGTTCTTTATTACAGATACCATTATAGGATATGTTCTCATCTATCCCCAGGTATCTGTAGCAGTCCTCATCAGATATCGGTGAAACAGTTAGACCATTGATGACAATGTTTCTAGATTGGGTTGTTGTTTTTCCCCGCTTTACAGTCATGTATGATCATTTATCTTGGCCAAACTCCATTCCTATATCCTTTGAGAACGTTGTAACCAGGTCAAGATTTTTCTTCATCCCATCCATGTTCTTGGCATAGAGTTTCAGATCGTCCACAAAGAAGTTATGGGTTAGGTTCGTATTTCTGTCCTCCTGTGAGCCAATGATGTATCCCTCATATTTCTTGTGCAGTTGGAGGGTCTCTATCATCCAAGAGTGGGGAACGGAATCGAAAGCTTTCTTGTAGTCCAGCCAGACTGTAGTCATATTCCTCCTAAGTTGTCGCACCTCCGACATCGCAGTTTTGTTGATTAGGAGTTGTTCAGCACATCCCCAAACCATTTTCTTTCCAGCTGCTTGTTCATCTGTGATGATGTTATTATTTTCACAGTGATCTTGGAGGAATAGGTTGAGGCAGGCTGTATACATCTTATACATCAGGTTCTGGCATGCAATGGGTCGGTAGTTTTTTGCCAAGTGGGTGTCTTTGTTCTTGGGGACCAGTAACTTTTGTGCTAATGTCAACCATTCTGGTATAAGTGTATCTCCCTTAAGAACTTGTTGGTAGAGGTCAGTAAGATACCTCCGATAGAATATCAGTTTTTTGTACCAGTAGCCGACAATCATGTCTCTTCCTGGTGGTTTCTTATCTTGGAGTTTTCCTATCACAGTCTGAAGGGTACCCTTACTTATTTAGTATGTTTTTGTTGTAGTGTAGGAGCAATAGTTCTTTCGGATTTCTCTTAGCCACACTGCATCTTGGTTGAAATTCTTCTTTTCACCCCATATTTTTCTCCAAAAGGAATCTGTCTTTCTGGGTTGGGGCCTCAGTGGCACTTATTATTTTGTTCTTCATATTTCTGTAGACTGATGTTTGGTTTCGTCTGAATCTTTTATTAAGCACTTTTCTCTCATCT
This sequence comes from Eledone cirrhosa, assembly GCA_964016885.1. Lineage (NCBI taxonomy): Eukaryota > Metazoa > Mollusca > Cephalopoda > Octopoda > Eledonidae > Eledone > Eledone cirrhosa. The sequence continues at coordinate 16,007,634 of OZ024745.1, forward strand.
ACCTTCTTCAGGTATCGGCGTTTTTCGCTAACAGCTCTCAATTCTTGTTTGAGGGTGATCAGCTTATATTGGAGAGTTCTGGTTCTACTGTTACCAAACATCGTCTCTATTTTATTTTTCACTCTTTGTTGGTTAGGAGTGAGGTATTTTTGTGTTTGTTTGTATGTAAGGAGCATTATCACATGTCCTATGTTTTTTTGTAGGTCAGCACTCTTTTTTTCTATTTTAGTTATATATGATGGTATTTTTGGTGGTATTTCGTTCTTGTTAATATCTCTGCTATCACCAAGATAATGCTTCACTGTCATTGCTAAGGCATATAAACAGGCGTTGATTTGCCAAAATGTTGGGGTTTTTATCCGTCTAAATATTCATCCCCTATTTCGTCAATAACACGTAGTATTTCATTATTTGGTTTTTTATTCACCATTGTCATGTTAACACGTTCAACCAGAGAGATATTTATACATGAGTTAATTTCTCTCTGGAAGATTTCGTTGGGGGAAATTTTCAATTGTTTATACTTTTGATTATCATTATCGATAGTATTTTCCACGACAGTCGAGGTAGACTCGGGTGGTATACGTGGTGTCACATTTATTCGATTATTATTATTATTTCTTCGATTATTATTATTATCGATAGTGTTTTCCCCAGCATTCGAGGTAGACTTAGATGGTACAGGCATAGTTGTTTCAAGGCACTGTTCGACCTGGCTGCTAGGAAGTCTAGTAGCATGGCGATCTGTAGCACGTGTTGTTGATTCCATGTTTGTTGTGGGGGACTTACAATTAATAATATTTATCTTATTTTTACGTTCAACAAACGTCGCTTGTTGGCGTAATTGTTTCGCTGTGAAATAATTTAGCTCTGGGTGCATTTCGTCCTAGTGTAGCTTCATTCTATTCATATAGCCAATGGAGGGATTGTTTTTTGCCATTTTATAACAATTAAATAAATGATTATTAAGTTCGCAACTCCAAGAGAAATGCGATTTATAATTTCGGTTTCTTCTGTAGCTACAACTGAATAAAGTTTGATTACCTTCTTTGTTATTTGTCTTCGATACTTCCTTAATTTTCTTGTTAATGTTGTGTTCAGCCATGCTGTTTGTAGCAAATCCTTGTAAAATGAATTATGTATTTAGTCGGATATCTCTACGAATTCGAATAAAAGGTGTCTTCAGAAGGGATAGTTAGAAGAATAACCAGTTATTCAACATGACTGTAGTTGTGGCATTACTGTCGGAGATAGTATTCATCTTAAATTTAATAAATAGTCTCCCACGCCAAAATATGCGACTGATCGCGTTGAATATGTATGTATGTATGTATGTATGTATGTATGTATGTATGTATGTATGTATGTATGTATGTATGTATGTATGTATGTATGTATGTATGTATGTATGTATGTATGTACGTATATATATATATATATATATATATATATATATATATACTTACGGTATACATATCTCGTGTTCATGAGTGATGGCAGGCAGGAGGCTGAATTAAGTGCAAGAAATGTAGGAGCTGGTGCAGTAATGCGCAAGCTTCAGCATTCGGTAATCAGAAGACAGGGGGTAGGTGTAAAAGTGTAAAAGACAAACTCGCTATTTTCAATTCAGTATTCGTTCCAGCCCTTGCCTATGGTCATGAATCTTGGGTGATGACCGAATAAATACGATCGCGAATAAAAGCGGGCGAAATGGGGTTCCTCTGAAGGGTTTTTGAAGTAATGTTACTCGATAGAGTGCGTAGCCCGAGATCAGAGAGTCAATCCCGTTACTTTTCCGAAATTGAGAGGTCACAGCTCCAATACTATGGACATGGGGTTAAAATGTCTGAAGAAAGAATCGCTGGACAGATTTTACGTGTAAAACCAACTTGCAGGAGACCCAGGGATAGACCCCGAGCAAGATGGTTGGATCACATCCGCGGGCTCTGCTGGTTTCGCTTGAGGATTCACCAGCTCAATTGGAAACAGTTGCTTGTGACTGGACCCGCTGGAGGGCGTGCTTGAAAACTCTGCCCACACAATCTTTCTAGGAATAAATGGGTGAATAATAATAATCGTTTCTACTTTTCGTACATGGCCAGCAATCTGAAAGGAGAGATGTTGACCAAATCGACCCCAGTGTGTTACTGGTACTTTATTTTATCGTCTCTGCAAGGATGAAATGCAAAGATAAGCTCGGCGGGATTTGAAGTTAGAACGTAGAGGGCCGTAAGCCACAAAGTATGTTGTCCGACACTCTACCTATACTGCTAATCCACCGCCAATCATAATAATAATGGTTTCTGATTTAGGCACAAGGCCAACAATGTTATCGACCCCGTAAAGATGAAAGGCGAAGCTAACTCAGAACGTAAAGCGCCGTAACTCTACGCTGCAAAACATGTCCGACGCTCTTCCTATTTTGCCAATCTACTACTACTACTACTACTACTACTACTACTACTACTACTACTACTAATAATAATAATAATTATTATTTCTACATTTGGCACAAGGCCAGCAATTACCCAGTACATTACTTGTATTTTATTTTATCGACCCCGTAAGGATGAAAGGCAAAGTTAACCTCGGCGGGATTTGAACTCAGAATGGCAAGGGCTCTAACTCTATGCGTCAAAGCCTGGCGCCCGACCCTCAACCGATATTGCCAATCACCGCCCCTACTACTCTTAATAATAATGAATTCAAGTTTACTATCCATTGTATTGAATTTCCAAAAGAGAGTATACAAAAGTTTATAGAGTTAGTTTTATGATAGAAATGTGGTATTAATGTGGTGAGGACTTCTACAGGTCGATGTCGGTGTGGTAGTAGATTACAACTGTATACTGACTCAGTTAAGGACGAAGATGAGAGCAAGTAAACAGATGCATATATATACATGTATGTATATGTATACATACATACTTACTTACATACATACATATATATATATATATGTATATATATATATATATGTATGTATAAATATATATATATATATGTGTATGTGTGTGTGTATGTGTGTGTGTATGTGTGTATATATGCATGTATACACACGTATGTACACACACATATATATATATATATATATATATACATATATAAATATATACATGTATATATATATATATATATATATATATATATATATGTGTGTATATATATATGTATATATATATATATATACACACACACACACACACACATATATATATATATATATATATATATATATATATATATATATATATACATGTATATATTTATATATATATATGTACATACGTGTGCATACATGCATACATACACACATACAGACACACATACACATACACATATATATATATATATATGATTGATATGAAGCAAAAAAAGAACAAGGAATAAAATGCAACGTCATCTTTGCTGTTTTGTGCCATTACAACAACCCCTCCCCCATCCCCACCAACAGATACTTGTATATCAATCTCCTTCAATATGTGTCAATATGGAACTCATATCTTGTTGTCAATGTTTATTAATAATTCTATTTGATTTATTCGATGAAACTGGAAATTGACATAAATTACATGGTTTTTTTCTGTGAGTGAGGACGAGATTTCTTAAATATTTATATATGGATTTTCACACATACATCTTCTTTAAATCATACACACACACACACACATACACACACACACACACACACACACACACACACACACACACACACACACATATATATATATATATATATATACATAGTTTTCCATTCCTACGTATGCATAGAAATACGTATATATGAGTTTATGTATATATATATATATATATATAGTTTTAATATAGAAGAGCTTCTACAGGACTAGAACTGTTTCATTCGTGAGAAATCATCAGGAAGCTGTCCAAATAAGTGGTAGTATTTATATCTTTCCTTTTCTTTAAATTCTTTAACCAATGTCCTCCATCCATCCCAACCCCCACCCTCTCCTACCACCAGAAAAAGAAAGATAAATACTACCACTTATTTGGACAGCCAGCTTCCTGATGATTTCTCACGAATGAAACAATTCTAGTCCTGTAGAAGCTCTTCTATATTAAAACTTTTATACTCTGCTATGTATTGAGTACCCTACTTACTGTGGTTACCTCCGATTCAACCCGGAATAACTTATATATATATATATATAATGGAACATGTGTGAGATCCTTGGTACAGTTAGGTATATTTGAAAAAAAGGAAAAGAATGACTTAACTTGTATCGTTAAAAAATTTATGATTTAATGTTATAATATAATAATATTATGAGTTGGTAGATAATATTATAATATTATATTATAACATTAAATCATAACATTTTTTAACACTACAAGTGAACTCATTCTTTTCCTTTTTTTCAAATATATATATATATATATATATATATATATATATATATATATATATTAATTCAAAATATTAGCAAAAATAGACATTCGTGTGATCAAGTATATTTTATTATACATATTTCAGAGGTACTGAGCTATCTTCAACAGTACGCCCTCATCAGATAAAATAAGATGATGCATGACATACCCTGACATAGTAGATGGTTAAGATTCAGTCATGGTAGTGAATAAGTTATGACAAGACTCAATATTTATATACCTTACGATTGAGACATGAACAAATTTACATATAATACAGAGGGTGCGTGTGAGAAAGCTTAAAAATACATAATAGCAATTTATATAACTGTTAGAGATTCAAATAATTTAAATTATTGAAGAAAGAAGGAAAGAAGAAAGACAGAGAGAAACAGATGAGGAAAAACTATAGTTACTAGAAGTATAGAAAGCAAAAGACAGTTATGTAAATTGCTATTATGTACTTTTAAGCTTTCTCACACGCACCCTCTGTATTATATGTAAGTTTGTTCATGTCTCAATCTTAAGGTATATAAATATTGAGTCTTGTCATATCTTATTCACTACCATGACTGAATCTTAACCATCTACTATGTCAGGGTATGTCATGCATCATCTTATTTTATCTGATGAGAACATACTGTTGAAGATAGCTCAGTACCTCTGAAATATGTATAATAAAATATACTTGATCACAAGAATATCTATTTTGTTAATATTTTGAATTAATATTAATAACTCCGGAAAAACATTCCTGTTCAGTGCTTCCAATCTATTGTAAAACTCCTTCCCTGATTTATTCATTGAACCTTGTTTAACCTTTAAACACACACACACACACACACACACACACACACATACACACACACACACACACACACACACACACACACACATATATAAATATAAAAGGTAGATCGAAGTTACTTTTGCAGCATATATATAAATCTTATTGACATATTGCAATCCTTTGTAATATGCCAATAAAGTTTATATATATGCTGCAAATGTAACTTCGATCTTACTTTATTTATACTCTCCACACTACAGCCGCCTTAACTCTGGAATACAACCCAACACAAGACGGACCTCATAAAAGCATCGAGTGTTTGGAACGGTACACCGCCTGTAACTGTAGTTACACACTTTATATATATGTCTGAGAGTGTGTGACTGTGTGTGTCTGTGTGTGTGTGTCTGTGTGTCTGTGTGTGTGTATGTGTGTGTCTGTGTGCGCATAAAGCAGTTAGAAATGAGGAGAGTGCTTTCATCTTTCTACATTATTTAAATAATTTCCTGTAATTTAGTGTGGTAAATAGTTCCATTAATAAAATACATCGAAAAAAATGGAGTCTTTGGTATGTATGTATGTATGTATGTATGTATGTATGTATGTATGTATGTATGTATGTATGTATGTATGTATGTATGTATGCATGCATTGCATGCATGTATGTATATAAACCTGTCTGAATGTATGTGTGTGTGTGTGTATGTTTGTTTGTCTATATGTTTGTATGTATGTATGCATGTATACTTTCTCTCATTCACTTAATTTAGGCTCTATATTTGAGCAGCCACCTTCCCGGCGGCAAGGCTGTAAAGAAAAGGAAATCCTTTCTCCAATCGTTTAACCTTTGAATTTGAAAAATGTTTTACAGATTTTGAAGGTTCCAGATATGGTGACCATTTGTAGCTTATAACTTAAGGAGCTGCATTCTTTCTTCAATAATCCAAGTTTGGTTATAACTTGGTTCTGGCGGGTTGGAATATATCCAGTAGCTTCAACAATAATAGATATGAAAGTGAATACGTATTTTGGATTCTGGAACTGAAAACTCCTCCCGAAATGGACCGTAAATATCCTCCTTGTATCCTCTTCAGTCTCATTACATTGACACCGGGTGTATAGCTGTCTTCTACAACAAGACATGTTTCCAGTCTTATTATATTGACACCGGGTGTATAGCCGACTTCTACAAGACATATTTTCAGTCTCATTATATTGACACCGGGTGTATAGCCGTCTTCCACAACAAGACATGTTTTCAGTCTTATTACATTGACACCGGGTGTGTAGCCGACTTCTACAAGAAAGCATATTTTCAATCTGTTGCACTAAACAACAATACCCGATTGTGTTTAAATCTGATGGTGGTATTTACTTTTAGTTCCCCCCCCAACATTCCTTTGAACTATCAGTCTCAATTTATTCATCTTTACGTTATTTCCGTCTTTCCTTATGCATTCCAGATTGTTCTGTTTACCAAATCATGCCTGACTAGAAGGTTGTAACGAGGACATTCTTGCACACTAGGCAATTATGTGATTAACATATTCAATCTTTGTTTGCACAGCTTTCATTTATTCTAAGTTGATGGCTTTCTTGTCTTGTGCAGTAGGTAGTTCTTGGTGGGGAGTTCTTCTTCCTGGGCTACATGGATGTTATTGTCTATGTACGTATTTCTGTATGTATGTATATACGTCTGTATGTATATACGTCTGTATGTATATACGTCTGTATGTACGTATGTACATATGTATATATGTATATATATATGTATGTGTGTGTGTATGTATGTATGTATGTATGTATGTATGTATGTATGTATGTATGTATGTATGTATGTATGTATGTATGTATATGTATGTATGTATATATGTACATATGTGTATATGTATGTATGTTATCTCTTTCTCTTAATTTCGAGTATATTTTTGACTGGCCACCTTCCTGGTGGCAAGGTTGTAAAAGAAAAAAAATGGTCATCCCTTGAATCGCAAGAATGTTTTGCAAATTTTGAAGGTGCCAGCTATCGCAGCCATTTGTAGACTATGAATTAGGGAGCTGCGCTCTTTGTCCGCAAATCCAAGTTCAGTTATACATTGGTCCAAGCGGGTTGGTATATAACCCGAGGCTCCAATAATGATGGGTATGAAGCTAAAGGTGTATCTTGGATACTGGATTTGTAAACTCCTCATCAATGGTCCGTAGATGTCCTCCTTCTCCTGTATTTTTCTGACAACGTTTACATCAAGTGGACAGCTGATATCCACAACAGAATACGTTTTCAATGTGTGGTCCCAAACAACAATATCAGGCCGGTTGAGCTTTATTTTGGAGGCAGTTTTTATTTTCAGGTTCCACCAGTATTCCTTAGTGCCATCTGTCTCAATATATTCTTCCTCTTTTGTTTTTAATTTTGTTTTCCGAAGTGCGTTCCAGATGGTTCTAGCTATCCCATCGTGTCTCATGGGGAGGTAGTAGCGAGATGACATTCTTTCGCAGCTGGCAACAATGTGGCTTACATCTTCGATCTTTGATTTACATAGCCTGCATTTATTGTCAGCTGATGGCTCTCCTCTTTTGTGCAGCAGATATTTGGTAGGGAGTTCTTGTTCCTGTATTGCATAGAAATATCCCTCAAGGTGTGATGTCATAAACTTGTCGGAACTCCATGCCAGGCTTTTTGAGTGGTTTATCCCCTCTCTGGTCTGTGTTTTACGTCTCAAGTATCCATGTACAACATTTTCTGTAAATTGGTCAATTTTTTCATCTTGTTTGAACATTGAATAGGATCTTCCGATTTCTCTGGGTGAGAGATTTATATCAGGCTTTATTCCATATCTCTCCTCATCAATTTATGTATGTATGTATGTATGTATGTATGTATGTATGTATGTATGTATGTATGTATGTATGTATGTATGTATGTATGTATGTATGTATGTACGTACGTACGTATGTATGTACGTACGTATGTACATATGTATTGCTCCGTTTATCTCAATTTTATAGTTCTGGTATGTCAAATTAATACCATAGAACAACCACTGTATCATAGACACCCTATATATTTCCAGGGGTACTTAGTACCTGTGGGGATATTTCTTTTAATATTCTCCGTTATGTAGAGAATAAATCTGTTGTTCTATTTAGCTGCTATTTTTAGTAGCGAGGTAGACAATACGTCTATGTTTACTTCCGCTTCTACTACGGGTGGTTCATGCATAGGTCAAATTTTCGGGCCCATTCGATCCTGTGCTAGCTGGCAGATGGCAATATATTTTGCCGTTCCTGGGACTTTTTGTCCTAGGAAAGGAAAATACTTTCTGATGATCTAAACTTTTCCATTGGAAGTCCCTAGGGATCTCCAATCTTTTGTGAAGTGAAACCGTTCGGTAAAAGCAATTGGAATAGGTAAATATTTAAATTATATTTTTTAATTTATTAAAAAAAATTGTTTGAATCTTGCTTGCTCCGCTTATCTCAATATGTATATATGTATGTATACGTATATATGTATGTATATATATATATGTATGTATATATATATATGTATGCATGTATGTACAGAAGAACTCATAAAAGTCAACAGCCATCCGAAAGTGTGTAAATATGTATATACACATGTACTGCGCGGTTAAACCACTGGGAGTGAAGGACCCCTAGTCTTTGTCAGGGAATTCTTCTAGGAGAAGGCAACTCAGGAAACTGGGATAACTCCGATATAAAACCTGCGGCTCAGTAGTTACCGATGATGTTGATCTTTTCTTCTTTTGGGGTTATAGATACTCTCGCTCAGAGAGTGGGATTGGCTCAGTGCACAGTCTTTCCTCACTTTAAAAAATATCTTCACACACAGGTATTGCACGATAGAATTAATTAATAATTATTAATAATGGCATATCATGCAATGGCCATACTCGATAACAAGGGGGCAGCTATCATGTACATATGTATGTATGTATGTATGTATGTATGTATGTATGTATGTATGTATGTATGTATGTATGTATGTTCTTCTGGTTTTATAATTTCACAAATTTTTTCCCAATAGAGAGAGAGTCGGTTTCTACCATAGACACAAGACTCTCTCGCTCCATGCTCTGCCCTCCTTCTCCACTGGCACGCAGCTAGACAACCATAGCCTGCGAATCGGCGTTTCCCTGAGGCTCTGCCTCCGGATCTGCCAGCCACACCAATGTCGCTGCGGTTCCACTGTGGACTCTTTCGGCCTCCACCCGCTTTCCTGTCGCCACAGTGCCGGCCGCATTCCACGCCATAGCGCCCTCAACGAGGTCATTAAGCATGGCTTGGACACTGCAGGCTTCCCTTCCCAGCTCGAGCCGGTGGGGCTGGATCGAGGGGACGGCAAAAGGCCAGATGGCATGACCATCTTCCCGTTCCGCGGTGTCAAACCCCTCGTCTGGGATGCCACTTGCACCGACACTTTCTGCAGCCGCAACCTGGTGCAGTCTGCGACTGACCCAGGTTCTGCTGCACGTCGGGCTGAGGCGCCAAACTCCTCAAATACCGGTCGCTCACCGACAGGTTTGGGGTCTGTCCCCTGGCAGTGGAAACTTCTGGTGTCCTCGGCCCCAGGGCTACCTCCTTACTCACCACCATAGGCGCTGAGCTGGCCAGCCATAGGTTTGAGCCCCACGAGTTGGAGTGGCTTTTCCAGCACGTCTCCCTTGCCGTCCTCCAGGGAAACGCCTTCTCCATTCTGTCCGCCGGGGCTGTGGGTGGGCCCCATCGCGTGCCATTACATTAGTTAAATACCATTCTTTCATCTCATACATATATACTAGGTAGATATGTATGCATGCATGTGTAGATATGGATGTTATTGTATGTGTGGATGTGTAAGTTTTGATTTGTATGTGTGCATGTGTACATGTGTATATGCAGTTATTAGATGCAACATTTTTGGAATGTTTTACATATTTTTACTGTTCCATTAATGGATTGTACTTGTAATTTCCTAACTAGTTGTGTTCTTTCTGTTCCTGTGAAGCCTAGCTTCTCAAGATTTGTATTGAGGCAGTTACTAACATACCCCAGTGTCCCAATAATCACAGGCATAAATCTAAAGGTTTAATCAGGGTGGAGTATCTGCAGATTTCTCATCAGTTCTGCATAAATATTCTCCTTTTCACTAATCTTTGATATTATATTGGCATCTGCTGGGCAGCTAACTTCCACTACTGTGCATGCTTTCTTATCCCTGTCCCATATCATAATATCTGGTCTGTTATGCCTGCATTTTATTGGGGTTTTTACTGGAACATTCCACCAGTACTCTTTCATATTATGTACATGTCTTTCACATTGCTGTAGCTTTTAATGTGTTTATTATCGGGGCTATCTTTTTTACGAACTGCATTGTACAGTGTTTTGGCCACTACATCATGCCTCATAGGTAGATAGGACCGCGATGACATCTTTGGGCAGCTGCTGATGACATGGGTGATATCCTCGATGTTAGTTCTGCAGAGTCTGCACTTGTTATCACATCTAGGTGTTTTGCCTGCATCCCTATCTCTTTTGTGAATCAGTTATTTCGTGTTAATCTGTTCTTGGATTGCAAAAGCGTATCGTTCAAAGTGGGAGCCAATATAGCGGTTGTTAGTCCAAGATAGACTACTTTCCTTATCCATATTACTCTCATTCTAGAGCTTCCTGGCAACATATCCATGCATGATTTTTTGCTGATAAGCATGCAGTTTTCCATGCATGGATTCACTGAGATACTGCTGAGCAACTTTCATGGGTGTAACCTTTTGATTATCACACAGGGAATATCTCTCGAGTAGTTCCTTCCCAACTCTCATGATCTTATCTGCAGATAAACTTGCTCGAGAGACGGGCTCCTACGCTTCGAGGTTCGTAGATGTTGACGGAGGGATATGATGCGACATTCAAATGCTGTCTGGACTGATGTTAGGCCTCTGCCCCCCTGCTTACGTTTCAAGAAAAGGCGGTCTATGTCACTGTTGATGTGGAAGTTTCCGGTGTTGTTCAGTATTTTTCGAGTTCCAACATCAACTGCTCGGATTTCGTCTATCGTCCAATTGAGTATTCCAAACGTTGGTGTTAGGACAGGCACAGCAAACACATTGTGACCAAATCTTTCTTAAGCGGGTGTATTATTCCCTGGTTACGCGTTCCTTATTACAGATACCATTATAGGATATGTTCTCATCTATCCCCAGGTATCTGTAGCAGTCCTCATCAGATATCGGTGAAACAGTTAGGTCATTGATGACAATGTTGCTAGATTGGGTTGTTGTTTTCCCCCGCTTTACAGTCATGTATGAGCATTTATCTTGTCCAAACTCCATTCCTATATCCTTTAAGAACGTTGTAACCAGGTCAAGATTTTTCTTCATCCCATCCATGTTCTTGGCATAGAGTTTCAGATCGTCCACAAAGAAGTTATGGGTTAGGTTCGTATTTCTGTCCTCCTGTGAGCCAATGATGTATCCCTCACATTTCTCGAGCAGTAAGGACAAGGGGTTTAATGACAAGATGAACAATATCACAGAGAGACTGTCCTCCTGAATTATACCCCTGCAATATTTTATTTTATCAGTGAAAATAGAGTCCTCCCTCTCTGTCTTTAAATTTAGGATAGTAGCCCAAGAAGAAGACAGCCTCTCTATGGCTCTGACAATAATGTCTGGGACATTAGAAAGTTGGAGGGCCTCTATCATCCAAGAGTGGGGAACAGAATCGAAAGCTTTCTTGTAGTCCAGCCAGACTGTAGTCATATTCCTCCTAAGTTATCGCACCTCCGACATCGCAGTTTTGTTGATTAGGAGTTGTTCAGCACATCCTCAAACCCTTTTCTTTCCAGCTGCTTGTTCATCTGTGATGATGTTATTATTTTCACAGTGATCTTGGAGGAATAGGTTGAGGCAGGCTGCATACATCTTATACATCAGGTTCTGGCATGCAATGGGTCGGTAGTTTTTTGCCAAGTGGGTGTCTTTGTTCTTGAGGACCAGTAATATTTGTGTTAATGTCAACCATTCTGGTATAAGTGTATCTCCCTTAAGAACTTGTTGGTAAAGGTCAGTAAGATACCTCCGATACAATATCAGTTTTTTGTACCAGTAGCCGACAATCATATCTCTTCCTGGTGGTTTCTTATCTTGGAGTTTTCCTATCACAGTCTCAAGGGTACCCTCACTTATTTAGTATATTTTGTTGTAGTGTAGGAGCAATAGTTCTTTCGGATTTCTCTTAGCCACACTGCATCTTGGTTGAAATTCTTCTTTTCACCCCATATTTTGCTCAAAAAGGAATCTGTCTTTCTAGGTTGGGGCCTCAGTGGCACTTATTATTTTGTTCTTCATATTTCTGTAGACTGATGTTTGGTTTCGTCTGAATCTTTTATTAAGCACTTTTCTCTCATCTACCTTCTTCAGGTATCGGCGTTTTTCGCTAATAGCTCTCAATTCTTGTTTGAGGGTGATCAACTTATATTGGAAAGTCCTGGTTCTACTGTTACCAAACATCGTCTCTATTTTATTTTTCACTCTTTGTTGGTGAGGAGTGAGGTTTTTTTGTGTTTGTTTGCCTGTAAGGAGCATTGTCACATATCCTATGGTTTTTCGTAGGTCAACAATCTTTTTTTCTAATTTAGTTATATATGATGGTATTTTTGGTGGTGTTCTGTTCTTGTTAATATCTCTGCTATCACCAAGATAATGCTTCCTGTCGTTGCTAAGGCATATAAACAGGCGTTGATTTGCCAAAATGTTGGGGTTTTTATCCGTCTAAATATTCATCCCCTATTTCGTCAATAACACGTAATATTTCATTATTTAGTTTTTTTGTTAAACATTGTCGTTTTAATACGTTCAACAAGAGAGATATTTATACATGAATTAATTTCTCTCTGGAAGATTTCGTTGAGGGAAATTTTCAATTGTTTATACTTTTGATCATTATCATTATCGATAATATTTTCTACAAGAATCGAGGTAGACTCGGGTGGTACACATGGTGTCAAATTTCTTCGATTATTATTATTATTATTTCTTCGATTATTATTATTATCGATAGTGTTTTCCCCAGTATTCGAGGTAGACTTAGATGGTACAGGTGGTGTCAAGTTTCTTACAGGCATAGTTGTTTCAAGATGCTGTTCGACCTGGCTGCTAGGAAGTCTAGTAGCATGGCGACCTGTAGCACGTGTTGTTGATTCCATGTTTGTTGTGGGAGACTTACAATTAATACTATTTATCTTATTTTTACGTTCAACAAACGTCGCTTGTTGGCGTAATTGTTTCGCTGTGAAATAATTTAGCTCTGGGTGCATTTTGTCCCAGTGTAGCTTCATTCTATTCATATAGTCAATGGAGGGATTGTCTTTTGTCATTTTAAAACAATTAAATAAATCATTAAGTTCGCAACTCTAAGAGAAATGCGATTTATAATTTCGGTTTCTTCTGTAGCTACAACTGAATAACGTTTGTTTACCTTTCTAGTTGTTTTTCTTCGATACTTCCTTAATGTTGTTGTTAAGGTTGTGTTCAGCCATCATGTTTGTAACAAATCCTTGTAAAATGAATTATGTATTTAGTCGGATATCTATGCGAATTCGAATTAAAGGTGTCTTCAGAAGATATAGTTAGAAGAATAACCAGTTATTCAACATGACTGTAGTTGTGACATTACTGTCGGAGATAGTATTCATCTTAAATTTAATAAATAGTCTCCCACGCCAAAATTTGCGACTGATCACTGTATGTATGCTTCCAATGTGTGAAGAGGTGTTTTAGGTGAATTGATTTTGAACAACTTCTTTTCCTCCATCTGCGAAGATCTCAATGGCAAAATCCAAGTTTTCGTTTCATGTATCGATAAATGTATAAAGACACATCTTGTATAATGTGTGGGTATTTGCTGTAAGTCTCCCATAAGGTATGTAGAGGGTTATCTCATACTGCACAGACATAAAAGATGGTAGTTTGTCTGCATATTATATTGTACTGATTGTGCAGCAAGCTGTCTGTTGTGATGTCAGCTATTTGTGGGTACGGGTTATGACGATGTAAGATAAATGGTGTTGTAGTTCTCCAATGTTGGCTGCTGCTGATGTAACTTCACCTTTTGTCACAATATTTCCAATAAATTTTATTGCTTATGTGTTTCATTTTATGAATAAAATAATCAAGATTTTTGAAGGCATTTGGGAAAATAATTTTATTTTAATTTTATGATGTTTGGAAAATAACTTAATGATATTGATATTCTCTAAGGAGGTTTTTGAGCGGTTTTAATTTAAATATGAACATTTCAAAACCAAGACAATCCCTGGCAGGCTGGTATAAAGTGGGTTAAGTGAAAGTTTTGTAGTTTATCTCTGTTTTCTGCTGAGTCAGACGGGGCTGTCATGCTGTTAAGTTAGTGCAAGTCATGTATATTGTTAACTTGTCATCTGTTATAACATCTGGGGCTGCCGTGATGTAAAATCGGTGAAGGTGTTGTATGTAGTTCTATCTATCTGCTGAGACAGTTGAGGGTATGATGGTGTGAAGTAAGTGAAGGTGTAGTTCATGTGTTGTCTACTGAGATGGTTGGGAAGGTTGGTGGGGCTATGTAACGTTTATCTTGTAACTTTTCTTATGTTAAGCTAAGATGTTTCATGCTGTTTTAAAACACCAATGCTTGTATTTCTAGTGTTGATTCAGCGTCGTTTACCATATCTATACACCGAATGAATGGTTTTATGTACTTTAGCAGGCATCCACCAGTGTCTAGCACGTTTGACTTTATCGAGATACTATTTAAGGTATTTATAGATTGAATATATGACTTTAGATATGTCAGCAGATTGCCACTGGGGCTTAGCTCGTTCATCTGGTTTTATCGAGATATAACCTGAGATTTAAGGGCTCCTATTTAGGGATTAAACTTTTACTATTTGAACGCTGCG
>OZ024745.1:16027752-16052752 GCA_964016885.1 Eledone cirrhosa
TAGTATGTATATGAATACACACACGTATACATATGTAGATGTACCAAGTTTTTTCACTGGTCACTTTACTGTGAGTGGCCAGCTATTCTGTATGTAAACACACAGACAAACCGGTTTTTAGAGTCATACTGGTTTTTGAGGAAACACCTTTCCTCTATTCTCCAGAAAGCCAGACAAGGAATATTGAACTAGTTTCGTTGTTGTTACAACTCATCAGCAATATTTACCTATCTTCCGGCCTCTCTAGAGAATCGTAAATGCACATATCGTTATATGCTTTTTCTATGAAAATTAGTAGTGGGCAGACTAATTTGCATAGAGTGTGAGTAAGTACCGGTTCAACGGAGACGATAAAAACAAATAACGAAACGAAATTAAATTTCGTTTCGTTTGTAACTCACTTTTGTATGACTGACGCTTAAACAATTAAGTTAAAGATGTACATCCATATATGTATACTGAAATACTAGTATGTATATGAATACACACACGTATACATATGTAGATGTACCAAGTTTTTTCACTGGTCACTTTACTGTGAGTGGCCAGCTATTCTGTATGTAAACACACAGACAAACCGGTTTTTAGAGTCATACTGGTTTTTGAGGAAACACCTTTCCTCTATTCTCCAGAAAGCCAGACAAGGAATATTGAACTAGTTTCGTTGTTGTTACAACTCATCAGCAATATTTACCTATCTTCCGGCCTCTCTAGAGAATCGTAAATGCACATATCGTTATATGCTTTTTCTATGAAAATTAGTAGTGGGCAGACTAATTTGCATAGAGTGTGAGTAAGTACCGGTTCAACGGAGACGATAAAAACAAATAACGAAACGAAATTAAATTTCGTTTCGTTTGTAACTCACTTTTGTATGACTGACGCTTAAACAATTAAGTTAAAGATGTACATCCATATATGTATACTGAAATACTAGTATGTATATGAATACACACACGTATACATATGTAGATGTACCAAGTTTTTTCACTGGTCACTTTACTGTGAGTGGCCAGCTATTCTGTATGTAAACACACAGACAAACCGGTTTTTAGAGTCATACTGGTTTTTGAGGAAACACCTTTCCTCTATTCTCCAGAAAGCCAGACAAGGAATATTGAACTAGTTTCGTTGTTGTTACAACTCATCAGCAATATTTACCTATCTTCCGGCCTCTCTAGAGAATCGTAAATGCACATATCGTTATATGCTTTTTCTATGAAAATTAGTAGTGGGCAGACTAATTTGCATAGAGTGTGAGTAAGTACCGGTTCAACGGAGACGATAAAAACAAATAACGAAACGAAATTAAATTTCGTTTCGTTTGTAACTCACTTTTGTATGACTGACGCTTAAACAATTAAGTTAAAGATGTACATCCATATATGTATACTGAAATACTAGTATGTATATGAATACACACACGTATACATATGTAGATGTACCAAGTTTTTTCACTGGTCACTTTACTGTGAGTGGCCAGCTATTCTGTATGTAAACACACAGACAAACCGGTTTTTAGAGTCATACTGGTTTTTGAGGAAACACCTTTCCTCTATTCTCCAGAAAGCCAGACAAGGAATATTGAACTAGTTTCGTTGTTGTTACAACTCATCAGCAATATTTACCTATCTTCCGGCCTCTCTAGAGAATCGTAAATGCACATATCGTTATATGCTTTTTCTATGAAAATTAGTAGTGGGCAGACTAATTTGCATAGAGTGTGAGTAAGTACCGGTTCAACGGAGACGATAAAAACAAATAACGAAACGAAATTAAATTTCGTTTCGTTTGTAACTCACTTTTGTATGACTGACGCTTAAACAATTAAGTTAAAGATGTACATCCATATATGTATACTGAAATACTAGTATGTATATGAATACACACACGTATACATATGTAGATGTACCAAGTTTTTTCACTGGTCACTTTACTGTGAGTGGCCAGCTATTCTGTATGTAAACACACAGACAAACCGGTTTTTAGAGTCATACTGGTTTTTGAGGAAACACCTTTCCTCTATTCTCCAGAAAGCCAGACAAGGAATATTGAACTAGTTTCGTTGTTGTTACAACTCATCAGCAATATTTACCTATCTTCCGGCCTCTCTAGAGAATCGTAAATGCACATATCGTTATATGCTTTTTCTATGAAAATTAGTAGTGGGCAGACTAATTTGCATAGAGTGTGAGTAAGTACCGGTTCAACGGAGACGATAAAAACAAATAACGAAACGAAATTAAATTTCGTTTCGTTTGTAACTCACTTTTGTATGACTGACGCTTAAACAATTAAGTTAAAGATGTACATCCATATATGTATACTGAAATACTAGTATGTATATGAATACACACACGTATACATATGTAGATGTACCAAGTTTTTTCACTGGTCACTTTACTGTGAGTGGCCAGCTATTCTGTATGTAAACACACAGACAAACCGGTTTTTAGAGTCATACTGGTTTTTGAGGAAACACCTTTCCTCTATTCTCCAGAAAGCCAGACAAGGAATATTGAACTAGTTTCGTTGTTGTTACAACTCATCAGCAATATTTACCTATCTTCCGGCCTCTCTAGAGAATCGTAAATGCACATATCGTTATATGCTTTTTCTATGAAAATTAGTAGTGGGCAGACTAATTTGCATAGAGTGTGAGTAAGTACCGGTTCAACGGAGACGATAAAAACAAATAACGAAACGAAATTAAATTTCGTTTCGTTTGTAACTCACTTTTGTATGACTGACGCTTAAACAATTAAGTTAAAGATGTACATCCATATATGTATACTGAAATACTAGTATGTATATGAATACACACACGTATACATATGTAGATGTACCAAGTTTTTTCACTGGTCACTTTACTGTGAGTGGCCAGCTATTCTGTATGTAAACACACAGACAAACCGGTTTTTAGAGTCATACTGGTTTTTGAGGAAACACCTTTCCTCTATTCTCCAGAAAGCCAGACAAGGAATATTGAACTAGTTTCGTTGTTGTTACAACTCATCAGCAATATTTACCTATCTTCCGGCCTCTCTAGAGAATCGTAAATGCACATATCGTTATATGCTTTTTCTATGAAAATTAGTAGTGGGCAGACTAATTTGCATAGAGTGTGAGTAAGTACCGGTTCAACGGAGACGATAAAAACAAATAACGAAACGAAATTAAATTTCGTTTCGTTTGTAACTCACTTTTGTATGACTGACGCTTAAACAATTAAGTTAAAGATGTACATCCATATATGTATACTGAAATACTAGTATGTATATGAATACACACACGTATACATATGTAGATGTACCAAGTTTTTTCACTGGTCACTTTACTGTGAGTGGCCAGCTATTCTGTATGTAAACACACAGACAAACCGGTTTTTAGAGTCATACTGGTTTTTGAGGAAACACCTTTCCTCTATTCTCCAGAAAGCCAGACAAGGAATATTGAACTAGTTTCGTTGTTGTTACAACTCATCAGCAATATTTACCTATCTTCCGGCCTCTCTAGAGAATCGTAAATGCACATATCGTTATATGCTTTTTCTATGAAAATTAGTAGTGGGCAGACTAATTTGCATAGAGTGTGAGTAAGTACCGGTTCAACGGAGACGATAAAAACAAATAACGAAACGAAATTAAATTTCGTTTCGTTTGTAACTCACTTTTGTATGACTGACGCTTAAACAATTAAGTTAAAGATGTACATCCATATATGTATACTGAAATACTAGTATGTATATGAATACACACACGTATACATATGTAGATGTACCAAGTTTTTTCACTGGTCACTTTACTGTGAGTGGCCAGCTATTCTGTATGTAAACACACAGACAAACCGGTTTTTAGAGTCATACTGGTTTTTGAGGAAACACCTTTCCTCTATTCTCCAGAAAGCCAGACAAGGAATATTGAACTAGTTTCGTTGTTGTTACAACTCATCAGCAATATTTACCTATCTTCCGGCCTCTCTAGAGAATCGTAAATGCACATATCGTTATATGCTTTTTCTATGAAAATTAGTAGTGGGCAGACTAATTTGCATAGAGTGTGAGTAAGTACCGGTTCAACGGAGACGATAAAAACAAATAACGAAACGAAATTAAATTTCGTTTCGTTTGTAACTCACTTTTGTATGACTGACGCTTAAACAATTAAGTTAAAGATGTACATCCATATATGTATACTGAAATACTAGTATGTATATGAATACACACACGTATACATATGTAGATGTACCAAGTTTTTTCACTGGTCACTTTACTGTGAGTGGCCAGCTATTCTGTATGTAAACACACAGACAAACCGGTTTTTAGAGTCATACTGGTTTTTGAGGAAACACCTTTCCTCTATTCTCCAGAAAGCCAGACAAGGAATATTGAACTAGTTTCGTTGTTGTTACAACTCATCAGCAATATTTACCTATCTTCCGGCCTCTCTAGAGAATCGTAAATGCACATATCGTTATATGCTTTTTCTATGAAAATTAGTAGTGGGCAGACTAATTTGCATAGAGTGTGAGTAAGTACCGGTTCAACGGAGACGATAAAAACAAATAACGAAACGAAATTAAATTTCGTTTCGTTTGTAACTCACTTTTGTATGACTGACGCTTAAACAATTAAGTTAAAGATGTACATCCATATATGTATACTGAAATACTAGTATGTATATGAATACACACACGTATACATATGTAGATGTACCAAGTTTTTTCACTGGTCACTTTACTGTGAGTGGCCAGCTATTCTGTATGTAAACACACAGACAAACCGGTTTTTAGAGTCATACTGGTTTTTGAGGAAACACCTTTCCTCTATTCTCCAGAAAGCCAGACAAGGAATATTGAACTAGTTTCGTTGTTGTTACAACTCATCAGCAATATTTACCTATCTTCCGGCCTCTCTAGAGAATCGTAAATGCACATATCGTTATATGCTTTTTCTATGAAAATTAGTAGTGGGCAGACTAATTTGCATAGAGTGTGAGTAAGTACCGGTTCAACGGAGACGATAAAAACAAATAACGAAACGAAATTAAATTTCGTTTCGTTTGTAACTCACTTTTGTATGACTGACGCTTAAACAATTAAGTTAAAGATGTACATCCATATATGTATACTGAAATACTAGTATGTATATGAATACACACACGTATACATATGTAGATGTACCAAGTTTTTTCACTGGTCACTTTACTGTGAGTGGCCAGCTATTCTGTATGTAAACACACAGACAAACCGGTTTTTAGAGTCATACTGGTTTTTGAGGAAACACCTTTCCTCTATTCTCCAGAAAGCCAGACAAGGAATATTGAACTAGTTTCGTTGTTGTTACAACTCATCAGCAATATTTACCTATCTTCCGGCCTCTCTAGAGAATCGTAAATGCACATATCGTTATATGCTTTTTCTATGAAAATTAGTAGTGGGCAGACTAATTTGCATAGAGTGTGAGTAAGTACCGGTTCAACGGAGACGATAAAAACAAATAACGAAACGAAATTAAATTTCGTTTCGTTTGTAACTCACTTTTGTATGACTGACGCTTAAACAATTAAGTTAAAGATGTACATCCATATATGTATACTGAAATACTAGTATGTATATGAATACACACACGTATACATATGTAGATGTACCAAGTTTTTTCACTGGTCACTTTACTGTGAGTGGCCAGCTATTCTGTATGTAAACACACAGACAAACCGGTTTTTAGAGTCATACTGGTTTTTGAGGAAACACCTTTCCTCTATTCTCCAGAAAGCCAGACAAGGAATATTGAACTAGTTTCGTTGTTGTTACAACTCATCAGCAATATTTACCTATCTTCCGGCCTCTCTAGAGAATCGTAAATGCACATATCGTTATATGCTTTTTCTATGAAAATTAGTAGTGGGCAGACTAATTTGCATAGAGTGTGAGTAAGTACCGGTTCAACGGAGACGATAAAAACAAATAACGAAACGAAATTAAATTTCGTTTCGTTTGTAACTCACTTTTGTATGACTGACGCTTAAACAATTAAGTTAAAGATGTATTTCAGTATACATATATGGATGTACATCTTTAACTTAATTGTTTAAGCGTCAGTCATACAAAAGTGAGTTACAAACGAAACGAAATTTAATTTCGTTTCGTTATTTGTTTTTATCGTCTCCGTTGAACCGGTACTTACTCACACTCTATGCAAATTAGTCTGCCCACTACTAATTTTCATAGAAAAAGCATATAACGATATGTGCATTTACGATTCTCTAGAGAGGCCGGAAGATAGGTAAATATTGCTGATGAGTTGTAACAACAACGAAACTAGTTCAATATTCCTTGTCTGGCTTTCTGGAGAATAGAGGAAAGGTGTTTCCTCAAAAACCAGTATGACTCTAAAAACCGGTTTGTCTGTGTGTTTACATACAGAATAGCTGGCCACTCACAGTAAAGTGACCAGTGAAAAAACTTGGTACATCTACATATGTATACGTGTGTGTATTCATATACATACTAGTATTTCAGTATACATATATGGATGTACATCTTTAACTTAATTGTTTAAGCGTCAGTCATACAAAAGTGAGTTACAAACGAAACGAAATTTAATTTCGTTTCGTTATTTGTTTTTATCGTCTCCGTTGAACCGGTACTTACTCACACTCTATGCAAATTAGTCTGCCCACTACTAATTTTCATAGAAAAAGCATATAACGATATGTGCATTTACGATTCTCTAGAGAGGCCGGAAGATAGGTAAATATTGCTGATGAGTTGTAACAACAACGAAACTAGTTCAATATTCCTTGTCTGGCTTTCTGGAGAATAGAGGAAAGGTGTTTCCTCAAAAACCAGTATGACTCTAAAAACCGGTTTGTCTGTGTGTTTACATACAGAATAGCTGGCCACTCACAGTAAAGTGACCAGTGAAAAAACTTGGTACATCTACATATGTATACGTGTGTGTATTCATATACATACTAGTATTTCAGTATACATATATGGATGTACATCTTTAACTTAATTGTTTAAGCGTCAGTCATACAAAAGTGAGTTACAAACGAAACGAAATTTAATTTCGTTTCGTTATTTGTTTTTATCGTCTCCGTTGAACCGGTACTTACTCACACTCTATGCAAATTAGTCTGCCCACTACTAATTTTCATAGAAAAAGCATATAACGATATGTGCATTTACGATTCTCTAGAGAGGCCGGAAGATAGGTAAATATTGCTGATGAGTTGTAACAACAACGAAACTAGTTCAATATTCCTTGTCTGGCTTTCTGGAGAATAGAGGAAAGGTGTTTCCTCAAAAACCAGTATGACTCTAAAAACCGGTTTGTCTGTGTGTTTACATACAGAATAGCTGGCCACTCACAGTAAAGTGACCAGTGAAAAAACTTGGTACATCTACATATGTATACGTGTGTGTATTCATATACATACTAGTATTTCAGTATACATATATGGATGTACATCTTTAACTTAATTGTTTAAGCGTCAGTCATACAAAAGTGAGTTACAAACGAAACGAAATTTAATTTCGTTTCGTTATTTGTTTTTATCGTCTCCGTTGAACCGGTACTTACTCACACTCTATGCAAATTAGTCTGCCCACTACTAATTTTCATAGAAAAAGCATATAACGATATGTGCATTTACGATTCTCTAGAGAGGCCGGAAGATAGGTAAATATTGCTGATGAGTTGTAACAACAACGAAACTAGTTCAATATTCCTTGTCTGGCTTTCTGGAGAATAGAGGAAAGGTGTTTCCTCAAAAACCAGTATGACTCTAAAAACCGGTTTGTCTGTGTGTTTACATACAGAATAGCTGGCCACTCACAGTAAAGTGACCAGTGAAAAAACTTGGTACATCTACATATGTATACGTGTGTGTATTCATATACATACTAGTATTTCAGTATACATATATGGATGTACATCTTTAACTTAATTGTTTAAGCGTCAGTCATACAAAAGTGAGTTACAAACGAAACGAAATTTAATTTCGTTTCGTTATTTGTTTTTATCGTCTCCGTTGAACCGGTACTTACTCACACTCTATGCAAATTAGTCTGCCCACTACTAATTTTCATAGAAAAAGCATATAACGATATGTGCATTTACGATTCTCTAGAGAGGCCGGAAGATAGGTAAATATTGCTGATGAGTTGTAACAACAACGAAACTAGTTCAATATTCCTTGTCTGGCTTTCTGGAGAATAGAGGAAAGGTGTTTCCTCAAAAACCAGTATGACTCTAAAAACCGGTTTGTCTGTGTGTTTACATACAGAATAGCTGGCCACTCACAGTAAAGTGACCAGTGAAAAAACTTGGTACATCTACATATGTATACGTGTGTGTATTCATATACATACTAGTATTTCAGTATACATATATGGATGTACATCTTTAACTTAATTATATATATATATATATATATATATATATATATATATATAGTGTAGGTGATTGAGTACCAAAACAAGCATCCTATGCAATGACAGAGTGTATATATTAAAAGGCAGGATGAAGTTTCTGTTACATGTTTTTAGATTTTTATTGCCAAACCTCTGCGAAACGCGCGAAACAGGTCGATATACAATAAACATCTAAATATTGTAAACTAAACTTCGTCCTTTTTAATATGTACACACACACACACACACACACACACACACACACACACACACACACACACACACACACACACACACATATGTATATGGAGAGATGGAGAGAGAGAGAGAGATGCAAGATCAGATAGTTAGTGTACTCATTTTATTGATAAGAAATTCGCCTTGCAATCAAGTAGTTCTGAGTTCGATACCGCTGTGCAGGTGTCTTCCATTTCAGCTTCAAGTTATCGAATGCCTTGTCAGCATGGCTGCCGATGTTGGTACAATAGTCTTATCATCAACACGAACTATATGACTCCAAATCAATCTTACATTATCTGCAAGCCAAACAAATTATCACCAAAACCACCAACACTAACACATCTCGCATAAATTAATGTTACAGAACAAAATTAATCATGTCAAAATAAATTAAACCTCGAAACATATTTCCGTAAAATAATTGTTTCTACTTTTGGCACAACGCCAGCAATTATCCCAGTATATTACTGGTACTTTATTTTATCGACCCCGTAAGGATGAAAGGCAACGTTAACCTCGTCGGGATTTGAACTCAGACCATAAAGGGCCGTAACTCTTTGCTGCAAAGCATGGCGTCCGACCCTCTACCGATACTGCCAATCTACCGCCCTAATAATAATAATAGTAATGAAATTATTGTGTACAGTGCTCAGGTGCACTACAACTCATCAAAGGCGCAAGTATAGTACATAGAATAATATACAAATGTCAGGGAAGTAAATAGTGTATGAGTCATGATATACATGTGTGCATGTGTAGGGAGGGGGGACATCAGGTGTAGTGTTAGCGAATCTCAGGAATAATAACAAAACGAAGTCTAATTACTGGAGACGACAAACGTCATCAAGGGGGAAGTCGAACTGATTACCTGGTTTCTTTTTAAGATACATATTTCTACACAAACGTGCGTCTGTGCCTTTTATCGATGTATATCAATAAAGTATATAAACATCAGCGGGTAAGGAAAAAAATCCGGTGATCTTCAAACGAAGTCCCCCGTTGATATTTGTTCTGGGGACTGTTACTTTCTTATATTCACTATTTGTTTTACTCTCCCAATATCACCGTCGGAAATACATTGATCAGGTAATTAGCTCGTTGCTATTCTTAACAAATCACGTTTATATATAAATAAGTAATAGCTAGAGTTTACAGCCATGTCTCTCTCTGTCTGTCTATCTTTCATACTCACACTTATATATATAAGTGTTGAACTAATATTATATCCCGCCGAGGTTGACTTTGCCTTTCATCCTTACGGGGTCGATAAAATAAAGTACCAGTAATGCACTGGGTAATTGCTGGCCTTGTGCCTAAAGTAGAAACAATTATATATATATCGGTGAATTGGCAGTATCGGTAGAGGGTTGGACGCCATGCTTTCTAGCATAGTTACGTCCCTTTACGATCTGAGTTCAAATCCCGCCAAGGTTAACTTTGTCTTTCATCCTTATGGAGTCGATAAAATAAAGTACCAGTAATGTACTGGGTAAGTGCTGGCCTTGTGCCTAAAGTAGAAACAAGTATATATATATACATAGGGCGGTGACTTGGCAGTATCGGTAGAGGGTCGGACGCCTTGCTTTGCAGCATAGAGCTACGGCCCTTGCCATTCTGAGTTCAAATCCCGCCGAGGCTAACTTTGCCTTTCATCCTTACGGGGTCGATAAAATAAAGTACCAGTAATGTACTGGGTAATTGCTGGCCTTGTGCCAATAGTAGAAACAATTATATATATATAGAGAGAGAGAGGGAGAGAGACTGATCATGTGATTATACTGGGAAAACACTTTATTTTCTAGACACACACACACACACACACACATATATATATATATTATGGAATACTGTTGCCTTTTTGCTACAATATTTTCTATACCTTTCATATATATATATATATATATATATATATATATATACCCACATATACCCCCCTCTCTCTCTCTAGATATATATATGCATGAATATTTATGTGTGCGTGTAGAAGGTAAGTTGTGTAAACTTACTAGTAGAAAGGTGCCATGTGGTGGTGCGGTATGTATGTTGGCCTGTTTACCAATTGTTATCTTCAATAAGATATTAAGAAATAGAAATAAATAACAAAAAGAAATACATCAAAAGCTGTGTCCGTGTAGTTAGGCTTCTAATTATCTCCCCGATATCACCTCAGATTCTCATCACACAATTCTCTCATATTCTATTGTTATTCCTATTTACTGAAGCAATTTCAATATTATCTCTTTGTGATCAAAACTAACAGAACCAACGAAAGCTACTGTTAGAATATATCTTAGAGATTCTTTTATATATATCAATAACTCATATTTTCATTTACAATAGCATCGGGTCAATCACTGGTTGGTGTAAAACCAACGTTGCTATCTCCAGTTCGGTATTGGCGTCAACCTTTACCTATCTATGGTCATAAAACCTGGGTAGTGACCCAAAGAAAAAGATCGTGAATACACGTGGCCACAATGTGGTTCCTACGAAAGGTTTCTGGAGTAACCTTATTCGACAGGGTGCGTAATTCGGAGATCAGCGAGTCGCTCTAGGTAGAGCTGTTACTTTTTTTACATTGAGAGATCTTAGCTTCGGTGACACGAGCATATGAAAAGAATCGCAGAACCTATTCTATGGGTAACGCCAACCAGCAGGGGACCCAATGGTAGACTATGGACAAAATAGTTGAGTAGAATCCATCTGCTTTGTTCTTCTCGCTTGGGAATCCAGCTGTATCCCTTGGTGATGGTTGCTTCCTATAGGACCAGCTGGTAGGCGTGTCCTAGGACTCAGTCCACACGACCCTCCCAACAATATGTGGGCCTCAGAAAAGATCTTAATAAAGCACGAATAATAGTCTTGTGTTTCCACCAACAACTATCAAAAATATTTAGAGGGGAACTCCAATATTCCTATTGTAACGTGTGATTCAGTGAATGTCTTCTCTTATTTTATTTTCTGTTTAATTTCTATTCGGTTGTTTCTTTTGGAAATCATATTGTTCATATGAATTGTTCATATGAATTGTAAATAATATTATTAATTAGTAGTTCAACTCAGACCAGAAGGCATCCTATCCTTTTTTCTAATCTGATAATCTCGCATCAGCTGCAGTTAGGGTTCTTTCCTCTTCGATACACAGAAATAAAACCCACCCTGACCCAGTTTAATTTTTAACATCACTATTTGGATCTTGGCTGCCCTTAGTTGAATCATTAGAATATGTTGACCAAGGGATAACTACCATCCTCCTACTTATGTCGGAAATCCTGCAAACAGCCATGGATACAACTCTTGCTTCTTTCACGAAGATAAAAGAAAAGCTAAATTAAAAACTAAACTATTTTAGAGACATGGGTCAAGAGTCCAGTGATATAGGGTCAGTATGAAATAACATAGATACCTGTTTCAAGTCAACATGGGAGGTTCTACGTAGTCGCTCGACCTGCTAAAGTTAGTGGGCCATCCCCCTCAAGACACACACTACTGTCATTGGATAATGTAATCATAGACACATTATGGTTTTATAAGTTATGGTTACAGTGGAATATCACTGAGGCCTGCTCGATCAGAGGCGGCTTGTAGTAAATATATCTACAGGAGTTTCTGATATAAGACATCCTCGTCAGCTATCACAAAGAGTGCTACTGGAAACCATAGCTGGATTTATGAACCTACTATCAAAAATGTGAAGGCGCGCGGCCAAGTGGTTAGGTGTTAGTCTCATGTTATTAAGGTTGTGAGTTTGTCTCCTGGACCGGGCAGCGCGTTGTGTCCTTGAGCATACAACTTTCTTTTATGTTGCCCCAGTCCCTCAGCTGAAAAATGTGTACACACCATATGAAACCGGTGTGAAGTCCGGCCTGATGAGTCTAGACATTTAACTTTTTTTTAATAAAAAAACTGGTTCATATTTCCAAAATATATTATTTTTGATTTTTACAATATAGTTAGTAATATAAGTTAGTTAGTAATATAGATTTGAATACAGGGATGGTTTTGTGGCTAAGGAGTGAGCTTCGTAAACATGCAGTTTCGGGTTCAGTTCTACTGTGCGGCGCTTTGGGCAGGTGTCTTCTATAAACTCGAGTTTAATGTTTTGTAAGTGAAATTTTGGGAGATGGAAACTGCAACAAAGTTCATTATATATATATATATATATATATATATATATATATATATATATGGTGCATTATGGTCCATCTGGTTCCTTACCACACTTCCTTCGTTATATATATATATATATATATATAAGTAAATTTACGGTGCTGAGAACGGGAAGACCACAAATCAGGGGAGTACACATGCATGGAAAGAAGCAGAGTAGGTATAGAGGGAGGAAATCCCGACTGCGACACCTACCAGTTTCGGCTTGTATTCGGCAAGCCTTTTCAATGGAGTACACACTTGAGAAAGGCTTGCCGAGTACAAACCTTGCGTATGGCTATGTTTATTTTTACTATTTGTTTATGTTCGACGAAAAGCGGTCGATAAAATAGATACTAGTGTCAATATAACCGACTAAATCGTTTTAATATGATGCCCCAGTATGGCCACATACTAATCTCTGAAACAAGTAAAGGAATCAAATAATACATTATGAAGAAGACGCCAGTCAAACAGCAAACATATGCTTAATGTGACTGGCATTAATTCCTTACTTTATAAACAAAGCATGTTGTTCACTGCTTAAAGCTACATTTATTTGAACCACACTTCTTAAACATTCACAAACTTTCACAGTTTTCGTTACAAGGCTGTCCCAACAGATTTCTGATGAAACAACTTCCGAAACATTTCTTTATATTATTATTATTATTACTATTATTTTATTTTATTTCTCAGTTCTCTAGGTTAGGAGTGAGAATAAATGATGAAACTTTATTGGAAAATTAAAAACAGTTTGTCATTCGCAGCTGTTTTCTACTTCAGCTATATTTTATATTTGTCAAGCTTGTCTTAAACGATACAAAAAAACAAAACAAGAATCTCTCTAGAGAATTAAAAATTCATCTGTTGATAGCACTGAAAAAAATGGAAGATTTCAAAAATAGTAACTTTTAAATTAGTGAATAAAATAAAATATAAAGGTTTCAAGCATTAATAAGATGAGTTTTTCAGCGGTAAATATTTTCAACAGACACCAAAACCAACTCTAGTTCTATGAAATAAAACTCCACATTTTAAAGGGTTCCCATTTAAATTAAAATCTCCAAACATAATTTTATATGAATTAAGTTACTATAATTGACATGAAATAATTGATTTCAGAAAATCCTTCGAAATTATTTAGAAATACACTTTTTCAATTAATTACTGAATGGTTAACAGTTTGGTTTTGATTGCTTTCCAAATATACTAGGTTAGTATTTTTAGTAGAAATGCATGCACATGATGCATCCTTCATCGGTTTTGTCATTGGACATGCTAAATGCCTACACTTTGTGTCAACATAGAAGTGGCTGAGTATTCCACAGATAGGGGTAACCTTGTCGTAGTTGTCAAGCTGAATCAATGTAACATAATATGCGACAAGGTACAATCTTTCCGACAAGCTTCTACACGACTTCCACCAATCCATTTTGACTCACAAGGCTACCCATATATCATTTAACTAGCATTTAATCCCTTTAATGGATTATTTAAAGAAAGAGGGTAGCGTTTCCGGGGTCTGCGTGACTGTTAGAAGGAAGGGAAGAGGTTATACCCACCAGCTAAAAATATACTAAAGTACCTAAGTGTGATAGATTAAATCTACCAAAACTGGAAACAATCCCATTGAGAAGATTTTGCACAGTTTATACCCCCTAAGAAATCTCACTCAAAAGGTTTAGGTTTATCTCCGTTTTAGGTAGAAGACATTTTTGTTCTGGGTACCACACAACGCGATCGAACACGAAACAATTCAGTTGCGAAGAGAACTTCCATGCGACGATGCCATATCTATGAATAATATTCAATATAATACATACCAATTAGAGATAAAAGAAGAAAAAAAAAACAGAAACTGTCCAACTGACGGAGAAAGAGAGATGCTGGTCTCGAGTTCAACCAGTGGTCTTATATATTTTTTTCTATCTAAAATTTGTATTTATTTAGTATTATATATTAACAGCATAGTTACGTCCCTTTACGATCCGAGTTCAAATCCCGCCGAGGTTGACTTTGCCTTTCATCCTTACGGGGTCGATAAAGTACCAGTAATGCACTGGGTAATTGCTGGCCTTGTGCCTAAAGTAGAAACAATTATATATTAACAACAGTTAAAGAGAGGAGTGGATTTCCGTTGATTTTGATTATAAGTGTTCCAGTTTTCTGATCAACGGAACAGCCTATTCTTGAAATTAAAGTCTGTCTAAGCACTGAACGTGACACAAGTTTGGTTCTTTGATTTAAAGGTGAAATCCATTTAACGGGCTTTTCAACGATGTTTGTCCATTCGATTTGGCTCACATGGCTTGGGTCGAGTCGAGTATACGGTAAATGATACTTTTCTGAGATATCACACAGTCAGATCGAACCCAAAACATTGTGATTGGAAAACGAGTTTCTTAACCAAGATTTCTAATTAGGAGACGTGTAAGAAGATCCGAAGTGTCTCCAACCATTAAGACACTTTCCTATTCTGTCTAATTACTTAAAAGTATGACCATTAAATCTAATTAGTATATGATGTTAACGACACTTCGTTTTAATAACATTACTGTAAATTAGAACAATCAGACCAGTAGTAACTTATTTGAACGGAAGTAGGTGGTGCTGAGGGTGGCTCAGCTAAAACAAAGTTGTATATTGACTATTAAGTGAAATGGTGTAGCTGTTAGAACGTCAGGTTAAATGGGACCCAAGTTGTTGACCTCTTCACAGTGGACCCTGAAACTGATCACTGATCTCGATCAGGTGAACGACAACCTGAGACAGCAACACGGAAGAAGAAGAAGAAGACGATAACTCTTTTGCTTCTGTTGTTCCTTTGTGTCGTGTTGTTGCTTTTGGCAGTGGAAGAGCGAGTTTTTAGTCGTTGTTTGAAATGACAGCTTTAACATCATATTGTGTTGTGGGATTTTAAAATAAAATCTAAATTTCTGTCCCTACTAAAACTAAAATATTAATAATTGTTTCTACTTTAGGCACAATGCCAGCGATTACCCCAGTGCACCACTGGTACTTTATTTTATCGACCTCGTAAGGATGAAAGGCAAAGTTATCTCAGCGTATTTGAACTCAGAACGCAAAGGGCAATAACTATGCTGCAAAACATGGTGTCTGACGCTCTACCGATACTGCCATACCACTATGCTTTCTCATTTTGACAAAAAAACAACAATAATTAATGGCATGGGAAGTCAGTTATATCGACTCCAATGTATTACTGGTATTTTATTTTATTGACATTGGGAGAATAAAATGTAAAATATTTAAAAATGGTAAATTTTAACAATAAGTTTAAAAGTTTCGAGCTCGCGGGAAAAACAGATAAACAGATATACCAGAAAAAACAAAATCAAAAGAACAACCTGTTTTACATATCCCAGAACTAATGATGGTGATGATATCAATAATTAGGCTATTAGTCATAATAAGCTATGGAATTTAAATAACGGCGGCTCTCCATACCATCCTTTCTTGCTGTTAAAACTAAGGAGTGAAGCCATATAAATTAGATGAATACCTTAAGTCTGAGTTTGTTGTTGTACAACAAATAAGAATCGAATTCCTATGTAATTCATAAGTATAAATCGACTTATGAATAATGTTTAAAGTTGGTTCTAGAGTTAATCCGTAGTCTCTATTAAAACTGATGAGCTTTCTCGTTGTATTGCTACCCTCCCCCCCAGATTTGGCTTATCTCTGGATTAACGTAATCTGGTGTGATTAGAAAAACGGAAATATGAAATATAACCCTAAAACACATATATACACATGTATCTAAACACAGGCACATATATATATATATATTTAAATATGTCTATCCATCTTTCTTGCAAACTCTCTCTCTCTCTCTCTCTCTCTCTCTCTCTCTCGCTCTCTCTCTCTCTCTCTCTATATATATATATATATACTTACTGCGGTTACCTCCGATTCAACCCGGAATAACGTACCTATATATATATATATATATATATATATATATATATATATATATATATATATATATACACACGCATATATACACACATATACACACTGTGTTTGTCGGTACGTTCATACGTGTACACGCACACTCAAGCAATACAGAAGAACACATGACTTTCTCTACCTTTCCCTCGCCCCTTTTTTTCTATTTATATATCTACATACTTGAACTTTACCTAAACAGCCCAAAACGGCGTAAATAGTAAGGACAGTTATGTATGTGTGTGTGTGCGTATATATACAGGGCCGTCTTAACAGCATTATAGCCCCACCCCCCGGGCAAAGCAGAGCACTGGGGCCCCTACCTACACAACCACTCACAGGAATAAAAATACAAATGGGCCCCCTATCCTCGTGGGCCCCCGGGCAACTGCCCAGCGTGCCCATGCGTTAAGACGGCCCTGACAGGGTGTCCCCAAAAAATGTATACACACTTCAACAACATTTTAATAGATATTGTCTCTACAGGTAATCAAAGTGTGTATATATTTTTGGGATACCCTGTGTATATATAGTTGTTGTATGGTTGCCATAAATGCGTCTGTAGGCGGTATGCCGTTTGAGCACTCCATGCTCGCGCAGAGCAGAGTATATTATTATAGATAACGAGGAATTGGTGATGTATCAAAAGACAATTTATTAACATATTACATATGTTTCTCCGGCGATCAGCTCAAGGCAGGATCTATTATAGATCGAACCTGACTCTGCATTCGCAAGTTCCTCAGATATGTTTTGCGTTTACAAAGCATTCAATCCGATTTGAAAACGCAAAACATATCTGAGGAACTTGATAATGTAGGTTCGATCTGTAACAGATCCTGCCTCGAGCTGATCATCGGAGAAACATATGTAATATGTTAATAAATTGTCTTTTGATGCATCACTGATTCCTCGTTATCTATAATGACGTATTATCTTCGTTTTTTCCCGTTCTTTGCCAGGGAACGTTTCCACGAACCAAAGTATCGTCTTCCTGTATTCCTCTGGTTGCAGCAAAGTTTTTCGAAATATTTACTTCTGCGTTCACAGATTGACTTTGTTAGTTTCAGAAGATCCCGTTAAGGGTGAAAGCAGCGATTCTTTGCTTAAACTTTAATCTGTTATTTTAATAAATATTTGCTCTACGGTTCTTATATATTTGATATATATTTATCCTTATCGAGCCCGCCTTGGATTTTAGTCTTCAAATTTATTATTATTATTACTATATATATACATATATATAATAGAAGCTTTCGCTGCATCCCTGACTAAAAAAAACTTTAGTCTGACAGCGGGGTTTAGAACCGTCCACAAGATGAGTATTGGCGTACATGTACGTCAATACTCACCTTTTTTCATTTCTTGGCGGGTTCTAAACCCCATTGTCAGGCTAACATTTCTTTAGTCAGGATGCGGCGAAAGCTTCTATTTCTAGTTTCAAACTTGCTCGCTGTTTCAAGACGAACTTGCTTATATATATATATATATACGGATACTGCCAATTCACCGCCCTAATCAGTATTAATAATATATATACCGATACTGCCAATTCACCGCCCTAATCAGTATTAATAATATATATATATATATATATATATATATATATATATATATATATATATATATATATATATATATATATATATATATATATATATATATATATATATATATATGTATATATATATATATATATATGATAAATGGAATAGAATGAAACGAAATTTCATTTCTCACTCTTAGTACGGCACTTACTTAAATGTAAGTATGTATGTATACGTACATACATATATGTATACAGACGTACAGTAGCATGTATATATATACATACAGGCACACATATATATATGCACGTATCAGTTTACCGAACATTTATTATAATGCTCGGTTTGTTCGTTTGTAAACCATCTGTCAACCATCTGGCAGAAAGGTATACGGTGCTGACGATAGCTAATAAGCTTGAAACTAGTACATCGTTCCTGTGTCAGTGTTGAACAAAAAGGTGACGTGGTTGCCTAAACACTGTACGGCGTAATTCAGGCTGTTTGTTTGTTTACAAACGAACAAACCGAGCATTATACTAAATACTAAATCTCTTCCTTCCAACATTGAATTTCATAATAACAGTAATAGTACTCCCGACGTCATTGTAAACCCTAGGCTAACTTCTGTAAACCCAAATACAACGTCAAACACAACTTCGCTAAATGTTCATAATCCAACTCTAAATCAAGAAACTATTATTCCTATTATTCCTATCGCAAACAACTTCTCCAATCCAATTCCTTCTATAGATAACACTAGGTCACTCATTAATAATCTCTCTAATTGCAACTGCCGCATTAAAAATAAATGTCCTCTCAACAACCATTGTCTTGATAAAAACTTAATTTATGAATGTAAAGTTATAACTAGCACCAATTCCTTCACCTATTTTGGCTCCACTTCCACCTCTTTTAAAGCTCGTCTCTATAATCATCATTCATCTTTTAAATACAAACTTAAAAGAACCAACACGGCTCTCTCAGAACTCATATGGTCCTTGAAAGACAAAAACATTAAATATACCATCTTTTGGAAGAAGGTTTCTTCTGCATCCTCATACTTGAACAGCTCTCTATCTAAAATCTGTAATCTCTGCCTAAATGAAAAATTTACCATTATCTCTAATCTAGATTCTATAATAAATAGACGTACAGATTTGTTTTCTATCTGCTTGCATAAATTCCATAGGACTTTTCACAAAGTATACAGCTAATATTCAATTCTTTATCAATTTAGAATCTTTTTCTCAAAGGCACATATACATACACCTCTTTAAAATATACCCATCTTCCTACCTTACTTCAAAGGGCATTATACACTCTATAATACTTGTTTACTCATTACCCTCATTCTATCTTCACCTTGTAAAATCCTTCATAACATATACATTTGTTTTTTTGACGTTAGAATATTCATCCGCAATTATTATTATTTTTTCTCTCCATCATCAAACTTTTTAATCTCAATACATTAACTCCCTCTCCTTCTTTTGACGCTAGTATATTCATCCTTAATTTATTATTTTTTCTTCCCATCAACTAACTCATTCTTAATACATATTAACTCTTTCTTCGCACATATTATCAATTCCTTCAATATACAAACCTTAACTTCACATTATTTTTCTCAAATCATCTAATACACAAACCTTAATAATTTTTTAATACATATTAACTCTTTCTTCGCACATATTATCAATTCCTTCAATATACAAACCTTAACTTCACATTATTTTTCTCAAATCCTTCAACACACAAACCTTAATAATTTTTTTCTCTTCGTTAATTTTGAAATTGCCATAATACTTATAAACATACACCTTTTTGACGTTAGAATATTCATCCGCAATTATTATTTTTTCTCTCTATCTTCAAACTTTTTAATCTCAATACATATCAACTCCCTCTCTTTCCTCGTACATATTTTTCCCTTCGTTAATTTTCAAATTCTTTTAATTTATACATTATCTTCCAACGGTTTTCAACCTCTCTATGTAAAACAATATATCTTCTCTCAGTTATAAAAACTATCTCTTTCTCTCTATCACCCATTTCTCCCTCTCCACCTTCAATCTCATCTCCTCCCCTTTTTTCATCCTTTCCACCCCCCCCCTCTCTAAATAAAATATTTTTCCCAATATCACACATCAATCTAAAACTACTTTTCATATGTTGATTTAAAACTGCACTATCCACAAGTGTTTTTTAGCCTTCATATCATGTCCTCCTGTTTTATCTGATGAAAACACAAATATTATTGCATGATGATGTTTGTTTTTGAAATGCGCATAATAAAATACATGGAACTCCTTTAACCATCTTTTGATCTTATATATATATATATATATATATATATATATATATATATATATATATATATATATAATACTGGATGCCATGATTTCTAGCATAGTTACGTCCCTTTACGGTCTGAGTTCAAATCCCGTCGAGGTTAACTTCATCCTTACGGGGTCGATAAAATAAAGTACCAGTAATGTACTGGATAATTGCCGGCCTTGTGCCAAAAGTAGGAACAATTATTATTACTGATTAAAGTGTAAGCAACTCTGGATGTCGGTGAGAATGTCCAGCTAATCTCAGTCTCCTCTGTGTCACTTTTGAGCTGACCTTTGGGAGTATATACATGTATATATATATATATATATATATACACACACATACATATAGTGTCATAAAATTTCATGTAGACGGGATCACTTAGTCTTGCTCTGCTTCTAAACACCAACAGCAAGAGACATCTTTAGATGTCCGTGTTGTTAAATGTTTTAATATTTTTAAAACCAACGTTTCACCTTTAGAAATCTCACATTTTCTGTAAAGTCGCGAGAACTGGTGGAGTAAAACAAATACCTCGGTATTTGCTTCACCTCTTGGTGCTCTGAGTTCAAATTTTGTTGAAGTCAACTTTACTATTCAAACTTTCAGGGTTGATAAATTGATAAATAAATTATCAACCCAGAAGCGAGAGAGGGCTGGTGTTGGTGGGGAGGAAAGAGGAGCTATTGGAATTATTAAAGACTCTGATGGGATGCTTTTTTTTCTCGGTATCTGCTCCGACTTTATGTTACCTGAGTTTAAATCTCGTTAATTCAAATTTGCTATTCAAACTTTCGGAGTTGATAAATAAATTATCAATCCAGAAGCAAGAGTGTGGTGTGGAGTAGTGAGGGAAGGGCTATTAGGATTGTTAAAACTCCGGTGGGATGCTTTTTTTTTTACGGTATCTTCTCCGTTTCTGTGCGTTCTGAGTTCAAATCCCACCTTCTGTCATCGAAAAAATGGGTGAAGTATTTGCCAGGAGTTACTACCGGAAAATAGTATCAGTATTGGAAAGATTAACGGAAACATAATTTACTTAGTTCGATCTGACGATCGACTCCTCTCTTTTTTTATTTCCATATATCATCTGACTGGTAGCAATATCACTGGTTACAATTCCATTTAGCAATCTCAGTGGTTACACATTTTACCAATCTCACCGTTTATAACTTTCAATCACAGAAGACAAACATTATTTATGAACAACAGTAACATTCAAACAGTAAATTGGAGTAGTGTTTTGGCATCTTATATTTAATAAATCACTTACATTATATACATGTGTGTCCCTAGCTTAGATAAAATACATCTATTTAATCATACTTCTCCATCTCTCTCTCTCTCTCTCTCTCTCTCTCTCTCTCTCTCTCTCTCTCTCTCTCTCTCTCTCTCTCTCTGTACACTCAGACATGTATAAATATATGAACACACACACATATATATATATACATTCATACTCACATACACACGCACACATATTGAAAGTGAGATTGTGTTTGGGTATGTTCACGTGTTTATCTATCTTTGTGATAATATATATTGTTTGTCTGTACATGTAAGGTTATCAGCATACACACACTTACACACACGCACCCATATATATATATAATATATATATATATATATATATATATATATATATAATATATGTATATATATATATATATATATAAAGGAGATAAAAGATAGTGAGTTACTGTGGAGAAGACGAACTAATCCGCGGTAGCAGCACCACCAACAACAACAACATTCAACAATTTCAGCTGGAAGATAGGGAGAGACCAATGTCAGAAGACAGCAACGTGATTGATGTGTGTATCGGTCTCTGTTTTCAAACGGTCGCTGATACGATCAACACGAATCGTAGAGCTTGCCATAAAGACAGGCTGGCCATTCCCGCTAGAATATCAACTGACCGTTGATGTCATCTGACCAATTCTTTCAGAGAAATCTCTGTATAGAATGGTTGAGAAACGGCTGTAGATAACTTGTGTAAATTCGATCGTCTTCTGTTGCCTTTATTCACCAAACTGATATTGATCTTATATAGATGCAGTTTTACATTAATGTTAGTTGTTCTAAACTTCCTTTTATATAACTTTACTCTCTTGTCTGTCATATATCTATTTTATGTGAAATTATTCCAGTTGCTCTCTGTTAAGACAATCTATCACGTCCATCACCAGTTTCCTCATATCAGGTTCAATTTTAGGTAGTGGCAGGTATTCCCAAAAAACAATGTAGCTATTATTATTTATGTAACTATCTAATAGTTTTACCTGTTTCATAGATGTTTACACTTCTGAACTCATTAATGTAGTATCTGAATAATGGTTTCTGATTTCGGGACAAGACTTAGGGGTAGGGGTAGAGAGGAGAAAGTCGTCGTTGAAATCGACCCCAGTATGTTACTAGTACTTTATTTTATTGACCATGTAAGACTGAAAGTTAAAGTTAACCTCGACAGGATTTGAACGCAGAACGTAAAGGAACGTAACTATATTCCGCAAAGCATGTTGTTCGATGCTCTACCGATACTGCTAATTCATTGTCTTAATGATATTGGAATAATAACATCGTTAACACAAAGTTTATACCATTCTTTGCCTTTCATCCTTACGAGGTCGATAAAATAAAGTACCAGTAATGTACTGGGCAATTGCTGGCCTTGTGCCTAAAGTAGAAACAATTATTAACATTAATTGTTTCTACTTTTGGCACAAGGTCAGAAATTAATACACTGGTATTACTGGTACTTTATTTTATCGACCCCATAAAGATGAAAGGCAAAGTTAGCCTCAGCGGGATTTGAACTCAGACGATAAAGGGCCGTAACTCTTTGCTGCTAAGCATGACGTCAGTCCCTCTACCGATACTGCCAATCCACCTAACATTATGGTATAAACTGTATTTAGAATCTGTTTGATTCCATTTTGAAAGAGATGGTATCCTCAAATACGGGACATTCCATTTGTTTACTCTAACGGAACATTCCTTTTGTTTACTCAAGGAATGGACATACCATTGTTTACTCTAGGAATGGATCAATGTCGGTTATAACATTTCAGTTCTTAAGCCACAGAAACACCTTCCTCGTGACGCATCCCGAGACAAATTAACCCCAAATGTAATCAGATGTAACTGCTCCACCAGTGGAGTGGGATAGACTAGTTTTTACTGGAGATATTACAACAGTGGAATAGACTAGTTTATACTGGTCATATTAAAGGAGTGGGATAGACTAGTTTGTACTGGTCAAACTAAAGGAGTGGGATAGACTAGTTTGTACTGGTCATATTACAGCAGTGGGATAGATTAGTCTGTACTGGTATATTAAGGGAGCTTGGATAAAAATCTTTTGGGTTAGAAGTACTAAATATTCAGATATACTGACAAATAATATATTTTGAAATTAAGTTTCAGTGCAGATATTTTTGAAACATTTGTATATTTTCTCATGATATTTTAACATAGGTATGCTTTAATGATTTTTTTTTTTTACCCTAGAGCTCCACAGAATTATAAAATTTATCTTTCTATTTCATTTTTTTTTCTCTCTTTCATATCCTCTCGGCGGACAGCAAAGTGTGTCCGCTTCGGGCGAAGCCAAATTGGAGAATGGTAGACTGGTCAATTATTGGTGACATCTCAGTTTTAGCTGCCACGTTGAGTTGTTGGTGACAGCAAAAATATTGTTTATGCTTAGACAGCTTTCCTTTTGTCAAATAAGCAGTTTAAAGAAACATTTTTTGGTTTGAAGCTCTAGATAGTTAAATAAACTGACAAACATTTTGAAATTCAATTTCAGCGCAGATATTTCTTTTTTATTTTCTCATATTTCGACATGACTACTTTACGAATAATTTTTTTTCTAGAACACCAGAGAATTATAAATGTTACTCATCTAGTTATTTAATCTTTTTTCTTCTTCACATCACAGAATACGATTGCTTCAAGCGAAGTCAACCTGGGAAGAAGAAGTCTGGTCAATTACTAGTAACGCTATGGTATTAACTTTCGTATGGTGTTGTTGCATGAGAAAATATATATAAAAAAGCAGGCATATTTTGTAGCCTACTGAGAGCACGTGAAAAAGAAAAATAGTGAGATGTGTAGCATTTAAATATTGATAATTCCCTGACGAAGAAAAAAGAATAACTTGTGGAAATATTATGAAAACTTTTAAAATAAAACAAAAACTGTCTGAATTTCACAATATTTTATTTGTTATGAATGTTATCTGAATGTTGAGTGCTTCAAATCAGAAAATCTCTGTTAAAATTACTTACTTGCGACAAAGAAATTTCTTGCTATGACTATGTAATAGTGTTTGT
>OZ024745.1:16055252-16057752 GCA_964016885.1 Eledone cirrhosa
TTTCCGGTCCCCGATCTCACTAGCTTTGCCGGCGTATCTTTCGTCGGTAACCTCGTGCCGCGTCCTCGTCAGCAGGGTTATTCAAAACACAACAGAACTCTCTATGTTCAGAGAACGTGAGGACGCCTGTGAGACGTGAGACCGGCTGGGACTTAGCCCAGTAGACGTCCCTCCTCCTTCTCTCCCTGTTGACGTCAAGTCCCCCCAACGCACTTGGGATGCCATCCAGTGCAGCCTGGCCTCAGACAGTCTCACGCGCCAGCTCGACCAGCACAGCCTTGCTTGTTTTCGTGCGGCCTCCAAACCCCACAGTGGTGCTTGGCTCCATGCTCTGCCATCCTTCTCCACTGGTACGCAGCTAGACAACCATAGCCTGCGAATCGGCGTTTCCCTGAGGCTCGGCCTCCGGATCTGCCAACCACACCAATGTCGCTGCGGTTCCACCGTGGACTCTTTCGGCCTCCACCCGCTTTCCTGTTGCCACAGTGCCGGCCGCATTCCACACCATGCTGGCCTCAATGAGGTCATTAAGCATGGCTTGGACGCTGCAGGCTTCCCTTCCCAGCTCGAGCCGGTGGGGCTGGATCGAGGGGACGGCAAAAGGCCAGATGGCATGACCATCTTCCCATTCCGCGGTGGCAAACCCCTCGTCTGGGATGCCACTTGCACCGACACTTTCTGCAACCGCAACCTGGTGCAGTCTGCGACTGACCCAGGTTCTGCTGCACGTCGGGATGAGGGGCCAAACTCCTCAAATACCGGTCGCTCTCCGACAGGTTTGCGGTCGTACCCCTGGCAGTGGAGACTTCTGGTGTCCTCGGCCCCAGGGCTACCTCCTTACTCACCACCATAGGCGCTGAGCTGGCCAGCCCCAGGTGTGAGCCCCGCGAGTTGGAGTGGCTTTTCCAGCGCGTCTACCTTGCCGTCCTCCAGGGAAACGCCTTCTCCATTCTGTCCGCCGGGGCTGTGGGTGGGCCCCATCGCGTACCAATACATTAGTTAAATACCATTCTTTCATCTGATATCTCTCTCTCTATATATATATATGCGAAAATTAAACCGAGAACAACATACCATACCAAAACGATACAGTACAATGAAGATATATATTAGTTTAACGCATGATATAGTATGAAAAAATTAAGCAGCAATTGTGGCAGGACAAAGCCAAACATGCACATGAGGCAACAAATGGATACAAAGGTAATTTTGTCTTTCATTAAAAATGCGTATCTTCCACAGTCCTCTTCAATATCAACTGTGATAACTGCTCATAGTCAATCACTCTTGACTGACATTGTTTCCATTCAGAATAGATGGTTAGAATACTTTACTGAGTTCCTTAAGAAGCCCTCTAGTGTCAACATGAACATTAGATTGATACTTGAGAATGTAGTCAAGGGCATAGCCAGCATAAAACGTCCTCTAAGAATTTGTGACACGTCAATACATCGTAATCAATTGACTGAATGCTTATAGTGTTTCAAAAAATTAGATATTATTGGAGCTATAAATAGCCCAGAAATTGTTCATTGAATCAACATACCTCTGAATTTTTCATTCAAAATTTGAGGAATAAACCTTATGTTGCTGAACATTAAACCTGCCCCCTTATGTTGCTGAACATTAAACCTGCCCCCATCTCGTTGTCCTAGACTTTGTAGTTTCTGGGATATTTACATTTCAAATGTTAGCACATTTTTTGAAACACCCATCATCATTCTGAGCACTTGAGTGCAAAATTTAAAGCTATTGCCTAACGAGGCTGTTTTATATATACACAGTGTGGATTTTACATCGAAATTAACAGCTTTTAGTTTAGTATTTAATTAATCATCAACAATGCTTAGTTTTTCTTAATGAGTCAGCAATACTGAGTTTTTAATTAATCACAATACTTAGATTTTATTGATCATTAACAATACCGGGCTTATAATTAATCAAAAATTCTTAGATCTTAATTAACCAACAGCGTTTAGTTTTTAATTAATCAACAATGCTTAGTTTTTATTAATCAGTCGGCAATGCTCATGACCATTTTCAGAGTCTCCGAAACTAGCTGGTGGGAGGAAGTAAGATATACTTAGTCGAGAGACTTGACACAGATGCCTGCAACAGTGTGGACTCCACTAGGTGGTGGTGTTAAACTGATTTAGTGTATCACCAACTCTAACGCAGTGAGCTTTAAATAAAAGATGTTGGTATGAGACAATTGACGAGAGAAATTACAACATGCAAAGAGCATGTAACGTTTTCTCTATTCTGTCTGCTGGGACCATGAGGGAACTTGCACCAGAGAACATTTTATTGTATTGTCTATGTTTGCCTCACTGCTATAGGTTGCTGATATCTACATTTGTCGACAGAGAGACAGACACAACTGCTGTATTTGTAGAAGTAGGAATTATTACCAGGAAAATATAGATAAATAAAAATAAAGTACTTAATTGTGGTCTATTACAGGCAGTCACTTACCCCATCAACATCACCAACTTCAACA
>OZ024745.1:16062752-16065252 GCA_964016885.1 Eledone cirrhosa
GGTTGTGGTGGTGGCGGTGGTGATGGTGTGAGATGGTTGTGGTGGTGGCGGTGGTGATGGTGTGAGCTGGTTGTGGTGGTGGCGGTGGTTAAGGTGTGAGCTGGTGGTGGTGGTGTGAGCTGGTGGTGGTGGTGGCGGTGGTAATGGTGTGAGTTGGTGGTGGTGGTGGCGGTGGTTATGGTGTGAGTTGGTGGTGGTGGTGGCGGTGGTTATGGTGTGAGTTGTGGTGGTGGTGGCGGTGGTGATGGTGTGAGTTGGTGGTGGTGGTGGCGGTGGTGATGGTGTGAGTTGGTGGTGGTGGTGGCGGTGGTTATGGTGTGAGTTGGTGGTGGTGGTGGCGGTGGTTATGGTGTGAGTTGGTGGTGGCGGTGGTGATGGTGTGAGCTGGTGGTGGTGGTGGCGGTGGTTATGGTGTGAGTTGGTGGTGGTGGTGGCGGTGGTTATGGTGTGAGTTGGTGGTGGTGGTGGCGGTGGTGATGGTGCGAGTTGGTGGTGGTGGTGGCGGTGGTTATGGTGTGAGTTGGTGGTGGTGGTGGCGGTGGTTATGGTGTGAGTTGGTGGTGGTGGTGGCGGTGGTGATGGTGTGAGCTGGTGGTGGTGGTGGCGGTGGTTATGGTGTGAGTTGGTGGTGGTGGTGGCGGTGGTGATGGTGTGAGCTGGTGGTGGTGGTGGTTATGGTGTGAGTTGGTGGTGGTGGTGGTGGCGGTGGTGATGGTGTGAGCTGGTGGTGGTGGTGGTGGTGGCGGTGGTGATGGTGTGAGCTGGTGGTGGTGGCGGCGGTGGTGATGGTGTGAGCTGGTTGTGATCCTGGGTGTTAGTGTGGCGGGTTTTCAACTCCGAATGTAAAGAATGTAATTATATCC
Organism: Eledone cirrhosa; assembly: GCA_964016885.1. Lineage (NCBI taxonomy): Eukaryota > Metazoa > Mollusca > Cephalopoda > Octopoda > Eledonidae > Eledone > Eledone cirrhosa. Next base: position 16,063,616 of record OZ024745.1, read on the forward strand.
ATGCTACAAAGCATGTTGTCCGACGATCTACTGATTACTGCCAATCCACTGCCGTTAATTTGTCTACTACGGTGGATTGGCAGTATCGGTAGAGGGTCGGACGCTATGCTTTGACGCATAGAGTTACGGCCCCTGCCATTCTAAGTTCAAATCCCGCTGAGGTTAACTTTGCCTTTCATCCTTACGGGGTCGATAAAATAAAGTACCAGTAATGACCTTGTGACAAAAGTAGAAACAATTAATTTGTCTTCTATAATAAATATTAGAATGTCTTATTCTTACTGTATAATCTTGCTATAATTTCCAACGTTGCTATAGTCTACCCAGCTGTAAATCTAGAATTAGTGTTTTCTCAGTTAATATTTCTTCTTATTCATATCCACCCATTCCACTTATTTCAGTGCATCACAACCTATCGGCTCATATGTTTCTTATTTTTTCCTTTAATAAAATTCAACTTCAAATTATTCTACATCTTGTATTAATTTTCGCCTTTTTGTTTCATTTTCTTTTCACATCTAAGCCCTACCCCCACTGAAAGTGTTCACATGTCAACCATTCAGATTCCATGACTATCTCCCTATCTATCTATCTATCTATCTATCTATCTATCTATCTATCTATCTATCTATCTATCTATCTATCTATCTGCCTGCCTGCCTGTCTGTCTATGTCTGCTGGTCGTCCTAAACCCACCCAATTTTGTGTGTATATATATATATATATATATATATATATATATATACAAAGCTGGGTGGGTTTAGGACGACCATAAATAGATAGATAGATTCTCTTTACAAATGTACTCCATTCATTACTGTAGTTCTTTTTCTTCCAGTCTGTTAACAAATAATTTGTAACATTTTTGTTTTTATGAAAAATCTTTTTAAAGAGACGTACATGTAAGAATATCAACCTAATTACATTCAGTCCCCACTTGTGAATAAATTCCGATTTATGAGAAAATTATGCCCCCATCCATTTTTCACTCGTACAAATAATATTTTAGAAAGTTATTACAGACGTATAGTATGTATAGACCTCCAAGAATGCCACATAACATATGTGAAGCTGTCACTATAAAACTAGCGACAATATGCACCCATTTAATCAAAGTTGATACCGACATTGCCAAAACGTCTTATATGACCTTACGTGACCTTTAAACCATACCAGAAGTTTGGTGTTTGTTTCCCAGTTGGCAATACAACTATTTTCTACTGTCACTAATCATTTTCTCAGAAACACACCACACACACACTTGATAAATGTATTTAAGAAATACATTTAAAGGTTCGGTCGGGACTAAAATAGCAGTTCGTATTGTATGTATGAATCTATATGAGTGTCCCCCAAAATGCATACGCACTTCAACAGCATTCTAATAAATGTGTATACATTTTTGGGATACACCCTGTCTATATGAGATTATTGGCTGGGTGGAAAGAGAAAACACGTACGTCATAGATTAGTAAACTTAGGAAAATTAACAAAAAGAAAATAAGACAACGAACAAAAACAAGGCAAAACGAAAAACAATTTTTTAAAGGTTCCCCCTGAAAAATTTATATTTGAAAATGAAAATAAAAGCGAAAGACAGAGAACCCCAGGGTCATAAATATACATATGTTATCTTC
>OZ024745.1:16072752-16075252 GCA_964016885.1 Eledone cirrhosa
TGGCGTCCGACCCTCTACCGATACTGCCAATCCACCATAATGCATATAAAACAGAATTCATTTTAATGCATTTTTAAAGATTTTGTTGTGTATATATTTTGGGGGGACATCCTGTATATATATAGACAGATATATATATACAGATGTAAACACATTTTCTGTATATATAATATTTTAGTGGACAGAAAAATCGAACTCGCTGTCAAGAATGTGTGTGTGTGTGTGTGCAAATTGGTATGTTCAGTTGACTTAAGCCACTTGTGTTGGGTTAAGCACCAATATATTTACAGACAGTTAAAGAGGATAGGCTTTTCACGGAATCCATTCTATTGAAAGCGTTCGCATCAAATCTCTGGTATAAGCATTACTTACTTCCTTCGTATCATCTGGAGTTTCTGGAAATGAGTGATGGTCACTGCCTTTTCCTTTCTGATTAAGTCATTGCACATGACTTAAATAATTATTAAAAATAAAAAAAACTTTTATACCATTCTTGATAAACGTTTTGTCTCCATCTAGAATTCTCCACCAACTTTCAGCTAAGCCTACATGTTCCACTTTCGCTATGTCCGTCTTTTGTCAGACAAAATGTTCTTTGCTGATATTGCTGCTAACCTTTATCTACTTTGTTTCCATCATATATCTTCCTGTCTGAATATAGAGATTTTTCTTCATATTCAAATATATTTCCTATAATCTTTAAGTCTACTGTGTGTCTGTTACATTGATTAGCATCTGTCCATCCTACCGACAATCTTTCATAGATGTGGATTGCTAATAGCTTTCTGTTGTAGCTCTCTATTTCATCCACTTCACATTTCGTCCGCTGAACTAAAACTACAAAATAGATCAATATTGTTATTGTCTAGATTTTCGTTCCGTCAATGGCATTCCTTTCATTTAGTTTTGTTTCTAAGATCTTTCCAACTATTCTCTTGAATTTGTCTGCAAATTAACTTTCTTATTCTGGCTGTTTTCCTGCTCATATTGATGAACATTAGAATATTTTTATCTCTCAGCCTCATTTAGTGATATAGTCGCATTTTAATCCGAAATAATAATTGTTTCTACTTTTGGCACATCTCAGCAATTACCCAGTGCATTACTGGTACTTTATTTTATCGACCCCGTGAGGATGAAAGGCAAAGTGAACCTCGGCGGGATTTGAACTCAGACCGTAAAGGGACGTAACTATGCTGGAAAGCAGTGCGCCCAACCCTCTACCGATACTGCCAATCCACAATGCTACCAAACTATACTATTTTCTTCTCTTTATTTCAGTTATTATTTGCTGTAAATCTGATAAACTGTGTCAAAGAATTCAGCTCCATCTCAAATCTCATTTTTAGGATATCCGAAATTATCTCTGGATATAAGAAGGTTGATTACTTTTCGATTAACACTTCCTAAAATATTAAGGCAAAAAAATAGCAGTATGGCTAATAAATGACTTAGGAAATCTCTTTTTAAATCAGAATTTTGCCCAGGAACACTCGATCACGTGTAATATCAAATAATTTTTTAAAGTCCGTATGCTCACTTCATTAAAAGTTATTTTGGGGTCCCAAATTAGCGGAAAATTGGTAGAGTTTTAAGAACATTCGATAAAAAGTTTTACAGAATTCTTTCCAGGTCGATAAATAAAGTACTAGTCCAGAGCCGGGAGATTGATGAAATTACTAAAGTGTCATATTCTTTCCGTTTTGAGTTTAAATCTCGCCTCTTGTCACCCGAAAGGCGGAGACACGTTTGTCAAGATTTGTAATCGACAAATAACATTAAAAATATAAAGACCATATCGGAATATTGGCTTTTTCTTTCCTATTTTTCAAAATATCAACGCAGTCTAATTGTAGTTTTCTTGACACTTTGTCATTTCTTTAATTATCCAAAAACAGCGTGAACGTTCTTTATCAAGCCATAAAAAAGAATTTAAACAGACTGAGGGCCATTTTGTTTTCGACAAGGGTAAATTTAATTGGTTCATCTGCACTTCTTTATATTTAAGAGTTCTCTCCACAAGCGTGAAAGGCGGATGAACTAATCAATCTTGCGAAATTATATTTATATATCGTGTCGGTATGTCTCTCTCTCTGTCTAACTTTCTGTGTAGGTTTTGTTAGAAAGAACTTGTCGACAGCCATTACTGCGTTTTATATATTTGTTATTTAACTGTCCAGAAACGGCAATATCCAGTCATTTGTAGCGGCGGCGCTGACAGATTCACCTGACAACTTGCTGTTAGATTTTGAAATAAAAATAAAACAAAGGAAAAGGCATAAACGTTTTAGGTGACAGCTTTGAAGAAATATCTGAGAGAAAAGATGTTACAACAAAATCTCGTAAACATACAGATGGTATGCACAGATTTTTATTGCTATGGAAGCTGAACGATAAATGATTAATAACGAAATGTTGCGGAAACATAGTTTTACACACATCCTCACACATTCTTCTTCTCTTTCTGTCGTCCTTCTTCTCTTTCTGTCGTCCTTCTACT
>OZ024745.1:16080252-16085252 GCA_964016885.1 Eledone cirrhosa
ATTTGAAATGCATCACATAGTTTCTTAACGTGGTATCCTGCTTTGCCAGTGAAATATTCTCACTTGAGGCCTGAATACACAAACTTGGCTAAAAGTACATATTTTATATATACACCTGTCCATTGCTTCTGTTCTGCAACTTCGGAATGTAGCTTTAGCACTCCATGGAGAATAATACCCCAGATTAATAACAATACGTTTAGACAGCTTTGCAAATCAAATATAGCGATCGGTAATCCAGCCGCATTGCCATAGCAACGAAAAAGACTGGTCTCAGGAAAAGATTTATATATATATATATATATATATATATATATATATATATATATATATATATATATATATATACATACATACATACATATATATATATATATTAGCTAAGATCTTTCTTTCCCTTATTACGAAGCATTTTCCCCCTACACATAAATATAGTAACATTTTTAATAGAAATACTATTAAAATTTCTTACTCTACGACTCCTAACCTTGCACATAACATCACAGCTTCAAATTTAGCTAAACTACCTAGCCGTAGGAACACGTGCAACCCTGTAGTTAGTATTAACTGTAATTGTAGGAATCGGGCTGATTGCCCCCTATCCGGGAAATGCCTCTCTAGTAACATTGTCTACAAATGTAAGGTTGTAACACCCACGTCCCGTAGGGCCTACATAGGGTTAATCGCCAATAGTTTCAAGCAGCGTCTTTACATGCATACCCATTCTTTTCGTTACCCTCTAAGAAGGAATATGACGTCCCTTTCAGCTTATATCTGGAGTCTAAAAGACAACCACACCCAATATAAGTTACACTGGGAGATCCTAGCTAGGGCTAGATCGTATAACGGAAATAAAAGACCATGTGACCTCTGCGCCGCTGAGGCCCTGGAAATACTCTACGCTACAGACCACATCTTAAACAAAAAATCTGAGGCAATTTCGGCTTGTAAACATAAATTGCACAAAACTTTCCTGTATTACAGCCCCACGTTATACCCTAACGGATAGCACGATCTATACGTGGATATTTTACGTCTTGATGTGGGAGCTAAGTATATGTTTTGTTTATTCCTTTACTTATTTGCATAGGTAAGTATATATTACCCGTATGTTTTCTGAAGGTATGTATACCTTCTTGTACGTATATTTGACTGTTATAGCGTATAATTTTTACATATTTTGGTATTTAGGGTTTGGCTATGTGTATACGGGAGTTTTGCGTCCGCGTGAGTGTGCAGGTTTGTACGTATGGTGGGTGTGTGTATATGTGTACTTCTTGTTTTAGTTGACTTACGTCTCCGAACATTCGTGTATTTATATGTAGGTATGCGTGTGCGCTTGTTATATACGTATTTATTTACTTATATAATTTTATATAATTATTTATTTATTTGTACACAAGCATACACACACACATATTTATATGTGCGTGGTTTTGTATACCCATGGTAAGGTTTTGCGTATGCTTGTGTATGTACGTATCTGTTTGCGTGTATGTATTTATTTGTTTCTATTACTTCTGTATTGTATTTATTTACTTTGTTCTTAACTCTGTAGCGGAGATTCATTTGGTCTCCTAGTTAGAATTTTAGTCTACGATTTCTGCTATACCATTTACGTGGTTTTGTCTTTGCGTGCTATTGTTCTCCACGCTCCACATATGACTTATTATCTTCGTTTTTTCGTTCATTGCCAGAGAACGTCTCTATGCACCACCTAAGAGAACATTAGTCTACGACCTCTTTTATACCATAAACGTGGTTTTGTCTTTGCGCGTAATTGTTTTTCACCGCTCCTATTAATGACGTATTATTCGTTTTTCCCCGTTCTTTGCCAGCGAACGTTACCACGAACCAAAGTATCGTCTTCCTGTCTTCCTCCGGTTGCAACGTTTTTTGAAATATCCAGTTCTGCGTTTACAGATTGACTTTGTTAGTTTCAGAAGATCCCGTTAAGGGTGAAAGCAGCGATTCTTTGCTTAAACTTTAATCTGTTATTTTAATAAATATATATATATATATATATATTTATATATATATATATATATATATATATATATATATATATATATATATATATATATATATATGTATATACAGACACATTTTCATATACATACATATTTACCCAAACATATATACACTTGTACGATAGTTTCATGTAATATCGTGTGAAAAATATAAATGTTTGATATTATCCTCCGACAAAACACTCCACCCAGGAGGCAATTAGATTCTAAAAATACCAATCAACAAGTTAATATTAATATATATATGCATATATATATATATGCATACATACATCTACATGCATATACACACACAAACACACACACAAACACACGCAAACACACACAAACACACACAAACACAAACACACACACACACACACACACACACACACACACACATCTATATATCTATATCTATATATATATATATATATATATATATATATATATATATATATACATGCAATATATACTATTTATATATGTATATATGCATTATATACTGTTTATATATGTATATAGATATGTATGTATACATACATTATACTTATATATATATATATGCATCTATACACATTACATATATTTATATATATGGATACACACATATGTACATATATATATATATATGTGCATATTTATATATGTATGTTTATATATATGTATATATATATATGCATATATACATGTAAAGTTATATTTAAAATTGTTGGGTTACAACTAGTAAATATTTATAACTGATATAAAAGCACTCGACAAATATTTGGAGTATATTTACAATATTAAATAAATGGAAAACTATATTTATAAAACCATATTTATTTCATTATATATATTTCGGGGATATCATATTAACAATATGCTATGCCTTCATCAGACAAAACTACTAGAGTAAACCTCTTCAAATGAAGTTGATGTTTATTACGGTATGTCGAATATATTTATCTATAAAACTGTTTATATTGTATTTTGTCTGATGAAGGCATAGCATATTGTTAATATGATATCCCCGAAATATATATAATGAAATAAATATGGTTTTATAAATATAGTTTTCCATTTATTTAATATTGTATATGCATATATATATATATGCATATATATATATATGTATATATATATATTTATATATATATATATATATATATAGTAATAATAATAAATTTGAAGACTAAAATCCAAAGAGGGCTCGATAAGGATAAATATATATCAAATATATAAGAATCCTAGAGCAAATAACAGATTAAAGTTAAGGGTGAAAGCAGCGATTCTTTGCTCAAACTTTAATCAGTTATTTTAATAAATTAATATATATATATATATATGTTTCTGGCGGGGATCGCTTTAGAAAATTACTTGTCCTATGAGTTTGTTTCCTGACGAGTTCGAAGCTGGAGATTTCATCCTTAATAAGTTATCTCAAAATGCGAACGAAATCCGAGGGTAGAGATATAATCCTGGTAAGTGTTTACGCATTTATTCTCACTTTAATTTTATACCTAATTGTGTTTATGGTTGACGGTATATTTAGTCGATTTCCACGTGCTGTTGAAATATTGGGTAAAAATCTATGGCGGTCGGCCGCGAAGAGATTGCTGTCGTTTATTTATTTAATATTTCTTCATAGGTGCCTTTTAATCTGATACCCTGCGGTCATCTTCCACGTCCTCGTGTCCTTCTTTAAACCTCTTGCACCACTCAAAAACGCGTGGGCGTGACATCGTCTCAACTCCATACACTTGCTGCAGCAATCCCAGTGCTTCTGATGGAGTTTTCAAGTTTGTTCGTTGCTCTGTGCTCATTGCTTGACGACCTGAAACAGAGGAGATGTATATAAAATTATGAAGAAAAAAGTTTGATCGCTGCAAAGAGCTACGATTACAGTTATATACTCCAGGGGGATTACTTTGAAAGAGAAAACTCTTAATGTGAAGTTTGGGTTTGAAATAAATCTTTTGTGACATCAGTCCTGGAACTTTTCTGACACACTCGTATATGTATATATATGTATATGTATATATAAATGTATATGTATATAATATATATATATGTATATATATGTATATATATATACATTTATGTATCTCTCTCTCCCCCTCTCTATATATATATCTGTATCTATATCTATATCTCTCTATCTATCTCTCTATGTATCTCTCTCTCTCTCTCTCTCTCTCTCTCTCTCTCTCTCTCTCTCTCTATATATATATATATATATATATATATATATATATGTAATTTGAACTCGGGAATTTTATATTCTCCGAGTGAAAAGAACCTTCTGACGAGAGTTTATCTTTTCAATGGAAGGCCGCAAGGACTGTCCATTTATTTCTGAGACTCGAAACCGATTCGGTATAGGTAACCATAGTGAGTACAGTGGATTGTTTGAAATTTACTTTGAAACTTTTTCTTATTTGCTAAACCTTGATTACATATATATATATATATATATATATATATATATATATATATATATGTATATATATATATATATATATATATATATATATATATATATATATATATATATATATATATATATATATATATATATATATGGATGTATAGAGAGATGTAATGCACCACGAGGTGTATAGTCAATGGTTTAGACGTAGTCAGATCAAGAATCCATAGAAATTGAAGAAAAATAATGACGTTGCTTAATTGAGCGGTTCCTGATATTCTATTATAAAAAGTCCATTATGTTTTGTAGTGTGAATATAGTGTGAATGCTGCTTATTCTCCTTTAACGCTGTAAGCAACTCTTCCTACACATAACACTCTCACCTCCTCGCTGTATTTCTTTTTCTATATAAACTCTTACTACTACTCACAGCTAGCTCTTCTCTTTCCTTCTAGTCTTCCTTTTCTCTTTCGTTTATAATTGCATTTGTATTATTCTTACAGCAAAAGGCTCGGTGTCTTTCTTTTGATATATAGCTAATAGTAACTCTTACTACTACTGACAGCTAGCTCTTTTCTTTC
>OZ024745.1:16090252-16097752 GCA_964016885.1 Eledone cirrhosa
ACATTACTGTGTGAGGGTATCTATATTACTGTGTGAAGGGTAACTACATTACAGTGTGAGGGTAACTATATTACAGTGTGAGGGTAACTACATTACAGTGTGAGGGGTAGCTATATTACTGTGTGAGGGTAACTATATTACTGTGTGAGGGTAACTATATTACTGTGTGAGGGGTAACTATATTACTGTGTGAGGGTAACTACATTACAGTGTGAGGGGTAACTACATTACAGTGTGAGGGTAACTATATTACAGTGTGAGGGTAACTACATTACAGTGTGAGGGGTAGCTATATTACTGTGTGAGGGTAACTATATTACTGTGTGAGGGTAACTATATTACTGTGTGAGGGTAACTATATTACTGTGTGAGGGTAACTACATTACAGTATGAGGGGTAACTATATTACTGTGTGAGGGTAACTATATTACTGTGTGAGGGTAACTATATTACTGTTAGAGGGTAACTATATTACTGTGTGAGGGGTAACTATATTACTGTGTGAGGGTAACTATATTACTGTGTGAGGGTAACGATATTACTGTGTGAGGGGTAACTATATTACTGTGTGAGGGTAACTACCTTACAGTGTGAGGGTAACTATATTACTGTGTGAGGGGTAGCTATATTACTGTGTGAGGGTAACACTATTACAGTGTAAGGGGTAACTACATTACAGTGTGAGGGGTAACTATATTACTGTGTGAGGGTAACTACATTACAGTATGAGGGGCAACTACATTACAGTGTGAGGGTAACTACATTACAGTGTGAGGGGTAACTACGTTACAGTGTGAGGGTAACTACATTACAGTGTGAGGGGTAACTACATTACAGTGTGAGGGTACCTATATTACTGTGTGAGGGTAACTATATTACTGTGTGAGGGGAACTACATTACAGTATGAGGGGTAACTATATTACTGTGTGAAGGGTAACTACATTACAGTGTGAGGGGTAGCTACATTACAGTGTGAGGGGTAGCTACATTACTGTGTGAGGGTAACTATATTACTGTGTGAGGGTAACTACATTACAGTGTGAGGGGTAACTATATTACTGTGTGAAGGGTAACTACATTACAGTGTGAGGGGTAACTACATTACAGTGTGAGGGTAACTACATTACAGTGTGAGGGGTAGCTATATTACTGTGTGAGGGTAACTACATTAAAGTAGGAAGGGTAACTATATTTCTGTGTGATGGGTAACTACATTACAGCGTGAGGGGTAACTATATTATTGTGTGAGGGTAACTACATTAGAGTGTGAGGGGTAACTCTATTACAGTATAAGGGGTAACTACATTACAGTGTGAGGGTAACTACATTAGAGTGTGAGGGTAACTACATTACAGTGTGAGGGTAGCTATATTACTGTGTGAGGGGTAACTACATTACAGTGTGAGGGGTAACTACATTACAGTATGAGGGGTAACTCTATTACAGTGTGAGGGTTACAACATTACAGTGTGAGGGTAACTTTATTACTGTGTGAAGGGTAACTACATTACAATGTGAGGGGTAACTACATTACAGTGTGAGGGTAACTACATTACAATGTGAGGGGTAACTACATTACAGTGTGAGGGGTAACTACATTACTGTGTGAGGGTAGCTACATTACAGTGTGAGGGGTAGCTATATTACTGTGTGAGGGTAACTATATTACAGTGTGAGGGTAACAACATTACAGTGTGAGGGTAACTACATTACAGTGTGAGGGCTAACTATATTACAGTGTGAGGGGTAACTACATTACAGTGTGAGGTGTAACTACATTACAGTGTGAGGGGTAACTACATCACAGTGTGAGGGGTAACTATATTACTGTGTGAAGGGTAACTACATTAGAGTGTGAGGGTTAACTATATTACTGTATGAGGGGTAACTATATTACAATGTGAGGGGTAACTACATTACAGTGTGCGGGTAACTACATTATACCTTGAGGGTTATTACAATACAGTAGGAGGGGTAACTACATTACAGTGTGAGGGTAACTACATTACAGTGTGAGGGGTAACTACATTACAGTGTGAGGGTAACTACATTACAGTGTGAGGGGTAACTACATTACAGTGTGAGGGTAACTGCATTACAGTGTGAGGGCTAACTATATTACTGTGTGAAGGGTAACTACATTACAGTGTGAGGGGTAACTAAATTACAGTGTGAGGGGTAACTATATTACTGTGTGAAGGGTAACTACATTACAGTGTGAGGGCTAACTATGTTACTGTGTGTAGGGTAACTACATTACAGTGTGAGAGGTAACTACATTACAGTGTGTGGGGTAACTACATTACAATGTGAGGGGTAACTACATTACAGTGTGAGGGGTAACTACATTACAGTGTGTGGGGTAACTACATTACAGTGTGAGGGGTAACTACATTACAGTGTGTGGGGTAACTACATTACAGTGTGAGGGGTAACAACATTACAGTGTGAGGGGTAACTACATTACAGTGTGTGGGGTAACTACATTACAGTGTGAGGGGTAACTACATTACAGTGTGTGGGGTAACTACATTACAGTGTGAGGGGTAACAACATTACAGTGTGAGGGGTAACTACATTACAGTGTAAGGGCTAACTATATTACAGTGTGAGGGGTAACTACATTACAATGTGAGGGGTAACTACATTACTGTGTGAGGGTAACTACATTACAATGTGAGGGGTAACTACATTACAGTGTGAGGGGTAACTACATTACTGTGTGAGGGTAGCTACATTACAGTGTGAGGGGTAGCTATATTACTGTGTGAGGGTAACTATATTACAGTGTGAGGGTAACAACATTACAGTGTGAGGGTAACTACATTACAGTGTGAGGGCTAACTATATTACAGTGTGAGGGGTAACTACATTACAGTGTGAGGTGTAACTACATTACAGTGTGAGGGGTAACTACATCACAGTGTGAGGGGTAACTATATTACTGTGTGAAGGGTAACTACATTAGAGTGTGAGGGTTAACTATATTACTGTATGAGGGGTAACTACATTACAATGTGAGGGGTAACTACATTACAGTGTGAGGGGTAACTACATCACAGTGTGAGGGGTAACTATATTACTGTGTGAAGGGTAACTACATTAGAGTGTGAGGGTTAACTATATTACTGTATGAGGGGTAACTACATTACAATGTGAGGGGTAACTACATTACAGTGTGCGGGTAACTACATTACAATGTGAGGGGTAACTACATTACAGTGTGAGGGGTAACTACATTACTGTGTGAGGGTAGCTACATTACAGTGTGAGGGGTAGCTATATTACTGTGTGAGAGTAACTATATTACAGTGTGAGGGTAACAACATTACAGTGTGAGGGTAACTACATTACAGTGTGAGGGCTAACTATATTACAGTGTGAGGGGTAACTACATTACAGTGTGAGGTGTAACTACATTACAGTGTGAGGGGTAACTACATCACAGTGTGAGGGGTAACTATATTACTGTGTGAAGGGTAACTACATTAGAGTGTAAGGGTTAACTATATTACTGTATGAGGGGTAACTACATTACAATGTGAGGGGTAACTACATTACAGTGTGCGGGTAACTACATTACAATGTGAGGGGTAACTACATTACAGTAGGAGGGGTAACTACATTACAGTGTGAGGGTAACTACATTACAGTGTGAGGGGTAACTACATTACAGTGTGAGGGTAACTACATTACAGTGTGAGGGGTAACTACATTACAGTGTGAGGGTAACTGCATTACAGTGTGAGGGCTAACTATATTACTGTGTGAAGGGTAACTACATTACAGTGTGAGGGGTAACTAAATTACAGTGTGAGGGGTAACTATATTACTGTGTGAAGGGTAACTACATTACAGTGTGAGGGCTAACTATGTTACTGTGTGTAGGGTAACTACATTACAGTGTGAGAGGTAACTACATTACAGTGTGAGGGTAACTACATTACAGTGTGAGGGGTAACTACATTACAGTGTGAGGGTAACTATATTACAGTGTGAGGGTAACTACATTACTGTGTGCGGGTAACTACATTATACAGTGAGGGTAACTACATTACAGTGTGAGGGAAACTACATTACAGTGTGAGGGTAACTACATTACAGTGTGAGGGTAACTACATTACAGTGTGAGTGTAACTACATTACTGTGTGAGGGGTTACTACATTACAGTTTGAGGGGTAACTACATTACAGTGTGAGGGGGTAACTATATTACAGTGTGAAGGGTAACTACATTACAGTGTGAGGGCTAACTATATTACAGTGTGAGGGGTAACTACATTACAGTGTGAGGGGTAACTATATTACTGTGTGTGGGGTAACTACATTACAGTATGAGGGGTACTACATGACAGTGTGAGGGTAACTACATTACAGTGTGAGGGTAACTAAATTACAGTGTGAGGGGTTACTACATTACATTGTGAGGGGCAACAACATTACAGTGTGAGGGCTAACTACATTACAGTGTGAGGGGTAACTACATTACAGTGTGAGGGGTTACTACATTACAGTGTGAGGGGTAAGTACATTACAGTGTGGGGGCTAACTATATTACAGTGTGAGTGTAACTACATTACAGTGTGAGGGGTAACTACATTACAGTGTGAGGGCTAACTATATTACATTGTGAGGGGTAACTACATTACAGTGTGTGGGGTAACTACATTACAGTGTGAGGGGTAACTACATTTCAGTGTGAGGGTTAACTACATTACAGTGTGAGGGTAACTACGTTACAGTGTGAGGGGTTACTACATTACAGTGTGAGGGGTTACAACATTACAGTGTGAGGGGTTACTACATTACAGTGTGAGAGTAACTACATTACAGTGTGAGGGGTAACTACATTACAGTGTGAGGGTAACTACATTACAGTGTGATGGGTAACTACATTACAGTGTGTGGGGTAACTACATTACAGTGTAAGGGCTAACTATATTACAGTGTGAGGGTAACTACATTACAGTGTGAGGGTAACTAAATTACAATGTGAGGGGTTACTACATTACATTGTGAGGGGCAACAATATTACAGTGTGAGGGCTAGCTACATTACAGTGTGAGGGGTAACTACATTACAGTGTGAGGGGTTACTACATTACAGTGTGAGGGGTAAGTACATTACAGTGTGAGGGCTAACTATATTACAGTGTGAGTGTAACTACATTACAGTGTGAGGGGTAACTACATTACAGTGTGAGGGCTAACTATATTACATTGTGAGGGGTAACTACATTACAGTGTGTGGGGTAACTACATTACAGTGTGAGGGGTAACTACATTTCAGTGTGAGGGTTAACTACATTACAGTGTGAGGGTAACTACATTACAGTGTGAGGGGTTACTACATTACAGTGTGAGGGGTTACAACATTACAGTGTGAGGGGTTACTACATTACAGTGTGAGGGTAACTACATTACAGTGTGAGGGGTAACTACATTACAGTGTGAGGGTAACTACATTACAGTGTGATGGGTAACTACATTACAGTGTGAGGGTAACTACATTACAGTGTGAGGGGTAACTACATTACAGTGTGAGGGTAACTACATTACAGTGTTAGGGGTAAGTACATTACAGTGTGAGGGTAACTACATTACAGTGTGAGGGTTACCTCATTACAGTTTGAGGGGTAACTACATTACAGTGTGAGGGCTAACTACATTACAGTGTGAGGGGTAACTATATTACTGTGTGAAGGATAACTACATTACAGTGTAAGGGGTAACTACATTACGGTGTGAGGGTTAACTACATTACAGTGTGAGGGGTAACTACATTACAGTGTGAGGGTTACTACATTACAGTGTGAGGGGTAACTACATTACAGTGTGAGGGGTAACTATATTACAGTGTGAAGGGTAACTACATTACAGTGTGAGGGGTAACTACATTACAGTGTTTGGGTTAACTACATTACAGTGTGAGGGTAACTACATTACAGTGTGAGTGTAACTACATTACAGTGTGAGGGTAACTACATTACAGTGTGAGGGGTAACTATATTACAGTGTGAGGGGTAACTACATTACAGTTTGAGGGGAACTACATTACAGTGTGAGGCTAACTACATTACAGTGTGAGGGTAACTACATTACAGTGTGAGGGGTAACTACATTTCAGTGTGAGGGGTAACTAGATTACTGTGTGAGGGTAACTATATTACACTGTGAGGGTAACTATATTACAGTGTGAGGGTAACTACATTACAATGTGAGGGCTAACTACATTACAGTGTGAGGGGTAACTACATTTCAGTGTGAGGGTAACTACATTACTGTGTGAGGGGTAACTACATTACAGTGTGAGTGTAACTATATTACAGTGTGAGGGGTAACTACATTACAGTGTGAGGGTAACTACATTACAGTGTGAGGGGTAACTACATTACAGTGTGAGGGGTAACTACATTACAGTGTGAGGGGTAACTATATTACTGTGTGAGGGTAACTATATTACAGAGTGAGGGGTAACTATATTACAATGTGAGGGGTAACTACATTACAGTGTGAGGGTAACTACATTACAGTGTGAGGGGTAACTATATTACTGTGTGAGGGCTAACTACATTACAGTGTGAGGTTAACTATATTATAGTGTGAGGGTAACTGCATTACAGTGTGAGGGTAACTATATTACAGTGTGAGGGTAACTACATTTCAGTGTGAGGGGTAACTATATTACAGTGTGAGGAGTAACTACATTACAGTGTGAGGGGTAACTACATTACAGGGGGTAACTACATTTCAGTGTGAGGGGTAACTACATTACAGTGTGAGGGGTAACTACATTACAGTGTGAGGGTAACTACATTACAGTGTGAGGGCTAACTACATTACAGTATGAGGGGTAACTACATTACAGATAGGGTAACTACATTACAGTGTGAGGGTAACTACATTACAGTGTGAGGGGTAACAACATTACAGTGTGAGGGGTAACAACATTACAGTATGAGAGGTAACTACATTACAGTGTGAGGGGTAACTACATTACAGTGTGTGGGGTAACTACATTTCAGTGTGAGGGGTAACTACATTACAGTAGGAGGGGTAACTACATTACAGTGTGAGGGTAACTACATTACAGTGTGAGGGGTAACTACATTACAGTGTGAGGTGTAACTACATTACAGTTTGAGGGTAACTACATTACAGTGTGAGGGCTAACTACATTACAGTGTGAGGTGTAACTACATTACAGTGTGAGGGTAACTACATTACAGTGTGTGGGTAACTACATTACAGTGTGAGGTGTAACTACATTACAGTGTGAGGGTAACTACATTACAGTGTGAGGTGTAACTACATTACAGTGTGAGGGTAACTACATTACAGTGTGTGGGGTAACTACATTTCAGTGTGAGGGGTAACTACATTACAGTGTGAGGGGTAACTACATTACAGTGTGAGGGTAACTACATTACAGTGTGAGGGCTAACTACATTACAGTGTGAGGGTAACTACATTACAGTGTGAGGGTAACTACATTACAGT
>OZ024745.1:16102752-16122752 GCA_964016885.1 Eledone cirrhosa
CACCATCACCACCACCAACACTACCACCACCATTACCACACCACCACCACCACCACCACCACTACCACACCACCACCACCACCAACACCACCACCATTACCACACCACCACCATCACTGCAAACCCGCCGCCCACCTCTCCTCACCTCCACAACCACCACTTACCAATCCCCCCACCACTACCACACCACCACCACCACCGCCACCACTTTCTGTGACACGTGTTCCTCTGAAATCAAGTGGAAGCTATCCATGTTGGAAGCCAGTTTCCTAGGTTGTTCACTGGACCATAACTTACCACAGTAAAAATGGAATTTTCTAACTTATCAAGCCATGCGTGACATTACTGCAAAATTGGAAGAATATGAAGATGGTAGCAATGTAAACAGTGCACAATGCAGTGATGGTGATGGTGGTGTAGTGGTGGTGGATTTAGGGGTGGAGCGGACTTATTTGACTGTAGTAGAACAACGTGCATTGATTAAAACATGTACACACAAGTTTTACACGCACACACACACACATACATATATGTGTACGTACGTACTTATGTGTACACACACACACACACACACACACACGCACACACACGTATATATATATATGTATATGTATATACAATAAAATACAATGATGGTATATTAGTTTAACGCTTGATATACTTTGAAACGTATCCATATTCCAAAGACATGTACACCCTTAATGCTGTTCTCAGGGAGATTCAGCGTGACAGTGTTTGTGTGACACGGCTGGTTCTTTGAATTACAGTTACAATTTATTTTTTTGCAGCTACTGTGGACTCGAGCAACGTGATATAAAGTCTTATATAATAAATATTTATGCTAGACGTCAGCTTATATAAGATTTTAAATATATTTAATGTAGATATAACTACAGTTTTTAAAATAGAAGACTTTTCCGTGAAAGGAATAAAGTGTAAACACTTTCAACTATTGCTCCGTACGCTGATAAATATGAAATATTTCCTTTATGCAATTTGATAATTTTTGTCTACTTACTAGAAGATAAGTTCCCCAATGATTCTGTCTACAGAAGAATCTTACTGTATACACTGATATACGAGTACAATAACATCCATGGGTTTGGCTGGTCTTGCTTGGTGATCCAGTCGGGTCAATTGGAGGCAGTGTTTCAAGACTCTGTCCTCACGACTCTCCCAGGAATAGGTGCGCGGAGAAGATAATGAAGAATAATATTTACTATTACAACAAGCAGAAGCAACTCCAATTGGATTACAGCAAATATCTATAAAACAGATGTGCGCTAAATATAAATAGTACAGGACATCACTACAGTCTTGGCATTTAGGAAATATCATCTTACCCCACAGATTAAATATGAGTGTGTCGAAAGAAGAAAGGATTGAACTGTTACTTCTTAGTAAACACGAAGGATTGTCATATCGAAAGATATATGTTTTAATGCACGCCATCCTCGAATGACCGTTTTCTTTAGTGAAACCCTGTATATCAAGAAGGATGAGGCTGAATATTGCTGAAACAATCACTTAAAATTTGTATGAGATGCATATGTTTGTCAACGTGATTAAGGAAATAATAAATATCTATGCTAGTACACATAGGGGTAATTATCATCTGACGAGGAGAGAAAAACAATTGAAATTCATTAAGGAATGTTTTAATGTTATTTAGTGAGCAGAGGAATATTGGAAAACGAGATGAGTTACATTGCAAATGTTTTCGCAAAGCTTCTCCTTCGAGACTTATGTGTCTTTTACTAAATTCATGCAAATGTTCTCAAAGGACTAAATAGCCATGTATATAAGGGTAAAGACCCCCTTCGATCATCAATGGCCTTGGGTTTTGCACCGAGAAAGTTGCTCTCCGTGGCATAAGCCCAGGAAAGGTGTTTGGTGAAAGACCAGCAATCACCCATGCATATAATCTTCTCTTTCAACTGATATCGTCGAAGGGAAAGGCTTGACACCAGTAACGTTGCAACTAATTTCTACAGGAGCAACGTGAAATAAAGTGTCTTGTTCAAGGACCCAACAAACTTATGACTTCACGATTGTGTATCTAACTTTCTAGTCACAAAGCCACGTGCTTTTTCCATGCCACCACTCAGACTGGATTGTAGTGTTTGTAGCCTCCCACCTTCTTTTTTCTTCTTTTTCACATTTTCTTTTTCTTCCCCCAATATAATCGAGTTATAATTCTTGAAGCAATATTTGTTTTGTTTCGTTTTAATCCAACGAGAACTGAGAGTTCCACCAATCACTCCACTATCAATGAAATCACTCCACTGTCAAATTACATCCATGACTAAATTTTGCTTCTGAAAGACGTTTGAGAGTTCTCTTACTTGTTACACACAACTATCCAGCACTAGATGGTTATATCGTTGGATTATTTGACATGAAGTAAAGTATTCCCTGCATAATACTGAATAACATATGAAAGAAAAGATAAAACAACTAAGCTAAATATAAATGATGTACAATAAATAATCTACTTGAAATATAATGACAATTATTAACAGTTGAAAGTAAAAAATGTAAGGTTATAAAAATATTGTAAAAAGCCATCCTTAACGTTATTGACTGACACCAGAAAAGACATTTTGATATATTCTATGACATTCTTTGATATCTATTGATATTGTATTACAATTTGTAACCTTATATTTTTTACTTTCAACTGTTAATAATTATCATTATATTTCAAGTACATTATTTATTGTACATCATAGGGCGGTGGATTGGCAGTATCTGTAGAGAGTCGGGCACCATGCTTTGAAGCATAGAGTTACGTCCCTTTATGATCTGAGTTCAAATCCCGCCGAGGTTAACTTTGCCTTTCATCCTTACGGGGTCGATAAAATAAAGTACCAGTAATGTACTGGGTAATTGCTGGCCTTGTGCCTAAAATAGAAACAATTATTTATTGTACATCAAAGGGCGGTGGATTGGGAGTATCGGTAGAGAGTCGGACGCCATGCTTTGCAGCATAGAGTTACGGCCCTTTATGATCTGAGTTCAAATCCCGCCGAGGTTAATTTTACCTTTCATCCTTACGGGGTCAATAAAATAAAGTACCAGTTACGCACTGGGGTCGATTTAATCGACTTTCCTCTCCCCCAAAATTGCTGGCCTTGTGCCTATATAAGAAACCATTATTTATTGTACATCATAGGGCGGTGGATTGGCAGTATCGGTAGAGGGTCGGACGCCATGCTTTGACGTATAGAGTTACGGCCCTTGCCATTCTGAGTTCAAATCCCGCCGAGGTTAACTTTGCCTTTCATCCTTACGAGGTCGATAAAATAAAGTACCAGTAATGCACTGGGTAATTGCTGGCCTTGTGCCAAACGTAGAAACAATTATTTATTGTACATCATTTATATTTAGCTTAGTTGTATTATCTTTCCTTTCATATGTTATTCAGTATTATGTAATACTATGGCCCGTCCGGCTGGCGACCGGCTAGGTATACCGGCATTTTATCTTTTCAGGAATCCCCCCTCCACTCCAGTGCAAAGATACCGTACTCTCTCTCAAGTCAGCGAGGGGGGGGGGGGTTGTTGAACGTGCTCTAATGTTGGGCTTGAATAGTTAAAAATCGGATTCAGTTTTGCAAGGACCTGTATGGCACACTGATGCTGTAATGCAATGTGGATGCAATCAGCTTGTGAACTCACCTGCTTCAATCTGGCTTGTTCTGTCTGTGTTGCTCTCCTGTCTTCTGCACGGGACCTCAGTTGCTGAAGGTGAGACTTGCGCTGCTCTTGAGACTGGGCTGATCGAATGGCTCTCGCTTGAGTCCTCATCTGCCGAAGGCGACGTTAATGATCATCTTCAGACTCTCTTGCTCTAGTAACATTTTTTCTTCTGGAAAATCTGATCTTGTGGCCAGGCTGGGACTTTTTTGGTGCAAAGAGGAAGTGGTCGGACAGGCTCTGATATTTGTCTATCTTCCTTTCCTCTGCTTTGCGTCCCTATTGCATAGAATGTCACCTTCACGTATAACCCTGCGATACTCTATTCTATTAGTGATCTTACAGTTCGTTTATGTATATGTTTGTATGCATGCATACGCACATACGCAGGTATGTATGCGCGGGTGTTTGTATGTGTAGTTTTTAAACAGCGCATATGTGTATGTGTAGTTCTTAAACAGCTATCGACAATATTTTAATTAGTAGTGGGAAGAATTTTCTGCAAGACGATGGCGAAAGCCTGATAAATTTCCAATTTACTACAAATATGGGAATATTTCCTGCCAAGATATAATCTGGAAGTTATAAAGTTTTAATCTAAAATCGACGTTCACTTTATAACCGCAAATTTTACCGATTATTTCATTGCGAAGTATTTGGAATTTAAAATTTAATGATAAAATTTACATAAAATACTATTATGTACTGTAACTAGTGAAGGTATGTGGCTTTAATGGTTAGGGTATTGAACCCACAATACTAAGGTAACGAGTTCGATTCCCGTATCGAGTGTCGTGTTATGTATGTCCTTGAGGAAGACAATCTATTTCAGGTTAGTCCATTCCAAGACTGAAGTCTTGATGTCACTGGTGCTAAGTTGAATCGAATTTGCCGTCCCCGTGGACAGCATCAATGATGCAGAGAGAAGAAACTTGCATGTAAGTGGGGGCTGCTGGTCTTCAACAAAACACCTTGCTCGAGCTTGCGCCTAGGAGAGTAATTTTTCAGGCGCAAACCAATGGTTTGCCATGGTCGAAGTGGGGCTTATTACTGTAGTAACAAATAGGAAGAAGTATACAGTTTTATGCGCAGTTTGTGTGGTTAGTGAGAGTACTTCATAATCAGGTGGTCTCGGGTCCAGACTCATTGCATGGCCCCTTTCGTAGGTGTGTTATTCTAGAGCTTCGGGTTGATCATTATTATAAGCGTCAGACACCATGCTTTGCAGCATAGTTAAGGCCCTTTAAGTTCTGAGTTCAAATCCCGCCGAGGTTAATTTTGCCTTTCATCCTTAGGGGGTCGATAAAATAAAGCACCAGTAATACACTGGTGTAATTGCTGGCCTTGTGCCAAAACGTAGAAACAATTATTATACACGCACACAAACTCTCTCTCTCTCTCTCTCTCTCTCTCTCTCTCTCTCTCACACACGCACACACACACACACACGTGCGATTGTTGTGCATTTATGTGCGTCTATATTTACGTTTATAATTTCTTTATGTCACGTAACTTAGCATTTCGACAAGTAGAGAACGATAAAAATATGGCCAACTTGAAAGGTAGCGCGTCTAGCATGGCCACAGTCTAATGACCGAAACCTGTAAAACAATAAAAGAAATTTACTTTAAAGTTACTTTAATCACTCAATGCAGCAATCAAGGTAATGTTCCGATGTTTCACTTTCGGCATAGAAATTGTGAACAATGAGATAAAAGTGAATGAATTTGGAAGGAAATAAAAATGAAAGGTATCTGGTTTTTCTTTGAATTTTTTTAATCGATAAACTGAAAGATTTATTGTGAACACTTTTTCCTGAGTAATTTATTGATAAATTATATTTTTACACCAACATGGTCTCTCCCCCTCTCTCTCTCTTAACAGACTGTTTGTAGTCAGTTGCCGCCCACCAATAAATTATCCCTCAAAAAGGTGATGCAGCGGTTAGTGTGGAAGTCTACGATATGTGTCTCAATGATAGTGCACTCTCTCTGTTGTATGGCAGATAAATACATCTATGATAGTGTATTGTTTCTATTGTATGACATACGAGTCCCTCTGTGATAGTATAACCTTTGCTGTATGACATACGAATATATTTGTGATAGTGTAGTCTGTCTATTGTTTCAGAGGTGAATAACTCTGTATCAGTGCTCTCTATTATATAACAAAGGAATCTATGTTAAATGTTAATATAGTTTCTCTGTTGTACAATAGCTGAGAGTATTTCTAGTGTACGATCGTGCAATATTTCTCGTATATACTCATATAAACTTGAACTTCTTAGATTACTTTTTGAGGTTAAGTTTATGGGATTAGCTATTACATGGGTATTTCTTTTGAAGAATTAAAATTACAATTAAATTACAATCAAGGAGCCCAGATAAAATACTATATCTATAAACAGGAGCCCAGATGTACATCAATGGATACAAAATAAATACAAACAATGAATTACAACAATCTGATGTTTCTACACACCAAAACACACTTAAATATTGTCACGTACCCCTTATAAATGTAATTTCCTTATCGCAACCTTTAATCCCAAGATGATACTTTGATTCACAAATATTGATCTATTGTATGTAAAGAGGTAATCGATTTTACATGAGATACATGAAATAAATCTAAATTTTTTGGGGAAAAATAAAAGTTGCGAGACGACTTTTACGTAGGATCGCCTTTTACACGAATATATACGACATACTCTATCATAGTTATATACCTCTATCTCTGATATTGCTGTCTCTCTATTGAAGCTGTTCTAAAACTGACAAATATTAGTTCCTTTCCTACAAATATTTGAGAAATATTTATGTTATTTCCCAACCTAATGATTTCCGGTTTAGGCACAAGGCCAACAATTTGTGGGGAGGGCAAAGTCAATTAAATCGACTCCAGTGCGTTACAGGTATTTTATTTTATCGACCCCATAAGGAGGAAAGACAAAGCGAACCTCGACGGGATTTGAACTCAGAACGCAAAGGGACGTAATTCTATGCCGTAAAGCATGTTGTTCGACGCTCTACCGATACTCAAATATTTCACCTTTTCTATTTAATGAATGGCGAATTCTCCGCATGCGAAGATCAATCGAAATAATTGTCCTGTTCTGTGTGGTGGCACACCCTGAAGTGGCTGTAGAGGTCAATCCTGGACCCACAGGCTCTGGTACATTTAAGGCAAGTGTACAGTAGGTGGTTGGGTGACGGAGAGCTTTGTTCAATGATGTTTGTTTCAGCTGCCTCTTTCCTGCCCTCCTCAAAGCTAGCTGCAGCTATTTCGATGGTCGCTCTCCATTTCTCTTTGTCTTCTTATAAAACCTGTTATTATTTATTGTAAAAAAAAATCCCGCCAAGGTTAACTTTGCCTTTCATCCTTACGGGGTCGATAAAATAAAGTACCAGTAATGCACTGGGTAATTGCTGGCCTTGTGCCTAACGTAGAAAGAATTATTTATTGTAAAAACTGTTTAAACTAATTAGATTATTTTTACAGTATGGGAACGAAAAGAAAGCGACTCTCAGATTGGAACAAGGAAACTGTTTCCATTAATCTTTCAATTGCTGATATTATCTGCCGGCTTGTCGCAACATATGGTAGGAGCATCACCACTTTTTCGGTGACATGAAGTAGGATTTGAACTCAGAAATCACAGAAACGGGACAAATAGAGCAATAGTTGTTATGATGGTAAAATGATGATGACGATGATGACGACGACGTTGATATTATGTTGATGAACAAGATGATGATGGTAGCAATGATAGAAGTAATGATGGGAGTGATGATAATGATGATGATCATATGATGCTGATGGTCATGATAATAGTTGTGATGATAACGATGATGTTGTTGTTGTTGGGGGGGGGGGGATGATGATGAATGTCGATGTTCTTGTGATCGTTAAATTGTGTAATTGATGCTACAGTGATCGTTAAACCTTATATTTATGTAGAGTAAACTTTGGATAAAATATTCCCGATAAAACGTAACGTTGACCTCTGTGTCACTTTTGACACGACCTAGGTCATTGATGCCAATGTTTTTACAAAGAAAATTTATGATTGTGTACAATACCTAAATATCAGTCCTGTTATGTAAAACTGTAGGAAGATTGTAATTATAGTATTTACACTTACTGATCTCTTACATTACACATGAGCTGTCTCGCATATTGACTAAGAATTAACGCTACTTCGTTCGCTAAATAAACTACCCTATTCATAGCATTTTACTGTTTTTGTAATGTTTCCTTATTTGGCGCCCTTGTGGCAAATATAATAAGGTCGGCCTTATGCCTAAATTAGAAACTGTTATTATTTATTATCATTATTGGAGGGTGGGCGGTTAAGGGTGGTGGATTGGCATAATCGATAGAACGTCGGACAACATGCTTAGCGGCACAGTGTTATGGCCTTTTACGTTCTGAGTTCAAATCCCCCTGAGGTTAGCTATGTTTTTCACCCTTAAGGGGTAGATAAAATAAAGTACCAGTAACGCATTAGGGTCTATTTAATCGATTGTTAGCCTTCTGCCTAAATCAGAAACCATTATATCTATAGTGTGAAGGATTGGGCGGTGGATTGGCAGTACCGGTAGAGGGTCGGACGCCATGCCTTGACGCATAGAGTTACAGCCCTTGCCATTCTGAGTTCAAATCCCGCCGAGGTTAACTTTACCTTTCATCCTTACGGGGTCGATAAAATAAAGTACCAGCAATGCACTGGGTAATTGCTGGCCTTGTGCCTAAAGTAGAAACAATTATATCTATAGTGTGATGTAAGTATTACATCAGTGGCCTAGCAACAGCTGAGGGATCACGTCTTGGAGTTTGAGGGCCTTCATGATTCGGTTAAGGCCAAAATTGTCACAGCAACCTCGGGGCACTAATTCAAAAGACGTGGTTAGCGTGTTAGGCTCATAAGCTCGTGGTTTCGATTCCTAGGCCATGTGGTACATTGTCTTTTTGTCACGTTGCTCCAATTAACTCGGCTTAAAAGGAGTACGAGCTGCAATGTTAGCCTCACAACGTATTGGAGTGCCCCCTTTTGAATTTACAGGTACCGCCCATCTGACGGGCCATCACTTATTTTCCCTCTACACAATTTTAGACACAAGGCATGGATTAACTGAAAGCTATGGTAAATGACATGAGAGACGTCATATCTGCTTTTGACTGTTTTCATCAACAGGATGAAACCTTCTTCCCTAATGGGATCCAATTACTGCAACACAAAGTATGTGAGCCGCAAGCGAGACTGTTGAAAAATAAACCTCATTTGGTCACATCCCATGAGAATAACTTAGTCAGCCTATGAAGATTTCAGCCGACCCTCTTACCTCAGATACCACTCATCATTGATATTGAACCCGGGACCAAATAATTGTAAACCAAACTTCTTAAATATTCGACCACGTTCGTCCATTATGTTGTGTATTAACTTATTAGTTATTATAACTTTCTGTTTCCTATCATTTTACATTTTTTAAAAATATCTGCATTGATCTATTCTATGTTGTGTTTCTTTCTCTTTTGTTATGGAGTGTAGCATCGTTTGTCTTCCAGGGACTCCACGTTGGCCACAACATTCACTGAAAGCCGCATCAATCTATTTAGATTGCAGTTCTATATAATATGTGAGTGACAATTGGATTAGGCAGTTGCCAGGTAAATATGGACGATTCACATTAGCTTTCCATTGGTGTGTTCTATTAGGAGAATGTAGTTTATCAACTTCTGTATCCAGTGAAACAAGGACTGCTAGTTTCTATTCTTTACCTCATGATAGTCAGAAATATTTATTGAGGTCTTTTACAGTTGAACTTCCCATGCGCATAATTAGATCTTCTCTGTAGTAGTGATATTTTCTCATCTTCCACTTCAAACATGCCTACTGTATTTTAGTTGATGCTAACATAAATGTAATGTTTCCCCTTTAGTCTTACGATTCTATAACAGAGTTGTTACAGTTACTTAATGGATTTTTATGGAGCAATGCTTAATCATAGACAGCAGTGTGAACTCCACAGTTGAAATAGTATGATGTGTGTGAGATATATATGTATATGTCGTATGATCTTTCAAACTGAATTGAGATTTAGTCAGCTGGTTCGGCAAATTTCTAGTGAAGAAAAAAGAAAATACCATTGCCGACAGTTAATAGAAAATGGCATAGCATGAACTTGCATAGAGAAAGAAAATTAATAATCAAACAAGTAGCATTAAATTTTTCTTCTTTCAATAGTACGACAGAATACAAAGAGAGAGAAAAAGTCATCTCTCCGTCGTAAAACCATTGCAGTGCACCTATCACAGCCAATAAATGTATGTCTTTTTAAAACAGCCATCGTCACGTCAGACAGATGTCACCATTTTCCTCATTTTCAACATGAAATTTCTTTTCTTCTCGAAATTAAATGAACATGGCTCACGGCAACCTGAAGAAGGTCGTAGCATCGGTGAGGAAATGTATGATATGTCTTCTTAAATCATTGTCAACAGCACAGCATTCTGGGATAGATTGTACTTGATATTTATCATTAGCGACATGCTTACGAATGTACAAATGTGCATATATATATATATATATATATATATATATATAGTGTGTGTCTGTCTGTATATATATATATATAGTGTGTCTGTCTGTGTATATATATATATATATATATATAGTGTGTGTCTGTCTGTATATATATATATATAGTGTGTCTGTCTGTGTATATATATATATATATATATATATATATATATATATATATATATATATATATATATATATATATCAAACAAATATAGTGTATGTCTGTCTGTATATATATATATATATAGTGTGAGTCTGTATATATATATATATAGTGTGAGTCTGTCTGTATATATATATATATATATATATATATATATATATAGTGTGAGTCTGTCTGTATATATATATATAGTGTGTGTGTCTGTCTGTATATATATATATATATATATATAGTGTGTGTCTGTCTGTATATATATATATATATATATATATATATAGTGTGTGTCTGTCTGTATATATATATATATAGTGTGAGTCTGTCTGTATATATATATATATAGTGTGAGTCTGTCTGTATATATATATATATATATATATATATATATATATAGTGTGAGTCTGTCTGTATATATATATATATATATATAGTGTGTGTCTGTCTGTATATATATATATATATATATATATATATATATATATATATATATATATATATATATAGTGTGTGTCTGTCTGTATATATATATATATATATATATATAGTGTGTGTCTGTCTGTATATATGTATATATATATATATATAGTGTGTGTGTGTGTCTGTATGCATGTTCTCTTTCATTTCCTCCTACACTTGAAATTTTCTGCGATGTCTTATTGCATCAATGGTAATGGCAGACCATATCATCTTATTTACCCCCTCCCCCCACCACCACTCCCCACCAACGCACGCACATAATCACACGTACATACACAGAGACATACACATAAATCTACGTAGGTATGCACAGGCATACTCATATATATCTAAACGAACGTACATGTAAATCATCAACACACGCACACCAGATCACATACTTGCATGTACACAAGCACACTAGAAGATTCATATACATCTACACAAGCATACACATACACGTACACAAACACACGTCCACAAGCACACACAAGCGTCCACATACACCTACACAAATACACACATGCATCTACGTAAACACAACACATACATGTACGCAAGTACACACCTGCATCTACGTAAACACGCACATACATATCCACAAACACATACATACATGTACACAAACACATACATACATGTGCACAAACAAATATACACAAATACATACATGCATCTACATAAATATACAGGCACATACACAAACATATACATACACTCATGCGCATAAAGTCCCTAATCCCTTTTTCCATTTCTAATTTTCTCACGAATATTTAGAAACCAACATAAAGGCGCAAGACTTAATGGTTAAGGTGTTGGACTCACGATCACAACATTTTAGGTTTGATTCCAGACCAGCTGAAGTGTTGTGTTCTTGATCAAGGCATATTTTACGCTGTTCCGGTTGGATTGGCAATATCGGCAGAGCGTCGAACAATATATTTTGTGGCACAGAATTAAAGCCCTTTACATCCTGAATTCAATTCCCGCCGAGGTTAGCTTTGTTTTTCATCCTGAAGTGGTCGATTAAATAAAATATCAGCAACACATTGTTGTCAATTTAATCAATTTTCCCTTTCCCTTGAAATTGTTGGCTATGTGCCCAAAGTAGAAACAATTATATTTCACGCTGCCCTAATTCACTCAGTTGAAAATAAGTTCTATCGGCAGTTGCATGTTAACCCTGCTACCTTTAAGGGGATGTGACTCTGTGTTGCTTAACGTCCACGAAACTGAGATAACCACCTGGACTTTCCCCCTTCATGTAGACATGAAAAAAAAGAAAAAAAAAAAACGTTAACATAAAAAAAAGAAAACCAACGTGAAACTCCAACTCGACAAAGACCACATCCACACATTCGTAGCTGTCATCGCACATTCTCTTTTACAACACTGACATACATAATAGACATACACTACATAATACATATACACTACACAGTGTATTTCAGTATTAATCCGTGGTAAAATTAATCTATCGCTCAGCTTAACACCTTCACCTATAGTTGATCGTCCTCGACAGAAGCCAATCTCCTACAAGCATTTTGACAAGGTCTTCGGTTGGACGATAATTCTCACCTCACTTTCACCAGTCTCAGAGGCCATTGAAAGTGATATGTCTACTTCTTTCACTAATAGAAAAAAAAAAAAATTCAAAAAGAACAAAAACATACGTTGCGTGTGATATGTGTTTGAACGAATATACCTGTAATTTATAGAGGCAGAGGAAATTGTACATAACCCAGTGCACATACGCATGCGTATAAACACATACATAGACTGAATATGTTGAATAAGGAAAACAATCTCCAATCAATCGACACCATCCTCGCAATTTCATACCTGAAATTCCCTTTCTGAGTGTTCGGCTACGTCAGCAACTAAGGGAGATAACATATATAACCCTGGCTTTATAGTTGGATACATTCTCCACTTCCATTGGTGAATATAATAATTGCCCGATCTTTTTAAAGTCGGCCGAGTTTTAAAAAGGAACTTAAACAGATACTATTTTCCTGAATATATATATAGAATACCTAACAGAGCAGTCCTTATTAGGAGAGCAATTTGTAATTGGTGCTCTATCTACCAAAGCTCCGATGACAATAGGAAACATCTCGATATACTTAGATGGCAATGACAACATTTACGGTCTGAGTTCAAATCCAGCCGAGGTTAGCTTTGCCTTTCAAGTACCAGTAACGCACTGGAGTCGATTTAATCGTCTACCCCCCACCCCCAATTTATCATTATTGTTTCTGTTTAGTTAGAGGTGTTCATGACCTGTATCCACCAATGCCTGACGGGAGTTAATATTGGTTACATTTTACGCTTAGTAGGAAAATAGGTTTCAACGAATCGGGTCATCTTATTAAGAATGAAAGAAAACAAAAAAAACAGAACTGAACCATTATTAACGGGATGATATTGATAATGAATAAAACGATATTATCGAACATTTTCATATTCTAATATCTCTTCACCTCCATCCCTACACCAACACCATTTCCTTTCTTTTTGCGCCTACTACAACACTGCTCCAAATTTTATCTATTTACAATTTGTTGACCCTTTATTATCAAATACAAAAGCTCTCCTATTATATTTAGAATTGCACTAAACTTATATAAGATAAAAATTTCAACTCATGTTTTATGCATAGTATATTCTTCGTTTTATCCATACAGCAGCGAGGAGGCAAAATCACTAATTCACCTTAATCTCAATGTAATTTGCTTTCAACTTCTTCCTTTTGATGAAATAGTGTTAAATTTAAAAGTAAGCACCAAAGATCAAGGCACCATTTTTTTTTGCTTATTCAACATATAAAGACAGACATCTATCTTCAAATATATAACATTTAGAAATCAGTGAGCATTAAGTTCAATCAGATTTGGCTACGATTTAATCACTTCTCAGCAGATCAAAGAAATATGGTGGTTCTGTGTTGTGAAAACCTAACTATCTAAAACTATGCAGCCAACTGCTGTGTATGGTTTCTCACTGATAAGTTACACAGATGTGTGTCTGTGAGTATACGTATATATGTATATTGTATATATATATGTATGTGTATGTTTGTATATATCTATGTATGTATATATGTATGTATATGTCTATGTATGTTTGCATATATCTATGTATGTTTACGTACATATGTCTATGTATCTTTATATGTATATATGTATGTCTATGTCTAAGGGCGGAAGAACTCATAAGAGTCAACGGTCATCCCAAAGTGTGTAAATATGTATATACACATGTACATGTGTATGTATATGTATATGTGTATATACATGGGTGCATGTGTGTGTATATGCGCGGGGACATAGAAATAGTCGGGCTGGACACCCGATCGCGCGGTTAAACCACTGGGAGTGAAGGACCCCTAACCTTTGTCAGGGCATTCTTCTAGAAGAAGGCAACTCAGGAAACTGGGATAATTCCGATATAAAACCTGCGGCTCAGTAGTTACCAATGATGTTGATCTTTTCTTCTTTTCGGGTTATAGCTACTGTCGCTCAGAGAGTGCGATTGGCTCAGTGCACAGTCTTTCCTCACTTTAAAAGATATCTTCATGCACAGGCATTGCACGATATAATTAATCGTGCAATGGTTATACTCGATAATGAGGGGGCAGCCATCATATGTATATGTATGTTTGTATATATATGCCTATGTATGTTTGTGTACATATGTATGTTTGTGTATGTATGTTTGTATATACATAAATGTATATATATGTGTGTATGTATGAAGTTTCTAGTCGTTGAGATGCCATTCTAAACACTTTCGTAGTTAGCCCTCACTATTGGTCTATAATCTCCGTCATTCGGTGTTGTGACCTATCTAGTCGTTGATATCGTCGGATCAGCACTTTCTTTATCCGCCTCTTCTTTGCTCGTCTTCAAATGTGCCTCGAATGATGTGCCTCGTTTTGAGGAGGGAGGATTAGATCCTGTCTTCCTGTTGCCTCACAAATCTATTTGTTTTGAGCTCTCTTGTACTGAATGCGTAACAGTTTTTTAAAGTACTTGTGTTCAAATGCCTGGATTCCTCGTTCCATCTGAACTGTAAGAGTCCAGCTCTCATTCGTGTAAAGGCGTTTTGAAGTGTCCCTTG
The DNA here is from genome assembly GCA_964016885.1 of Eledone cirrhosa. Classification (NCBI taxonomy): domain Eukaryota; kingdom Metazoa; phylum Mollusca; class Cephalopoda; order Octopoda; family Eledonidae; genus Eledone; species Eledone cirrhosa. Next base: position 16,117,778 of record OZ024745.1, read on the forward strand.
CATGATATTCTCCAGGAAGATGTTGAAAAGGACTGGAGAGAGGAGACATCGTTGTTTAACTACAACTGAAGAATTCTCCGAGAACTGCTCTGTTTGGGAGAACTGCCTTGTTTGGGAGGACTGCACTGTTTGGGAGAACTATACACTGTTTGGGAGAACTGCTCTGTTTGGGAGAACTATACACTGTTTGGGAGAATTATACACTGTTTGGGAAAACTATACACTGTTTGGGAGAACTACACTGTTTGGGAGAAACTGCCTTGTTAGAGTTTTCATACAGTGCTTGGATTACTTGGATGAGGTTTCTGTCGAGGTTGTAATCCATCATCGGCCGCCACAAACCCTCAGGTCAAATACGTTCAAAGACTTTTATAAAGTCGATGATGTTATAGAAGTCAGATTGGTACTGCAGATGTTTCTCGGTTAGCATTCTCATATTAAATACCACCCCTCTGTACTATTTTTAGTTTTTAATTCAGTCTGAAAGAAAAAATTAGCAATAATTTAATGGGAAGGCTAATTAGACTAATACTCATGTAATTCTGCAGTCTTAAGTTGCCTTTGTTGGTAATTGGTGTAATAAACAGTTGGGTTCAATCCGTTGGTCATGTATGAATGTGTGTATGTATGTGTGAATAATGTGCATTTATATATATGTTTAATATATATATACGTATACATACATTAATGTATGGGTAATGTAATTTATGTATAACCATGCATATGAACAGTCAATTATATATGCATAATATATGCCCTATATACACACTAGCTCACAGAAACACACATATATGCATACATTTATGCACACACACACACACACATACACACACACATATATATATACGTATATATACATGTTATATTTATATTATATATGACCAAAGTTTAACTAGACCTGAAAAATGCGCAAGCTCAAAAGAGTCACAGAATGTTATAATAAACCTTCAAAAGAGCGGGACTAGAGTTGTTGCTAAACAATATTGTAATCATTATCTATCGTACACTCTATATGTATTTATTGTGATATTTTTATAAAGGATGCCACAGAATGTACGATAGATAATGATTACAATATTTTTGAGCAACAACTCTAGTCCCACACTTTTGAAGGTTTATTATAACGTTCTGTGGATCTTTTGAACTTGCGCATTTTTCAGTTCTAGTTTAATATTTTTTTAAGGCAACGCTTGTAATAACTCTAGTTAAACATGATATATATTAATAATAAATTATCGTTGTAATGTAATTATATTATATAATTGTTATTTTATAAATGATCTTATAAATATTATTGTAAGATGTATAAAAATATTTTCAGACTTTTAATATAAACAACTACAAAAAAAACAATCAATATTAAATACATATATTTTACATAATAATTGTTATAGTTGAATTAATAAAAATTAAATATTACATACCAATAGTCTAACATAATAATAAAAAAATAATCTAACATAATAATAATAAAATAATCTAACATAAAACGAACAATAATATGGACAAATATACAAGTAAATATGATACAACCAATATTATAAGCATGTTATAACGAACTGAAAACAAAAATAGTTAATATAAATTTAAAAAATCATATATAAATTAACAATATAACTTAACAAATCGAGAAAAATATTTTGATGATAAACGACGAAATACAGGAGGAAGATTCGAAAGCGAAACGATAAATAAACGTGCAAACAAAATGCGGATGCTTTTGAGCAACAATTACTCTCGTTGGTTGATTAGCCAATAAGTCGATACATTACAAAAAACATGTTTGGCGATCACTACGGCCAGTGACACCCCTTGAATTTTTTTTATTCACAAGATATGCATATATGTCAGACACGCAGACTTAAAACATTCTGTTGTTAGTCACTGCGTGTCTAACAGATGATTGAAACCATCAAAAGAACGAAAGAATAAAAAATTCAAAAACTCACACGCACACACACACACACACACACACACACACACACACACACACACACACACACACACACACACACACACACACACACACACACACACACACACACACACACACACACACATATATATATACACACACACACACACACACACACACACACATAATTTATGTATGTATACTTGAACCTTCTATGCAAAACTACATAATTTAAATAGGTTCTCAATCATACATTTCATCTACATGCCCCTCCTCTTATTCTTTAGATCTTCACAAACATCAAATAAATGTCCACCCTCTTCCACCCATGCCTATATGAATCACTTTGATCACTGATTTTGTTTGTGTCTGAGACTAAAAATATACAATAATTACTTATTTAAGTGATACTGATAATTACTTATTTAAGTTGTACCCAGACTAAAAGTTTAAAAATAATTACTTATATATATATATGATACTCTAAACATATCAATTTCGTCATTAAGTTTATTAAAATCACTCTACAATATATAACACTGAAATTGAGATACCCAGAAAACTTTAAAAAACCCTTCCCCTCCTTCTCAACCCCCCTACCTTCTCCTCCTCCTCTTCTACAGTATTTATTATTTGGGGAGTTTGGAATAGAAGACTCTTGTCTTAGGCAAACTATATTTGGTAAATTTCACTGACATCATGAACAAATAAGAGAACAAAGACAGAAAGAGAGTTGCACCGATTTGAAATACTGATGCAGACATATATATTATATTTAACAGTTCTTGCGTAGTATTTCACCCCAGGGTTTCACATAAAGAAACCATTTTTAGACGCCTGCAGGCACACTTTTGGAGTCGAATTACATCTACTGAATTCTAATATTTGTTTTTTCTCTCTCAGCTAAACAAAAACTCAGGGAGATGTTAAAAGGCATATCAAAAGAAACATTTGAAACTGAATTCTATAACTTCTTCCTAGGTTTTGCTAACATTTTCCACTACATTAACAGTCGAGCTACATAAACAAACAAATAGTCTTCTTATTGTTTTCTTTAGCTCGCTTCCTTTTAATCTTTTCTCTCTCAAGAAATAACGCCGTGACAGAAATAAAACATACTTGACAACTGAAACCACTACGGCAATTAAATGTTTAAAACCCAGTCAGAATAGATAAATATATTTTTCATAATTTGATTAGAAAATTTCAACATTATATTTCAGAAAATGAAATATTTGAGGAAACAAAATTTTCAAAACGAAATATCTCTTTGTAAGAGTACGTTTTTGGAAGCGATAACCATTTAACATTGAATGACAGTAATATAATCGTGGCATAGAAATAATTTGTTTTTACTATTTAGAGAATGATAGTTAAATGGCGGGCCTGACTAATCACTTCCTCTTCGTACCGGTCTCTGTCGAAACCCCTGGTGTACTTGGTCCCCGCACTGCTGATTTTCTCCGTAAAATCGGAAAGATAGCAGCCCACTTGAGGACGGAGCCCCGTGAGATAGGGTGGCTCTTGCTGCGGGTGTCTCTGGCCATTCTCTATGGTAACACCTTTAGCTATTTTCTCCGTGGAACGCATTTGGAATACCGCTTAGATTGGGTCCGCCCCCTTCCTCTTTCTGTCGTTGCTTAATTCTTTTTTTTCTTTTTCTTCTTTTCATTTCTTTTCTTTTTGTTCCCTTTAATAGTGTTTTGCTTTCGTATAAACTGTTTAATTAAGGAAAGTAGGGCAGTTTCCATTCCCCCTTTTACCCGAAGATTTGTTGGAGTGAAGGTAGAAGATTTCCTCAAACTTGTGTTATGGTTCGAATGCTTGCAACAGTGGATTCCGCTAAAGACACACAAGTGAGAAGTGGTGGTGTTAAATAAGGCGAATGTTTATGTCTACCATCCAATTAGGCCCCCAGTTAATAACTTAGAGCCTTAAACAAATACTGGAATACATCTCATCAGATACTCTAACAATTCCGTCTTATAAATCAATCGCTCTAAATTGGTATTTTATCGAACTTTTATCGAAAATGAATGGCAAAGTTGAAATCAGATTGTAGGGAGCAGGAACAAATACCACAGAAAATTTTGTCTGGCACTCTACCGACTCCGACAATTCGCCGTCAAGTTACAATAATCATTTACTAACCATTTTCATTAGTTGTATACACTCTGCAGGTTTTAACTCTGCTAATTGTTTTCGTTATATTATTGCCACGAAGAGCTCACCATTACAACAATAGTTCTTTCTATATTTAATAAGCCTGAATTAATCATACATGAAACTCTTCTCAGTGATATCATTGAAGCAGACACGAAGGAGACAAAGGTAGGGAGGACATAGAAACATTGATTTCAGTGTGGATTTAGGGAGTCTTTATCCAGAAAATAGACGTAGATAATAGATGAAAATAATCGATAAAAGATATAGACATAGATATTAGACGAACATTATAGATAAGAGATAAATGATATATATAATTTTCTATATCATTTATCTATTATAATAGAACGTAGGTAGTGATTATAGATAATAGACATAACTAATAGATAATACGTAGATACTATATGATAAATATTACACAGATAATATGATAGACACAGATACGATAGACATAGCTAATACATAATACACAGAAGATATGTAGACGTAACTAATGATAAGGCACAGATATGATAGACATAGCTAATAGATAATACACAGATTATATATGATAGACATAGCTAATAGATAATACACAGATTATATATGATAGACAATAGAACTAATAGATTATAACCATAATTTAAAAAAAATGAGGTGTTACATTTGGCAAAGTCGTTAGAGATTAGCATAAAATACGTTACAAGTTTTGTACCGGCTCTCAGCGTTCAATTCCGGTCGAGGTTTACTATGCCTTTCATTTTCACGGGATCAATGAAGGAAGTACCAGTCCAATATTGGTGCAGTCCTCTCTCTTTCTCCTCTCTGGATGTTCCATTAAATCAAAAGTATAAGGATTGAGAGTCTGTTTGTGTCTGTAAAATAAAAACACACAGAAATCATTGACGAAAGCAT
>OZ024745.1:16127752-16140252 GCA_964016885.1 Eledone cirrhosa
AGAAGTCGAATTTTGACTAAACGGTAAAATCAGTCATCCTAACGTAGACAACGGTTTTTTTTATTAGAAGCTCTAGCTGCAAAAAAGTGAACTCTGAAGTGTAAACATTTTTAACTATTCCTCTGTAGACAGAAAAAACATCAGAGATTATTCTTATCCCTGCATTTCTGAAGTTATTACATCCTCATCAGAGAATAATTACTCATATGATTTTGAGTTCAGGGGAATATTTCTATAATAAAGCTATATATGTCATAGTGTATGTCATGATATATGTCAGAAAATACCTGAAATATAGGCAAAAGAATAATCTATAATGTTTTCTCTGTACGGAGGAATAGTTGAAAGAGCTGTCTCTCTCATGATTCGATCACCAAAACTTCGGCTCAGCTGTATTTGAACTCAAAGTTGAAATGAATACAACAAAGCGTCCTTTTCGTCGTCTCAGGCTCTGCCAATTCCCCGCCTTACAGTGCAATAAACGATAATGCTATTTTAAGATATGTAAATTTAATATTTCTCTTTATAATTCTTAACAAGTATAAGATATTTTATAGATCTCCTTAGTCAAAATTGTAACAGTATATTTTCTGTTAATTTGAGTTTAAATTAATTTAAGATTATATTATTTTCTATTAAATATTGGTTTCTAATTTACTGTAGGCTCGAATTGACGTTATCAATTTATCACGAATTGTTTACAAAACAATTTGAAGACAAACATTTTCTCTTTACTTTCATTTTATTTTACCAGCTTCCATTTTGTAAGTTTCTTTAATATTTTCGAATATCTTTTCTCTGTGACCTTGTAATAAGTAAAGACATGTATCGTCATTATAATAGATGTGTTGCTCTTGTCTTTTGCTTTTGTAAAATATTCCTTGACAATTAAAGCAAAATCACTCTCATTTACGCAGCGTGTCTCTCCGTAGATTCCAATCTTGATAGAAACATTCCTTTTTTCATAATTTAATTAATTGCAAACTTAAAAAAGAAACAAAACATAAATAAAACGTTAAATTATCACTCACACTCACACACACACACGCGCGCGCGCACACAGATATAATTGTTTCTACTATTGGCACAAGGCCAGCAATTATCCAGTACATTACTGGTACTTTATTTTATCGACGCCGTAAGGATGAAAGGCAAAGTTAACCTCGGCGGGATTTGAACTCAGAAATGGCAAGGGTCGTAACTCTATGCCTCAAAGCATGGCGTCCGACCCTATAAAAATGCACACGCACACACAAATAAACACCTATATACATACATAAATAGATACATATACATATCTCTCTCTTGGTTGTCCATCGTAAACGATGATGACATCTTTTTCATTGTTGTTCCCAGCCGCCGTGGGTGCGAAGGTGGCTGTGGAGGCCGATCCTTGACTTGCAGGTCCGGGGACAGTGGGGGCAGGGGAAGAGACCGGAGTCGCTTGGGGCAGCTGCTAATGCCTTTCTCCTCCTTTCACGGGCCTCAGTGACCTCTGCCCGTCTCTTCTCTTCAAAAGAGTCTTTGGCGCGTCTGGTAAGGGCTCGCCACTCAGTCCTGTCCTGAGCATGGGACTCGAGTCGTTTTGGGGCGATTCCAGTATTGTTGATGCTGGACTTCACACAGTCTTTGAACCTCTTGAGAGGCCTGCCTTGCTTTCGTTTCCCCGAACAGAGTTCCCCATATATCAGTTGTTCTATAGGTGGAATTATTTATCTCAAAGTGTACGTGACTAGAATTTCGAATTCTATCTTCCTGTGATATTTCTACAAACGTTAAGCCACTAACATCAATATATAGAATTTACACGGGGGACTTGAATTGCTAAAAATAGCAGCCAAATCACTACAATTTAGAGGCGAATGGGAATTTAAGATAATGTTGACAGGAAGGTACAGGCTGGAATACATTTGATCATAAGATTTCTAGACCAGGATCATAGTTATTGTCAATATATGCTGCCCTCTGGACAGGGTTGGATTTAGACGTTGCAGGCGCCCTGAGTACTTTAGGTTTAGAGGACCTCTCATACTAAAAGAATAGAATACTCAGCAACCCGCCTCAGTTTTATATATCAAAGATAGCTTGGCACAAGTAATTGGAATTGAAAAGTTATTAAATTCAAAAATTATAACCACCCTAAAACTAAAAAGCCCAGCTCAGGGCACGAGTAAATTGCTACGGTCGTCGCTGGTGAGACCCTCCCCCACTACAGGAGGCCCAGGGCAATTGCCCCTCCCCCCATTAAATCCGGCCCTGCCTAGGGTTAAAAATGAAGAGAACCACCACCACCAACAATAACAACAATAACAACTATACACATTTAATTAGTTTAAAATATCACCTGAATATTTTCTTAGGAATTATTGGTGTTTAGACCCAGAGCAGCGTACACTGAGCATACCTCTATAATCCAATAGTGACCGTCCAGTCTTTATGTAATGTATAATAAAGGTAAATAGACCCATATACAACATGTTTACGAGTAATACACATACATTTGATTTAACTGCGAATATTTAAAGCTGTGATCATATCATAGCTACATCAGCAGCGCTGTAGTTTGTACTATATACATGATATATATTTCTAAGATATTAAAATATGTTGTCTCTATATAGCATAACGAGGACGAAATATATATCTGTCTGTCTCTCTGTCTATCTCTGTCTATGCCTGCCTGTCGGTGTTTCTGACCGGCCGTTTAGGTACACACACACACACACACACACACACACACACACACACACACACACACACACACACACACACACACACACACACACACACACACACACACACACACACACATAATCATGTGAAGATTGTGATTGTACAAATGTTTATATTTAGATATAAATGCTCAAGTCATTAACCAACAATAAAGAACGCAATACTTGATACACACTAACATATTTAATTTCTCTTTACTCGGTAACAGTTACTGCAATGTTTCGCTAAGTATGCTTTTTCAAATATTGTTTTTCATATATAATAGCAGGCTTACTGAAATATGAGCTGAATAGGATGAAATACGAGATGTTATTTCAGATATAGTGAATGGTGGGAGAACATTGGGCGTGTGTATATTAGTAGAAGTACGTAGCTTAGTTGTTCGGGCATTAGGCTCATGATTTTAAGGTCATGAGTTCAATTTCTAGACGTGGCGTGCGTTGTGTACTTAAATAGGACGATGTATTTCACGTTGTTTTAGTCAACTCAGTCGGAATAATAATTGTTTCTACTTTTGGCACAAGGCCAGCAATTATGCCAGTCTATTACTGGTACTTTATTATATCGACCCCGTAAGGATGAAATGCAAAGTTAACCTCGGCGGGATTTGAACTCAGACCGGAATAATAATGAGTTGTACTTGTCATTCAAAAGCCCAGACTCGTCACATACTGAATCTCCCTGAGAATGGCGTTAAGGGTACACTTGAACGTTAAATTCACGAGCAGGCTGTTCTGTTAATCGAACAACACATCGTCGAAACCGACTGGGGTTATAACATTTCATAAAGATATCAAATATATATATGTGTGTGGTGTAGGAACAATTTTAAAGGTTTATGAAATACTGAAATACATTTTCTAAAATTTAGAATGGCCGTTTTATTTGTAATTGGTACGAGAGTCGAAAAGTTCATAGGCTGACCAAGATACTCTCATGGAACGAGCAAATGAGGTTTATTTTTCAACATAGTCCCTAGAAAGAAACAATTAATAAGAAGAGCTGAAATTAATACATGAAAGATTTCACAGCCCTAGCATCACCCCTTCATAGTCAGTCTATAACCTTTCATCTGACTATCGTATTATTAACAAAGGCGGTGGATTGGCAGTATCTGTAGAGGGTCGGACGCCATGCTTTGACGCACAGAGTTACGGCCCTTGCCATTCTGAGTTCAAATCCCGCCGAGGTTAACTTTGCCTTTCATCCTTACGGGGTCTATAAAATAAAGTACCAGTAATGCACTGAGTAATTGTTGGCCTTGTGCCCAAAAGTAGAAACAATTATTAACAAAAACTCCTAAAACGTTATTACAGAACCAATGTTATGATATATTTTCGCAGAATATCTAATTATTATTATTTTTTTTTTTCATAACGAATTTTAATTTAGATATAATAAAGTAGAAATTCAAATTATTATTTATTTCAATACGATGTCTACAATGTTTATATTTTATCAATATTTTAATTTGAATTAAAATAACTTACCAACTTGATAAAAAATTATTTTAGTATTAACGGAGAAAAATATATTTCTAAGTAGATGCAAACAAAATAAATACACATACGAGTTTATATTGCAATTGAGATGAAGTAAAATTGTGAGAACGTAGGACATGTTTTACTGTGTTTGATTCGGATGTCTGTGCTAAACGATTAAATCCCACCAAAACTAGCTTTGTCTTTCATCCTTCCGCGGTCAAATTTACCTGTCATCCTTTTGTAATCGACAAATTATAGATCCAATCCAGATCCATACTAGTCCAGTCAAGTCCAAATGTATTAGTAGAGTTGTCCGGCACTCTACCGATACTGCCAATCGACCATCTTTTTTATAGCAACTAGCAGAAAAAGCACCCTTCGGGTGGTTTTCTGCTAGTATGTGTAGTGTGGATATTCATATTATACGCAACTATGTATGCATGTAGATTATGATACATCAAATAAAATCGTAATTGACAATATACACAGAAATTGAAAGAAGACTGCCTTACATCCTCTTATGTAATCAGTAATGTAATCCATGATACATTAAAAAAGACGATATTATATATAAACTGCATTAGGAGAAAATTAGTGACGGAAATATATGAATGTTTATTTAAGCGATCGCTAACCGGAAGTGTTGACATTTGAAAATGTTAAAGAAGTGAATCTTTAAATAAAAAATAAAATATATTTAATCAACAGCTACAAAATTTAGTAGATAAATTATGTAATATTCATTCATTATTTATTCAAAGTAATCCAACTTATTTTACTAATGGGATAAAAAACTATAAACCGTACGCAGTCCCGCACTCCTTACTTTATTATAGCTTAGATAATGTGAAGTGTAAGGTATAGAAGTTTTTAAAAATAAACAAAGTTTCAGCCCCAGAGGAAAGTAGACAATAGTTATATCGCAGATTTTATTTCTCCCTGGTGAGAAAACGATGGTATCAGTTTACCTAGTTTTACTTATTAAAAACATTTCCCCCAAAGCAGAAAAAATACCTATCTTTTACCACAGCAGGATTAGTAGCTTATCACTAGTTATAGAGTATAACAACTCGGGACTTAGCTAAACTGGTTTGATGAATTTTCACAGCAGTTCATGCGCTGAAAACGTGGATGAATTAATTCACAATGCAAATATATCTAAACTGTAATAAAGTAAGGAGTGCGGGACTGCGTACGGTTTATTTCTTTTAATCCAGTTAGTAAAATAAGTCGGATTACTTTGAATGAATAATGAATGAATATTACATAATTTATCTACTAAATTTCGTGACTCTTGATAAAATATATTTTATTTCTTATTTAAAGATTCACTTCTTTAAAATTTTCAAATGTCAACACTTCTGGTTAGAGATCGCTTAAATAAACATTCATATATTTGCGTCACTAATTTTCTCCTAATGCAGTTTATATATAATATCGTCTGTTTTAATGTATCATGGATTACGTTACTGATTACATAAGAGAGTGTAACGCAGTCTTCGTTCAATTTCTGTGTATAATGTCAATTACGATTTTATTTGATCATATATACTTGCGTATAATATCAATATGCACACTACACATGCTAGCAGAAAACCACCCTTCGGGTGGTTTTTCTGTTAGTTTGTATGATGTATTATGTAAAGTACAGTTTTCTTGAATAAACATACAATTGAAAACTTACTGTGAAAATTAAACTAAGCTGTTCTACAACAGGCATTATCTCGTTTTCTCTGCCCACGTCAACATCAAATCTATGGTGCCACTATTCTCTTTACTTATACACTACTACTACTACTACTACTACTACTACTACTACTACTACTACTACTACTACTACTACTACTACTGTTGTTATTGTTGCATTTTCATATGTTTATAACAATTTCACGCGAGATTCTATTGCACCACTAATTGCACTCGTTATGAAAACACGCTTTAAGGCGATCTCGAAGAGTTTTGGGAAACCAATAAAACCAGTGATAACATGTTAGATAAACAAACAGAGATAAGAGAAATTTCACTTGAGAACGCATTGACAGATACTTAGGAAATAACGAACGAAATTACTAACACATGCTTAACAGTAAAGGGTAGTATGTAATCATAAATACTTAAAACTGAGGTACATGCCAAAGCGAAATGGTAGTAGGTGTCAACAAGGTACAGTTTCAATATTCTTAGCTGAAATTAATGGAATTAGCAGGACTTAAGATGAAACAATGAGAATAGTGATAATATTTCGAGTGCAGTATATATATAGCGACACAGAAATATATTTAGCACAGACACAGGTAACCAACTATAATTAGGACACAGGTAGCCAACTCTAATTAGGACACAAGTAACCAACTATAATTAGGACATAGGTAGCCAACTATAATTAGGACACAGGTAACCAACTATAATTAGGACACAGGTAACCAACTATAATTAGGACACAGGTAACCAACTATAATTAGGACACAGTAACCAACTATAATTAGAACACAGGTAACCAAGTATAATTAGAAAACAGTTTTAGAATATCAACTGAAGAACTTCGAAAATATCTGGAAAATAGATCAGTTCATATAACTATTAATATAAATTATACCAACCCTATCTGGTAGCAAATGTAGTTCCTCATTGATCCATTCAAAACAGAACGAATAGAATGGACCTCCGTAGGTTTTGACGATGAGTGTTCCAGTTGTTCAATTTAACGGAGAAGCCAGCTCGGGAAATTGACCTTCAGGGGCTGAGCATTCGACGGACATGTGTACCAGTAATGTAATTGTTTAGAATATTCAGCATGACAGTGTATAAGACTCATCCTTTGAATTACAGTAAGAGTCTACCCCAAGGGCTTCCAGATAATTTCCGTTCCCCTAATGTCACTCAAAACGCCCAGGTCAAACTGAATTTATGGTAAATGACACTTGCACATGATATCACACAAATCTTGTGGTTCCACAAGATATCACACAGATATTATTATTGCATAAAATACCACATATATATTACTATTCCACAAGATATCACACAGATATTATTATTGCATAAAATACCACATATATATTACTATTCCACAAGATATCACACGGATATTATTATTGCATAAGATACCACATATATATTACTATTCCACAAGATATCACACGGATATTATTATTGCATAAGATACCACATATATATTACTATTCCACAAGATATCACACAGATATTATTATTGCATAAAATATCACATATATATTACTATTCCACAAGATATACCACGTATATTAATATTGCATAAGATACCAGATATATATTACTATTCCACAAGATATCACACAGATATTATTATTGCATAAAATACCAGATATATATTACTATTCCACAAGATATCACACAGATATTATTATTGCATAAAATACCAGATATATATTACTATTCCACAAGATATACCACGTATATACCACGTATCACACAGATATTATTATTGCGAAGATATTGCGGAGAATTTGTTAACCTTTCACCTATGATAGGCCCAATTCTAAACAAATAAGGATGTGATTAAAAGTCTCCCTTCCCACATGTCACCCCCAGCACGTATACAACAAACGTTAATAACCAATTCTTCTAAACTGTCAACATGTAAGTGCAGCAGTATATTTTATAAAAAAGACTTCCAACATTGTCTACATTATCCAATATATCTTTTATAAAGATGATAGATTATATTTGAGGCAGATTCATCTGCTATTTCTAGCAGGCCGAGCGACCATATAGAGGTCTTCTCCCGTTGGTTCGTTATTGTAAGTCTAACTTATTGTTGGATCAAGCTGTACACACACACACACACACACACACACACACACACACACAGACACACACACACACACACACACACACACACACACGCACGCACGCACACACACACACAGACACAGACACACACACACACACACCTGATACATCGATAACCAGAATGACCCCATGAAAAGGATAAAGGAATGTGGTATTCCAGTTTCAGGGACCGTTACCCTTCAATCAATGGCAGTAAATTGAAAGAATCTGTTTCTCTGAGAGTATCATCAAACATTCACTGTAATTATATATGTTGACAGAATGGAGAAAACAGATTAATATTGGTTTATGATCCGTAAATACAGATAATGTTCCTAGAGGAATCATAGCAACTTTGAGAGGAACGATTGAAACATATATTTAATATTGTAATTATAAAGACTCACACACACACACACACACACACACATAGACATACATACATACAGACACACACACACACACACACACACACACACATACACACGCACACATAGACAGACAGGCAGACAGACAAACGCACACAGCTACATGTATATACACATACAACTTCCGGCAAATTGCCGTACCACTTGTTCATATATGATCTCATCGAGAAATATCAATACAATGTTTATATATGTGTGTATGTATGAATACATACATATATATACGTACACGTACTATACACGTACATGTACCTGTGTTTATATGCGCATGTCTCTCTCTCTCCCTCTCACTCTTTCTCTCTCTCTCTTTCTCTCTCTCTCTCTCTCTCTCTATATATATATATATATATGTATATAAATATATATATATATATGTATATAAATATATATATATATATATATATATATATATATATATATATATATATATATATATGTATAAAAATATAAGTATGTATACGTACATTCATATATGTATACAGACGTACAGTAGTATGTATATATACATACATGCACACTTATATATATGTACGTGTGGATTTACCGAACATTTATTATAATGCTCGGTTTGTTTTTAAACAAACATCCCGAATTAAGTCGTACAATGTTCGGCAACCATCGTTGCCCTTTTGTTCAACACTGACAAAGGAACGATGAACTAGTTTCAAGCTTATTAGCTATCGTCAGCACAGTATACCTTCCTGCCAGATGATTGAACGTCTGAAAGTATATACTTTCCTTATGCATATTAACGGCTAAGCAGCCTAATTTGCATATCGAGTGAGTTTAATCGGCCGGGCGCACCGAAAACGATAAATAAAAAATACGTACATATATATATGTATATATACATACTACTGTACGTCTGTATACATATATGTATGTACGTATACATACTTATATTTAAGTAACAGCCGTAGTAAGAGTGAGAAATGAAATTTCGTTTCATTTTTTCCATTTATATATATATACATATATATATATATATATATATATATATATATATATATATATATATATATATATATATATATATATATATATATATATATATATATATATATATATATAAGCAAAAGGGATATTTAATTTGTTGGCAATTCAACAAATATATATGGTTATAACTATCCAGGAAAAACTTGAAACACTAAGATCTTCCTGGATATGTCAATATTTATAAAACAAACTTTGTATTTTATCTGATGAGAACGTACCAAAGTTTTGGTACTCTTGAAATATATATAACAGAATAAATATGGTTTTATATATATAGTTTCCATTTATTTAATATCATTGATATATATATATATATATATATTGTTATACTTTGGGAGGGTCATGTTGCCAATAAGAAACACACGCACCAGTTGCTTTCACTTCAATTTATTATAATAAATTTATAAATTTAGGAATTTATAAATTTCCGGTTGGTTCCACAACCAGATGATTGTTTATATATTGTCAAATTTAGAAGGGCCCTAGATAAACATAAACTCAATATTAAGATAGTAGAAAGACCAGGTACCTCCATAAAAACACTTATTAGCAATACATACCCTTTTCAAAGACCTCCCTGTATAGATAAGAAATGTATAATCTGTAAATTAAGCCCCCATATTAACTGTAAAACTAGAAATGTAGTATATAACATAAGATGCACTGAAGGACAATGTAGAGATAAGAATATAGTGTACATAGGTGAGACAGATCGTAGTGTAGGGGAACGGATAAATGAACACTGGCGAGACCTTGAAGATAGTAAAGAATCATCTGTACTCTACCAACATGCTAAAATAGAACATAAGGGTAAATTAGAAAACATAGAAATAAAAATAGAATCTACACACAGAAAAGACGCAATGTTTAGACAAATCACAGAGGCAATAAACATAAATGAACTCCAACCAAAATTAAATAGAAAACATGAGTGGAACAGCAACATCACAACTTACAATTAAGGACAAAATGAAAACACACACACATAGAACAAACAACCAACCAGTAAAATGTAAATAAACAAATAAATAAACAAATATAAACACACACAGACACCCGGATGTAACACATGCACAAACTAAGCA
The DNA here is from genome assembly GCA_964016885.1 of Eledone cirrhosa. Taxonomy (NCBI): domain Eukaryota; kingdom Metazoa; phylum Mollusca; class Cephalopoda; order Octopoda; family Eledonidae; genus Eledone; species Eledone cirrhosa. The sequence goes on from OZ024745.1 coordinate 16,138,289, forward strand.
CACAACACATACAAAAACAAGATGGCTACGGACAGAACAAAGGAGAGGCACAAAAACAAAGAAAAGAAGTCCCAGTCACTGAAGAGGTCACATAATGAGTGACGAAAGAACTTTGACAATATATAAACAACCATCTGGTTGTGGAATCAACCAACCAACCGGAAATTTATAAATTCCTAAATTGATAAATTTATTATAATAAATTGAAGTGAAGGCAACTGGTGCGTGTGTTTCTTATTGGCAACATGACCCTCCCAAAGTATAACAATATCGGTTTCAACACACGTTTTCAGATAAAGATTCTTGCTAAACAAATTCAGAAACGATATATATATATATACGTATATATATATATATATATATATATATATATATATATATATATATATGAAAAGTGTAATTTTCTACACAAAACGAAGGTTATAGAGAAAATTGAGGTTGGTAATGGCACATGGAATATATAAGAGACAGAATACTTTTTTGTGAAAAAACATAATTTTATAAGGTAAGGAAATAATAAAGGGTATAAAAAATGACCGGTTTCGATGGGTCTGCAAAAGCGATCTTTTCAAATGTTGATTAATATTAAGAAAAATTAATAATACGAAGAGTTAAAATTTGAGACTTGAAAATTCAAGTATAAAATTCATTGTGGGATTTCATAGCAGTTTTCATCTAGGTAGCAACAACAGGTTGACTGCTGTGTCCCTTTCTGGTAGTGAATGAGAAGTTATTTGGGGTGTGGGTTATTTTATAAAGGTCAGATTTAGCAATCGCCAGCTGCTGGTCAGTGAGGGGGTGGAAGCAATATACACACACATATCTTCCTGTGATGGGTAGGAGAGTGTATATATATATATATACACACACACACACACCCCCACACATACATACACACACACATATATATATACATACACACATACAAACATCCACACACACACACACACACATATATATACACACATACACACACATATATATATACACACACACACACACACGCATATATATATATATATACACATACGCATACATCCAGATACCCACATACATACACACACACACACACACACACACACGCACACACAATACATACATCCACATGCACACACATACTCACACACACACACACACACATACATACACCCACACACAGAGAAATGGCCCTCAAATATATATATATATATATACATACAGACATATATTTTTTCCATAATATAAGAAGTTGGGGCAGTGAAATTAAAATACAAGTCATTCTGATCACATTGAGTTCTTCATGTAGATTGGGCCCCGCAACCGACAGTGGTGAATTCTGTGTGCGCATATATATATAGATATATGTGTGTGCACGTGCAGGGTTTAACATGGATGTGTTGGTCACACAAAGGCATGGTCTGTCAATGAATAAACCTGATTCTACAGAATTGGTCTCTGGTCTTTAATAGTAGTGATTCCGTGCGTATGTGTGTTTATATTTTATGACAATTCTATTGGGGTGATAACCCGTTTAGTTTTGGTTTAAATTTGTTAAGGAATAGATTTTCTTTGTTTATTCTTTGTTGTTGTGTGAACGAATCTGAGCACTTGTAGAAGGGGAAGATTTTAAAGTTGGGTAGTGTCATTCCTGCGCAGTTCGCAATATGGCTGCTCAAGGGGATTTTTCTTGTGTTAGCGTCCCGGATTTGTTGGCGGTGGATGGTCATTCTTTTGCGTAATGAGGTGCCCGTCTGTCCTATGTAGTTGTGTTTGCACCCACCGCAAGTTATTGCGTAAATCAAGTTCTCCGAGTTGCAGGTGAAATTGTTTTTTACTGTAAATGTTTGGCCATCTTTGAATGTAAATGTTTGTCCTTCAGTGAGGTAGAGGCACGTTCCACAGTTTGTTCTACCACATTTGGTAACTGTAGGGTTGAGGATTGGTTTGGGTATATTTGGTCCAGTGAGAATGCGTTTAAGTGATTT
>OZ024745.1:16145252-16175252 GCA_964016885.1 Eledone cirrhosa
TGATGTGGTTGTGAGTTTAAAGGTGATGTGGTTGTGAGTTTAAAGGTTATGTGGTTGTGAGTTGAAAGGTGGTGTGGTTGTGAGTTGAAAGGTGGTGTGGTTGTGAATTTGAAAGGTGGTGTGGTTGTGAGTTGAAAGGTGGTCTGGTTGTGAGTTTAAAGGTGGTGTGGTTGTGAGTTTAAAGGTAGTGTGGTTGTGAGTTGAAAGGTGATGTGGTTGTGAGTTAAAAGGTGGTATGGTTGTGAGTTGAAAGGTGGTGTGGTTGTGAGTTGAAAGGTGATGTGGTTGTGAGTTTAAAGGTGATGTGGTTGTGAGTTGAAAGGTGGTGTGGTTGTGAGTTTAAAGGTGATGTGGTTGTGAGTTGAAAGGTGATGTGGTTGTGAGTTGAAAGGTGGTGTCGTTGTGAGTTGAAAGGTGGTGTGGTTGTGAGTTGAAAGGTGGTGTCGTTGTGAGTTGAAAGGTGGTGTGGTTGTGAGTTGAAAGGTGGTGTGGTTGTGAGTTGAAAGGTGGTGTGGTTGTGAGTTTAAAGGTGATGTGGTTGTGAGTTTAAAGGTGATGTGGTTGTGAGTTGAAAGGTGATGTGGTTGTGAGTTGATAGGTGGTGTGGTTGTGAGTTGAAAGGTGGTGTGGTTGTGAGTTGAAAGGTGGTGTGGTTGTGAGTTTAAAGGTGATGTGGTTGTGAGTTTAAAGGTGATGTGGTTGTGAGTTGAAAGGTGGTGTGGTTGTGAGTTGAAAGGTGGTGTGGTTGTGAGTTGAAAGGTGGTGTGGTTGTGAGTTGAAAGGTGGTGTGGTTGTGAGTTGAAAGGTGATGTGGTTGTGAGTTTAAAGGTGATGTGGTTGTGAGTTGAAAGGTGATGTGGTTGTGAGTTGAAAGGTGGTGTCGTTGTGAGTTGAAAGGTTGTGTGGTTGTGAGTTGAAAGGTGATGTGGTTGTGAGTTGAAAGGTGATGTGGTTGTGAGTTGAAAGGTGGTGTCGTTGTGAGTTGAAAGGTGGTGTGGTTGTGAGTTGAAAGGTGGTGTGGTTGTGAGTTGAAAGGTGGTGTGGTTGTGAGTTGAAAGGTGATGTGGTTGTGAGTTTAAAGGTGGTGTGGTTGTGAGTTGAAAGGTGATGTGGTTGTGAGTTGATAGGTGGTGTGGTTGTGAGTTGAAAGGTGGTGTGGTTGTGAGTTGAAAGGTGGTGTGGTTGTGAGTTTAAAGGTGATGTGGTTGTGAGTTGAAAGGTGGTGTGGTTGTGAGTTGAAAGGTGATGTGGTTGTGAGTTGAAAGGTGGTATGGTTGTGAGTTTAAAGGTGATGTGGTTGTGAGTTGAAAGGTGGTGTGGTTGTGAGTTTAAAGGTGATGTGGTTGTGAGTTTAAAGGTGGTGTGGTTGTGAGTTGAAAGGTGATGTGGTTGTGAGTTGATAGGTGGTGTGGTTGTGAGTTGAAAGGTGGTGTGGTTGTGAGTTTAAAGGTGGTGTGGTTGTGAGTTTAAAGGTGATGTGGTTGTGAGTTTAAAGGTGATGTGGTTGTGAGTTGAAAGGTGGTGTGGTTGTGAGTTGAAAGGTGATGTGGTTGTGAGTTGAAAGGTGATGTGGTTGTGAGTTGAAAGGTGATGTGGTTGTGAGTTGAAAGGTCGTGTCGTTGTGAGTTGAAAGGTGGTGTGGTTGTGAGTTGAAAGGTGATGTTGTTGTGAGTTGAAAGGTGGTGTGGTTGTGAGTTGAAAGGTGGTGTGGTTGTGAGTTGAAAGGTGGTGCGGTTGTGAGTTGAAAGGTGGTGTGGTTGTAAGTTGAAAGGTGATGTGGTTGCGAGTTTAAAGGTGATGTGGTTGTGAGTTGAAAGGTGATGTGGTTGTGAGTTGAAAGGTGGTGTCGTTGTGAGTTGAAAGGTTGTGTGGTTGTGAGTTGAAAGGTGATGTGGTTGTGAGTTGAAAGGTGGTGTGGTTGTGAGTTGAAATGTGGTGTGGTTGTCAGTTGAAAGGTGATGTGGTTGTGAGTTGAAAGGTGGTGTGGTTGTGAGTTGAAAGGTGGTGTGGTTGTGAGTTGAAAGGTGGTGTGGTTGTGAGTTGAAAGGTGATGTGGTTGTGAGTTGAAAGGTGGTGTGGTTGTGAGTTGAAAGGTGGTGTGGTTGTGAGTTGAAAGGTGATGTGGTTGTGAGTTGAAAGGTGATGTGGTTGTCAGTTGAAAGGTGATGTGGTTGTGAGTTGAAAGGTGGTGTGGTTGTGAGTTGAAAGGTGGTGTGGTTGTGAGTTGAAAGGTGATGTGGTTGTGAGTTGAAAGGTGGTGTGGTTGTCAGTTGAAAGGTGATGTGGTTGTGAGTTGAAAGGTGGTGTGGTTGTGAGTTGAAAGGTGGTGTGGTTGTGAGTTGAAAGGTGATGTGGTTGTGAGTTGAAAGGTGGTGTGGTTGTGAGTTGAAAGGTTGTGTGGTTGTGAGTTGAAAGGTGATGTGGTTGTGAGTTGAAAGGTGGTGTGGTTGTGAGGTGAAAGGTGATGTGGTTGTGAGTGTTGAAAGGTGGTGTGGTTGTGAGGTGAAAGGTGGTGTGGTTGTGAGTTGAAAGGTGGTGTGGTTGTGAGTGTTGAAAGGTGGTGTGGTTGTGAGTTGAAAGGTGGTGTGGTTGTGAGTGTTGAAAGGTGGTGTGGTTGTGTGTTGAAAGGTGGTGTGGTTGTGAGTTGAAAGGTGGTGTGGTTGTGAGTTGAAAGGTGATGTGGTTGTGTGTTGAAAGGTGGTGTGGTTGTGAGTTGATAGGTGGTGTGGTTGTGAGTTGAAAGGTGATGTGGTTGTGAGTTGAAAGGTGATGTGGTTGTGAGTTGAAAGGTGGTGTGCTTGTGAGTTGAAAAGTGGTGTGGTTGTGATTCGAAAGGTGGTGTGGTTGTGAGTTGAAAGGTGATGTGGTTGTGAGTTGAAAGGTGATGTGGTTGTGAGTTGAAAGGTGATGTGGTTGTGTGTTGAAAGGTGGTGTGGTTGTGAGTTGATAGGTGGTGTGGTTGTGAGTTGAAAGGTGATGTGGTTGTGAGTTGAAAGGTGATGTGGTTGTGTGTTGAAAGGTGGTGTGGTTGTGAGTTGATAGGTGGTGTGGTTGTGAGTTGAAAGGTGATGTGGTTGTGAGTTGAAAGGTGATGTGGTTGTGTGTTGAAAGGTGGTGTGCTTGTGAGTTGAAAAGTGGTGTGGTTGTGATTCGAAAGGTGGTGTGGTTGTGAGTTGAAAGGTGATGTGGTTGTGAGTTGAAAGGTGATGTGGTTGTGAGTTGAAAGGTGATGTGGTTGTGTGTTGAAAGGTGGTGTGGTTGTGAGTTGATAGGTGGTGTGGTTGTGAGTTGAAAGGTGATGTGGTTGTGAGTTGAAAGGTGATGTGGTTGTGTGTTGAAAGGTGGTGTGGTTGTGAGTTGATAGGTGGTGTGGTTGTGAGTTGAAAGGTGGTGTGGTTGTGTGTTGAAAGGTGATGTGGTTGTGAGTTGAAAGGTGATGTGGTTGTGAGTTGAAAGGTGGTGTGGTTGTGAGTTGAAAGGTGATGTGGTTGTGAGTTGAAAGGTGGTGTGGTTGTGAGTTGAAAGGTGGTGTGGTTGTGAGTTTGAAGGTGATGTGGTTGTGAGTTGAAAGGTGATGTGGTTGTGAGTTGAAAGCTGGTGTGGTTGTGAGTTTAAAGGTGGTGTGGTTGTGTGTTGAAAGGTGATGTGGTTGTAAGTTGAAAGGTGATGTGGTTGTGAGTTGAAAGGTGGTGTGGTTGTGAGTTTAAAGGTGGTGTCGTTGTGAGTTGAAAAGTGGTGTGGTTGTGAGTTGAAAGGTGATGTGGTTGTGAGTTGAAAGGTGATGTGGTTGTGAGTTTAACGGTGATGTGGTTGTGAGGTGAAAGGTGGTGTGGTTGTCAGTTGAAAGGTGATGTGGTTGTGAGTTGAAAGGTGGTGTGGTTGTGAGTTGAAAGGTGGTGTGGTTGTGAGTTGAAAGGTGATGTGGTTGTGAGTTGAAAGGTGGTGTGGTTGTGAGTTGAAAGGTTGTGTGGTTGTGAGTTGAAAGGTGATGTGGTTGTGAGTTGAAAGGTGGTGTGGTTGTGAGGTGAAAGGTGATGTGGTTGTGAGTGTTGAAAGGTGGTGTGGTTGTGAGTTGAAAGGTGGTGTGGTTGTGAGTTGAAAGGTGGTGTGGTTGTGAGTGTTGAAAGGTGGTGTGGTTGTGAGTTGAAAGGTGGTGTGGTTGTGAGTGTTGAAAGGTGGTGTGGTTGTGTGTTGAAAGGTGGTGTGGTTGTGAGTTGAAAGGTGGTGTGGTTGTGAGTTGAAAGGTGATGTGGTTGTGTGTTGAAAGGTGGTGTGGTTGTGAGTTGATAGGTGGTGTGGTTGTGAGTTGAAAGGTGATGTGGTTGTGAGTTGAAAGGTGATGTGGTTGTGAGTTGAAAGGTGGTGTGCTTGTGAGTTGAAAAGTGGTGTGGTTGTGATTCGAAAGGTGGTGTGGTTGTGAGTTGAAAGGTGATGTGGTTGTGAGTTGAAAGGTGATGTGGTTGTGAGTTGAAAGGTGATGTGGTTGTGTGTTGAAAGGTGGTGTGGTTGTGAGTTGATAGGTGGTGTGGTTGTGAGTTGAAAGGTGATGTGGTTGTGAGTTGAAAGGTGATGTGGTTGTGTGTTGAAAGGTGGTGTGGTTGTGAGTTGATAGGTGGTGTGGTTGTGAGTTGAAAGGTGATGTGGTTGTGAGTTGAAAGGTGATGTGGTTGTGTGTTGAAAGGTGGTGTGCTTGTGAGTTGAAAAGTGGTGTGGTTGTGATTCGAAAGGTGGTGTGGTTGTGAGTTGAAAGGTGATGTGGTTGTGAGTTGAAAGGTGATGTGGTTGTGAGTTGAAAGGTGATGTGGTTGTGTGTTGAAAGGTGGTGTGGTTGTGAGTTGATAGGTGGTGTGGTTGTGAGTTGAAAGGTGATGTGGTTGTGAGTTGAAAGGTGATGTGGTTGTGTGTTGAAAGGTGGTGTGGTTGTGAGTTGATAGGTGGTGTGGTTGTGAGTTGAAAGGTGGTGTGGTTGTGTGTTGAAAGGTGATGTGGTTGTGAGTTGAAAGGTGATGTGGTTGTGAGTTGAAAGGTGGTGTGGTTGTGAGTTGAAAGGTGATGTGGTTATGAGTTGAAAGGTGGTGTGGTTGTGAGTTGAAAGGTGGTGTGGTTGTGAGTTTAAAGGTGATGTGGTTGTGAGTTGAAAGGTGATGTGGTTGTGAGTTGAAAGGTGGTGTGGTTGTGAGTTTAAAGGTGGTGTGGTTGTGTGTTGAAAGGTGATGTGGTTGTGAGTTGAAAGGTGATGTGGTTGTGAGTTGAAAGGTGGTGTGGTTGTGAGTTTAAAGGTGGTGTCGTTGTGAGTTGAAAAGTGGTGTGGTTGTGAGGTGAAAGGTGATGTGGTTGTGAGTTGAAAGGTGATGTGGTTGTGAGTTTAAAGGTGATGTGGTTGTGAGGTGAAAGGTGATGTGGTTGTGAGTTGAAAGGTGGTGTGGTTGTGAGTTGAAAAGTGGTGTGGTTGTGAGGTGAAAGGTGATGTGGTTGTGAGTTGAAAGGTGGTGTGGTTGTGAGTTGAAAGGTGATGTGGTTGTGAGTTGAAAGGTGATGTGGTTGTGAGTTTAAAGGTGGTGTGGTTGTGAGTTGAAAGGTGATGTGGTTGTTAGTTGAAAGGTGATGTGGTTGTAAGTTGAAAGGTGGTGTGGTTGTGTGTTGAAAGGTGATGTGGTTGTGAGTTTAAAGGTGGTGTGGTTGTGAGTTGAAAGGTGGTGTGGTTGTGAGTTGAAAGGTGTTGTGGTTGTGAGTTGAAAGGTGGTGTGGTTGTGAGTTGAAAGGTGGTGTGGTTGTGATTTGAAAGGTGGTGTGGTTGTGAGTTGAAAGGTGGTGTGGTTGTGAGTGTTGAAAGGTGGTGTGGTTGTGAGTTGAAAGGTGGTGTGGTTGTGAGTTGAAAGGTGGTGTGGTTGTGAGTGTTGAAAGGTGGTGTGGTTGTGAGTTGAAAGGTGGTGTGGTTGTGAGTTGAAAGGTGGTGTGGTTGTGAGTGTTGAAAGGTGGTGTGTTTGTGAGTTGAAAGGTGGTGTGGTTGTGAGTGTTGAAAGGTGGTGTGGTTGTGAGTTGAAAGGTGGTGTGGTTGTGAGTTGAAAGGTGGTGTGGTTGTGAGTTGAAAGGTGGTGTGGTTGTGAGTTGAAAGGTGGTGTGGTTGTAAGTGTTGAAAGGTGGTGTGGTTGTGAGTTGAAAGGTGATGTGGTTGTGAGTTGAAAGGTGAAGTGGTTGTGAGTGTTGAAAGGTGGTGTGGTTGTGAGTTGAAAGGGGGTGTGGTTGTGAGTTGAAAGGTGATGTGGTTGTGAGTTGAAAGGTGGTGTGGTTGTGAGTGTTGAAAGGTGGTAGGGTTGTGAGTTGAAAGGTGGTGTGGTTGTGAGTGTTGACAGATGGTGTGGTTGTGAGTTGAAAGGTGATGTGGTTGTGAATTGAAAGGTGATGTGGTTGTGAGTTGAAAGGTGGTGTGGTTTTGAGTTGAAAGGTGGTGTGGTTGTGAGTTGAAAGGTGGTGTGGTTGTGAGTTGAAAGGTGATGTGGTTGTGAGTTGAAAGGTGGTGTGGTTGTGAGTTGAAAGGTGGTGTGGTTGTGAGTTGAAAGGTGTTGTGGTTGTGAGTTGAAAGGTGGTGTGGTTGTGTGTTGAAAGGTGATGTGGTTGTGAGTTGAAAGGTGGTGTGGTTGTGAGTTGAAAGGTGGTGTGGTTGTGAGTTGAAGGTGGTGTGGTTGTGAGTTGAAAGGTGATGTGGTTGTGAGTTGAAAGGTGGTGTGGTTGTGAGTTGAAAGGTGGTGTGGTTGTGAGTTGAAAGGTGTTGTGGTTGTGAGTTGAAAGGTGGTGTGGTTGTGAGTTGAAAGGTGTTGTGGTTGTGAGTTGAAAGGTGGTGTGGTTGTGAGTTGAAAGGTGATGTGGTTGTGAGTTGAAAGGTGATGTGGTTGTGAGTTGAAAGGTGGTGTGGTTGTAAGTTGAAAGGTGATGTGGTTGTGAGTGTTGAAAGGTGGTGTGGTTGTGTGTTGAAAGGTGGTGTGCTTGTGAGTTGAAAAGTGGTGTGGTTGTGAGGTGAAAGGTGGTGTGGTTGTGAGTTGAAAGGTGGTGTGGTTGTGAGTTGTAAGGTGATGTGGTTGTGAGTTGAAAGGTGGTGTGGTTGTGAGTTTAAAGGTGATGTGGTTGTGAGTTTAAAGGTGATGTGGTTGTGAGTTGAAAGGTGGTGTGGTTGTGAGTTGAAAGGTGATGTGGTTGTGAGTTGAAAGGTGATGTGGTTGTGAGTTGAAAGGTGATGTGGTTGTGAGTTGAAAGGTCGTGTCGTTGTGAGTTGAAAGGTGGTGTGGTTGTGAGTTGAAAGGTGATGTTGTTGTGAGTTGAAAGGTGGTGTGGTTGTGAGTTGAAAGGTGGTGTGGTTGTGAGTTGAAAGGTGGTGCGGTTGTGAGTTGAAAGGTGGTGTGGTTGTGAGTTGAAAGGTGATGTGGTTGCGAGTTTAAAGGTGATGTGGTTGTGAGTTGAAAGGTGATGTGGTTGTGAGTTGAAAGGTGGTGTCGTTGTGAGTTGAAAGGTTGTGTGGTTGTGAGTTGAAAGGTGATGTGGTTGTGAGTTGAAAGGTGGTGTGGTTGTGAGTTGAAATGTGGTGTGGTTGTCAGTTGAAAGGTGATGTGGTTGTGAGTTGAAAGGTGGTGTGGTTGTGAGTTGAAAGGTGGTGTGGTTGTGAGTTGAAAGGTGGTGTGGTTGTGAGTTGAAAGGTGATGTGGTTGTGAGTTGAAAGGTGGTGTGGTTGTGAGTTGAAAGGTGGTGTGGTTGTGAGTTGAAAGGTGATGTGGTTGTGAGTTGAAAGGTGATGTGGTTGTCAGTTGAAAGGTGATGTGGTTGTGAGTTGAAAGGTGGTGTGGTTGTGAGTTGAAAGGTGGTGTGGTTGTGAGTTGAAAGGTGATGTGGTTGTGAGTTGAAAGGTGGTGTGGTTGTCAGTTGAAAGGTGATGTGGTTGTGAGTTGAAAGGTGGTGTGGTTGTGAGTTGAAAGGTGGTGTGGTTGTGAGTTGAAAGGTGATGTGGTTGTGAGTTGAAAGGTGGTGTGGTTGTGAGTTGAAAGGTTGTGTGGTTGTGAGTTGAAAGGTGATGTGGTTGTGAGTTGAAAGGTGGTGTGGTTGTGAGGTGAAAGGTGATGTGGTTGTGAGTGTTGAAAGGTGGTGTGGTTGTGAGGTGAAAGGTGGTGTGGTTGTGAGTTGAAAGGTGGTGTGGTTGTGAGTGTTGAAAGGTGGTGTGGTTGTGAGTTGAAAGGTGGTGTGGTTGTGAGTGTTGAAAGGTGGTGTGGTTGTGTGTTGAAAGGTGGTGTGGTTGTGAGTTGAAAGGTGGTGTGGTTGTGAGTTGAAAGGTGATGTGGTTGTGTGTTGAAAGGTGGTGTGGTTGTGAGTTGATAGGTGGTGTGGTTGTGAGTTGAAAGGTGATGTGGTTGTGAGTTGAAAGGTGATGTGGTTGTGAGTTGAAAGGTGGTGTGCTTGTGAGTTGAAAAGTGGTGTGGTTGTGATTCGAAAGGTGGTGTGGTTGTGAGTTGAAAGGTCATGTGGTTGTGAGTTGAAAGGTGATGTGGTTGTGAGTTGAAAGGTGATGTGGTTGTGTGTTGAAAGGTGGTGTGGTTGTGAGTTGATAGGTGGTGTGGTTGTGAGTTGAAAGGTGATGTGGTTGTGAGTTGAAAGGTGATGTGGTTGTGTGTTGAAAGGTGGTGTGGTTGTGAGTTGATAGGTGGTGTGGTTGTGAGTTGAAAGGTGATGTGGTTGTGAGTTGAAAGGTGATGTGGTTGTGTGTTGAAAGGTGGTGTGCTTGTGAGTTGAAAAGTGGTGTGGTTGTGATTCGAAAGGTAGTGTGGTTGTGAGTTGAAAGGTGATGTGGTTGTGAGTTGAAAGGTGATGTGGTTGTGAGTTGAAAGGTGATGTGGTTGTGTGTTGAAAGGTGGTGTGGTTGTGAGTTGATAGGTGGTGTGGTTGTGAGTTGAAAGGTGATGTGGTTGTGAGTTGAAAGGTGATGTGGTTGTGTGTTGAAAGGTGGTGTGGTTGTGAGTTGATAGGTGGTGTGGTTGTGAGTTGAAAGGTGGTGTGGTTGTGTGTTGAAAGGTGATGTGGTTGTGAGTTGAAAGGTGATGTGGTTGTGAGTTGAAAGGTGGTGTGGTTGTGAGTTGAAAGGTGATGTGGTTGTGAGTTGAAAGGTGGTGTGGTTGTGAGTTGAAAGGTGGTGTGGTTGTGAGTTTGAAGGTGATGTGGTTGTGAGTTGAAAGGTGATGTGGTTGTGAGTTGAAAGCTGGTGTGGTTGTGAGTTTAAAGGTGGTGTGGTTGTGTGTTGAAAGGTGATGTGGTTGTAAGTTGAAAGGTGATGTGGTTGTGAGTTGAAAGGTGGTGTGGTTGTGAGTTTAAAGGTGGTGTCGTTGTGAGTTGAAAAGTGGTGTGGTTGTGAGTTGAAAGGTGATGTGGTTGTGAGTTGAAAGGTGATGTGGTTGTGAGTTTAACGGTGATGTGGTTGTGAGGTGAAAGGTGGTGTGGTTGTCAGTTGAAAGGTGATGTGGTTGTGAGTTGAAAGGTGGTGTGGTTGTGAGTTGAAAGGTGGTGTGGTTGTGAGTTGAAAGGTGATGTGGTTGTGAGTTGAAAGGTGGTGTGGTTGTGAGTTGAAAGGTTGTGTGGTTGTGAGTTGAAAGGTGATGTGGTTGTGAGTTGAAAGGTGGTGTGGTTGTGAGGTGAAAGGTGATGTGGTTGTGAGTGTTGAAAGGTGGTGTGGTTGTGAGTTGAAAGGTGGTGTGGTTGTGAGTTGAAAGGTGGTGTGGTTGTGAGTGTTGAAAGGTGGTGTGGTTGTGAGTTGAAAGGTGGTGTGGTTGTGAGTGTTGAAAGGTGGTGTGGTTGTGTGTTGAAAGGTGGTGTGGTTGTGAGTTGAAAGGTGGTGTGGTTGTGAGTTGAAAGGTGATGTGGTTGTGTGTTGAAAGGTGGTGTGGTTGTGAGTTGATAGGTGGTGTGGTTGTGAGTTGAAAGGTGATGTGGTTGTGAGTTGAAAGGTGATGTGGTTGTGAGTTGAAAGGTGGTGTGCTTGTGAGTTGAAAAGTGGTGTGGTTGTGATTCGAAAGGTGGTGTGGTTGTGAGTTGAAAGGTGATGTGGTTGTGAGTTGAAAGGTGATGTGGTTGTGAGTTGAAAGGTGATGTGGTTGTGTGTTGAAAGGTGGTGTGGTTGTGAGTTGATAGGTGGTGTGGTTGTGAGTTGAAAGGTGATGTGGTTGTGAGTTGAAAGGTGATGTGGTTGTGTGTTGAAAGGTGGTGTGGTTGTGAGTTGATAGGTGGTGTGGTTGTGAGTTGAAAGGTGATGTGGTTGTGAGTTGAAAGGTGATGTGGTTGTGTGTTGAAAGGTGGTGTGCTTGTGAGTTGAAAAGTGGTGTGGTTGTGATTCGAAAGGTGGTGTGGTTGTGAGTTGAAAGGTGATGTGGTTGTGAGTTGAAAGGTGATGTGGTTGTGAGTTGAAAGGTGATGTGGTTGTGTGTTGAAAGGTGGTGTGGTTGTGAGTTGATAGGTGGTGTGGTTGTGAGTTGAAAGGTGATGTGGTTGTGAGTTGAAAGGTGATGTGGTTGTGTGTTGAAAGGTGGTGTGGTTGTGAGTTGATAGGTGGTGTGGTTGTGAGTTGAAAGGTGGTGTGGTTGTGTGTTGAAAGGTGATGTGGTTGTGAGTTGAAAGGTGATGTGGTTGTGAGTTGAAAGGTGGTGTGGTTGTGAGTTGAAAGGTGATGTGGTTATGAGTTGAAAGGTGGTGTGGTTGTGAGTTGAAAGGTGGTGTGGTTGTGAGTTTAAAGGTGATGTGGTTGTGAGTTGAAAGGTGATGTGGTTGTGAGTTGAAAGGTGGTGTGGTTGTGAGTTTAAAGGTGGTGTGGTTGTGTGTTGAAAGGTGATGTGGTTGTGAGTTGAAAGGTGATGTGGTTGTGAGTTGAAAGGTGGTGTGGTTGTGAGTTTAAAGGTGGTGTCGTTGTGAGTTGAAAAGTGGTGTGGTTGTGAGGTGAAAGGTGATGTGGTTGTGAGTTGAAAGGTGATGTGGTTGTGAGTTTAAAGGTGATGTGGTTGTGAGGTGAAAGGTGATGTGGTTGTGAGTTGAAAGGTGGTGTGGTTGTGAGTTGAAAAGTGGTGTGGTTGTGAGGTTAAAAGGTGATGTGGTTGTGAGTTGAAAGGTGGTGTGGTTGTGAGTTGAAAGGTGATGTGGTTGTGAGTTGAAAGGTGATGTGGTTGTGAGTTTAAAGGTGGTGTGGTTGTGAGTTGAAAGGTGATGTGGTTGTTAGTTGAAAGGTGATGTGGTTGTAAGTTGAAAGGTGGTGTGGTTGTGTGTTGAAAGGTGATGTGGTTGTGAGTTTAAAGGTGGTGTGGTTGTGAGTTGAAAGGTGGTGTGGTTGTGAGTTGAAAGGTGTTGTGGTTGTGAGTTGAAAGGTGGTGTGGTTGTGAGTTGAAAGGTGGTGTGGTTGTGATTTGAAAGGTGGTGTGGTTGTGAGTTGAAAGGTGGTGTGGTTGTGAGTGTTGAAAGGTGGTGTGGTTGTGAGTTGAAAGGTGGTGTGGTTGTGAGTTGAAAGGTGGTGTGGTTGTGAGTGTTGAAAGGTGGTGTGGTTGTGAGTTGAAAGGTGGTGTGGTTGTGAGTTGAAAGGTGGTGTGGTTGTGAGTGTTGAAAGGTGGTGTGTTTGTGAGTTGAAAGGTGGTGTGGTTGTGAGTGTTGAAAGGTGGTGTGGTTGTGAGTTGAAAGGTGGTGTGGTTGTGAGTTGAAAGGTGGTGTGGTTGTGAGTTGAAAGGTGGTGTGGTTGTGAGTTGAAAGGTGGTGTGGTTGTAAGTGTTGAAAGGTGGTGTGGTTGTGAGTTGAAAGGTGATGTGGTTGTGAGATGAAAGGTGAAGTGGTTGTGAGTGTTGAAAGGTGGTGTGGTTGTGAGTTGAAAGGGGGTGTGGTTGTGAGTTGAAAGGTGATGTGGTTGTGAGTTGAAAGGTGGTGTGGTTGTGAGTGTTGAAAGGTGGTAGGGTTGTGAGTTGAAAGGTGGTGTGGTTGTGAGTGTTGACAGATGGTGTGGTTGTGAGTTGAAAGGTGATGTGGTTGTGAATTGAAAGGTGATGTGGTTGTGAGTTGAAAGGTGGTGTGGTTTTGAGTTGAAAGGTGGTGTGGTTGTGAGTTGAAAGGTGGTGTGGTTGTGAGTTGAAAGGTGATGTGGTTGTGAGTTGAAAGGTGGTGTGGTTGTGAGTTGAAAGGTGGTGTGGTTGTGAGTTGAAAGGTGTTGTGGTTGTGAGTTGAAAGGTGGTGTGGTTGTGTGTTGAAAGGTGATGTGGTTGTGAGTTGAAAGGTGGTGTGGTTGTGAGTTGAAAGGTGGTGTGGTTGTGAGTTGAAGGTGGTGTGGTTGTGAGTTGAAAGGTGATGTGGTTGTGAGTTGAAAGGTGGTGTGGTTGTGAGTTGAAAGGTGGTGTGGTTGTGAGTTGAAAGGTGTTGTGGTTGTGAGTTGAAAGGTGGTGTGGTTGTGAGTTGAAAGGTGTTGTGGTTGTGAGTTGAAAGGTGGTGTGGTTGTGAGTTGAAAGGTGATGTGGTTGTGAGTTGAAAGGTGATGTGGTTGTGAGTTGAAAGGTGGTGTGGTTGTAAGTTGAAAGGTGATGTGGTTGTGAGTGTTGAAAGGTGGTGTGGTTGTGTGTTGAAAGGTGGTGTGCTTGTGAGTTGAAAAGTGGTGTGGTTGTGAGGTGAAAGGTGGTGTGGTTGTGAGTTGAAAGGTGGTGTGGTTGTGAGTTGTAAGGTGATGTGGTTGTGAGTTGAAAGGTGGTGTGGTTGTGAGTTGAAAGGTGGTGTGGTTGTGAGTTGAAAGGTGATGTGGTTGTGAGTGTTGAAAGGTGATGTGGTTGTGAGTTGAAAGGTGGTGTGGTTGTGAGTGTTGAAAGGTGGTGTGGTTGTGAGTTGAAAGGTGGTGTGGTTGTGAGTGTTGAAAGGTGGTGTGGTTGTGAGTTGAAAGGTGATGTGGTTGTGAGTTGAAAGGTGATGTGGTTGTGAGTGTTGAAAGGTGGTGTGGTTGTGAGTTGAAAGGTGGTGTGGTTGTGAGTGTTGAAAGGTGATGTGGTTGTGAGTTGAAAGGTGGTGTGGTTGTGAGTGTTGAAAGGTGGTGTGGTTGTGAGTTGAAAGGTGGTGTGGTTGTGAGTGTTGAAAGGTGGTGTGGTTGTGAGTTGAAAGGGGGTGTGGTTGTGAGTTGAAAGGTGATGTGGTTGTGAGTTGAAAGGTGGTGTAGTTGTGAGTGTTGACAGATGGTGGGGTTGTGAGTTGAAAGGTGATGTGGTTGTGAGTGTTGAAAGGTGGTGGGGTTGTGAGTTGAAAGGTGGTGTGGTTGTGAGTGTTGACAGATGGTGTGGTTGTGAGTTGAAAGGTGATGTGGTTGTGAGTTGAAAGGTGATGTGGTTGTGAATTGAAAGGTGGTGTGGTTGTGAGTTGAAAGGTGGTGTCGTTGTGAGTTGAAAGGTGGTGTGGTTGTGAGTTGAAAGGTGGTGTGGTTGTGAGTTTAAAGGGGATGTGGTTGTGACTTTAAAGGTGATGTGGTTGTGAGTTGAAAGGTGGTGTGGTTGTGAGTTGAAAGGTGATGTGGTTGTGAGTGTTGACAGATGGTGGGGTTGTGAGTTGAAAGGTGATGTGGTTGTGAGTGTTGAACGGTGGTGTGGTTGTGAGTTTAAAGGTGATGTGGTTGTGAGTTTAAAGGTTATGTGGTTGTGAGTTGAAAGGTGATGTGGTTGTGAGTTGATAGGTGGTGTGGTTGTGAGTTTAAAGGTGATGTGGTTGTGAGTTTAAAGGTTATGTGGTTGTGAGTTGAAAGGTGATGTGGTTGTGAGTTGAAAGGTGGTGTGGTTGTGTGTTGAAAGGTGATGTGGTTGTGAGTTGAAAGGTGGTGTGGTTGTGAGTTGAAAGGTGGTGTGGTTGTGAGTTGAAAGGTGGTGTGGTTGTGAGTTGAAAGTTGATGTGGTTGTGAGTTGAAAGGTGGTGTGGTTGTGAGTTGAAAGGTGGTGTGGTTGTGAGTTGAAAGATGGTGTGGTTGTGAGTTGAAAGGTGGTGTGGTTGTGAGTTGAAAGGTGGTGTGGTTGTGAGTTGAAAGGTGGTGTGGTTGTGAGTTGAATGATGGTGTGGTTGTGAGTTGAAAGGTGGTGTGGTTGTGAGTTGAAAGGTGGTGTGGTTGTGAGTTGAAAGGTGGTGTGGTTGTGAGTTGAAAGGTGGTGTGGTCGTGAGTTGAAAGGTGATGTGGTTGTGAGTTGAAAGGTGGTGTGGTTGTGAGTTGAAAGGTGGTGTCGTTGTGAGTTGAAAGGTGGTGTGGTTGTGAGTTGAAAGGTGGTGTGGTTGTGAGTTTAAAGGGGATGTGGTTGTGACTTTAAAGGTGATGTGGTTGTGAGTTGAAAGGTGGTGTGGTTGTGAGTTGAAAGGTGATGTGGTTGTGAGTGTTGACAGATGGTGGGGTTGTGAGTTGAAAGGTGATGTGGTTGTGAGTGTTGAAAGGTGGTGTGGTTGTGAGTTTAAAGGTGATGTGGTTGTGAGTTTAAAGGTTATGTGGTTGTGAGTTGAAAGGTGATGTGGTTGTGAGTTGATAGGTGGTGTGGTTGTGAGTTTAAAGGTGATGTGGTTGTGAGTTTAAAGGTTATGTGGTTGTGAGTTGAAAGGTGATGTGGTTGTGAGTTGAAAGGTGGTGTGGTTGTGTGTTGAAAGGTGATGTGGTTGTGAGTTGAAAGGTGGTGTGGTTGTGAGTTGAAAGGTGGTGTGGTTGTGAGTTGAAAGGTGGTGTGGTTGTGAGTTGAAAGTTGATGTGGTTGTGAGTTGAAAGGTGGTGTGGTTGTGAGTTGAAAGGTGGTGTGGTTGTGAGTTGAAAGATGGTGTGGTTGTGAGTTGAAAGGTGGTGTGGTTGTGAGTTGAAAGGTGGTGTGGGCGTGAGTTGAAAGGTGATGTGGTTGTGAGTTGAAGAGTGATGTGGTTGTGAGTTGAAAGGTGATGTGGTTGTGAGTTGAAAGGTGGTGTGGTTGTGAGTTGAAAGGTGATGTGGTTGTGAGTTGAAAGGTGATGTGGTTGTGAGTTGAAAGGTGGTGTGGTTGTGAGTTGAAAGGTGGTGTGGTTGTGAGTTGAAAGGTGATGTGGTTGTGAGTTGAAAGGTGGTGTGGTTGTGAGTTGAAAGGTGGTGTGGTTGTGAGTTTAAAGGTGGTGTGGTTGTTATTTTAAAGGTGGTGTGGTTGTGAATTGAAAGGTGTTGTGGTTGTGAGCTGAAAGGTGTTGTGGTTGTGAGTTTAAAGGTGATGTGGTTGTGAGTTGAAAGGTGATGTGGTTGTGAGTGTTGAAAGGTGGTGGGGTTGTGAGTTGAAAGGTGGTGTGGTTGTGAGTGTTGACAGATGGTGTGGTTGTGAGTTGAAAGGTGATGTGGTTGTGAATTGAAAGTTGGTGTGGTTGTGAGTTGAAAGGTGGTGTCGTTGTGAGTTGAAAGGTGGTGTGGTTGTGAGTTGAAAGTGGTGTGGTTGTGAGTTGAAAGGTGGTGTGGTTGTGAGTTGAAAGGTGATGTGGTTGTGAGTTGAAAGGTGGTGTGGTTGTGAGTTGAAAGGTGGTGTGGCTGTGAGTTGAAAGGTGGTGTGGTTGTGAGTTGAAAGGTGATGTGGTTGTGAGTTGAAAGGTGGTGTGGTTGTGAGTTGAAAGGTGATGTGGTTGTGAGTTGAAAGGTGGTGTGGTTGTGAGTTGAAAGGTGGTGTGGTTGTGAGTTGAAAGGTGGTGTGGTTGTGAGTTTAAAGGGGATGTGGTTGTGACTTTAAAGGTGATGTGGTTCTGAGTTTAAAGGTTGTGTGGTTGTGAGTTGAAAGGTGATGTGGTTGTGAGTTGAAAGGTGGTGTGGTTGTGAGTTGAAAGGTTGTGTGGTTGTGAGTGTTGACAGATGGTGGGGTTGTGAGTTGAAAGGTGATGTGGTTGTGAGTGTTGAAAGGTGGTTTGGTTGTGAGTTTAAAGGTGATGTGGTTGTGAGTTTAAAGGTGGTGTGGTTGGGAGTTGAAAAGCGGTGTGGTTGTGAGTTGAAAGGTGATGTGGTTGTGAGTTGAAGAGTGATGTGGTTGTGAGTTGAAAGGTGATGTGGTTGTGAGTTGAAAGGTGGTGTGGTTGTGAGTTGAAAGGTGGTGTGGTTGTGAGTTTAAAGGTGATGTGGTTGTGAGTTTAAAGGTGATGTGGTTGTGAGTTGAAAGGTGATGTGGTTGTGAGTTGAAAGGTGGTGTGGTTGTGAGTTGAAAGGTGATGTGGTTGTGAGTTGAAAGGTGGTGTGGTTGTGAGTTGAAAGGTGGTGTGGTTGTGAGTTTAAAGGTGATGTGGTTGTGAGTTTAAAGGTGATGTGGTTGTGAGTTGAAAGGTGGTGTGGTTGTGAGTTGAAAGGTGGTGTGGTTGTGAGTTGAAAGGTGATGTGGTTGTGAGTTGAAAGGTGATGTGGTTGTGAGTTGAAAGGTGATGTGGTTGTGAGTTGAAAGGTGGTGTGGTTGTGAGTTGAAAGGTGATGTGGTTGTGAGTTGAAAGGTGGTGTAGTTGTGAGTTGAAAGGTGGTGTTGTTGTGAGTTGAAAGGTGGTGTGGTTGTGAGTTGAAAGGTGGTGTGGTTGTGAGTTGAAAGGTGGTGTGGTTGTGAATTGAAAGGTGATGTGGTTGTGAGTTTAAAGGTGGTGTGGTTGTGATTTTAAAGGTGGTGTGGTTGTGAATTGAAAGGTGTTGTGGTTGTGAGCTGAAAGGTGGTGTGGTTGTGAGTTGAAAGGTGGTGTGGTTGTGAGTTGAAAGGTGATGTGGTTGTGAGTTTAAAGGTGGTGTGGTTGTGAGTTTAAAGGTGATGTGGTTGTGAGTTGAAAGGTGATGTGGTTGTGAGTTGAAAGGTGTTGTGGTTGTGAGTTGAACGGTGTTGTGGTTGTGAGTTGAAAGGTGGTGGGGTTGTGAGTTTAAAGGTGGTGTGGTTGTGAGTTGAAAGGGGGTGTGGTTGTGAGTTGAAAGCTGTTGTGGTTGTGAGTGTTGAAAGGTGGTGTGGTTGTGTGTTGAAAGGTGGTGTGGTTGTGAGTGTTGAAAGGTGATGTGGTTGTGAGTTGAAAGGTGATGTGGTTGTGAGTTGAAAGGTGATGTGGTTGTGAGTTGAAAGGTGATGTGGTTGTGAGTTTAAATGTGGTGTGGTTGTGAGTTTAAAGGTGATGTGGTTGTGAGTTTAAAGGTGATGTGGTTGTGAGTTGAAAGGTGGTGTGGTTGTGAGTTGAAAGGTGGTGTGGTTGTGAGTTGAAAGGTGATGTGGTTGTGAGTTGAAAGGTGGTGTAGTTGTGAGTTGAAAGGTGGTGTGGTTGTGAGTTGAAAGGTGATGTGGTTGTGAGTTGAAAGGTGGTGTGGTTGTGAGTTGAAAGGTGATGTGGTTGTGAGTTGAAAGGTGGTGTAGTTGTGAGTTGAAAGGTGGTGTTGTTGTGAGTTGAAAGGTGGTGTGGTTGTGAGTTGAAGGTGGTGTTATTGTGAGTTGAAAGGTGATGTGGTTGTGAGTTGAAAGGTGGTGTGGTTGTGAGTTGAAAGGTGATGTGGTTGTGAGTTGAAAGGGGGTGTGGTTGTGAGTTGAAAGGTGGTGTGGTTGTGAGAGTTGAAGTGACCGAAGTCGATGACTTCAGGGTGGAGTTTTAGATAAATATCATTTCATGCAGCAAGAGATAAGATCAAAGATATTTTGGAAAGCAGCTTAAACAGATTTATTTAGGAGAGGGAGACTTTGATCCAAACAGAATAACCGGAACTATTTGTCTCAGACGTACAAGTAACAGAAGCAGATCAGTAATGGAGAAAGTGGAATCAACATGGACCGAGGCATCACCTTCACACACTACTCCATTAGACTGGACCGGAAGTTGTTAGAAAAGAGGAAGGAGAATTTTCTAACAGGTTTTATTTTAAGTTTTACCGACTAGAAAAGTTTAGACGGTGAAGGAAAATCATGCGGTTATGATAATTTCTTGTCTGAAGCCTGGTCCAAATACCTGCAATAGAGCAATAGAGCAAACTCCGTTATCCATGGGTCGGGATAGTGGTACTACACGAATTGGTGTGATATTCTTACTCTCTCCTACAAGATGAGGGTGACTTCTACACGAGATAAATAATGTTTCTTAGTTAGGCACAAGGCCAGCAATTTTGGGGGAGGAGAAAGTCGATATATACCTCTATCTCTTGAAGCTGTTCTAAAACTGACAAATATTAGTTCCTTTCCTACAAATATTTGAGAAATATTTATGTTATTTCCCAACCTAATGGTTTCCGGTTTAGGCACAAGGCCAACAATTTATGGGGAGGGGAAAGTCAATTAAATCGACCCCAGTGCGTGACTGTTACTTTATTTTATTGACCCCCGTAAGGATGAAAGGCAAAGTCAACCTCGGTGGCATTTGAACTCAGATCATAAAGGGCCGTAACCCTATACTACAAAGAATGGCATCCGACCCTCTATTGATACTGCCAATCCACCACCCTCACACGAGATAAATAATGACCCCAAATGAAACAACATGTACACAGATACGTTGTTTCTCTACTGTTATGACGTATACATGCATATACCAACATCAGCAACAGTAACAAATGTTTAAAGGCAATTATGCCTGCTAAAGAAGAGTTAACTCTAAAGCCCCTATGATAGGTTTCGTAACCATTATGGGATACTTTTTGAGGCAATAGTTTACGGAAGGATGCTTTTCTTAGTACCAACTCTTTTAGTCACTTCTTATGACACGCAAATACACGATGTACCTATTCTAAACTACGTCGGATGCAGTACTGACAAATGTTGCAAAGTAATTTAGAAATCGCTATGTGAATTAGAAAGAAACCATACATCTGTTAGAATGTCTAGTTAATTAGATTTAATCACGTGATATTAACATTTGACATTCTTAATGAAAAGCTTTCAGTTTGTAATTTGACGAACAGGAAAGCATTTAGACACAAGCTGCAACATTTTGTTATAATATCTAGAATAAAGCCCACCTCTTTAATAATTGTTTCTATTTTGGGGCACAAGGCCAGTAATTATCCCAGTACTTTATTTTATCGACCCCATAAGGATGAAAGGCAAAGTTAACCTCGGCGGTATTTGAACTCAGACCATAAAGGGACGTAACTCTGCTGGAAAGCATGGCGTCCGACCCTCTACCGATACTGCCAATCTACCGCCCATCTCTTTAATAATACATTATTTATAGACCCGTCTTTTTATTTCAATCTGAATGTAAAAATTGTTTTGAAACGTTAGAAATCTTGTCCCAGTTGCTATGTTCCATTAAACATATTTTACCAATGTGCAATGTTACATCCCAATGCTAGTCCTTAAGCAATGCTGTCCAAATAAAATATAAAATTGATTTAATTTAAATTCTAAATAAGTATTTGCCTGAACAATATGTAATTTGGCCAATATTCTCAAAAATCTCTATTATTCTATATTGATTTAATAAAATGAAATTAATTCAATTTCAACACAGCATTTCAATTATAAAATTAAAGTATCTAGGTATTTGCCACCAGTGATTAATTACCAACCTACCTCACCCCACTTACACACTACACCAAATATGTCAACATGTCATGCTGTTTAGGCAATAGAAATTATTATTTTCCAAAAATAAAATACAGCTTCATGATTTTATTTCTTTCCAGAGATGATTTTGCTGAAATAGAAATTATAAATTAATAAATAAAAATTATTTTGTCAGGCTGTGATATACGCCATTTATACACAATTATATTAATTGTATTTCTAGCAATAGTCTTTCTGTTTCCTCTGTCACTGGGTAGAAAGCTATCGAGATACTTTTACAGGCGTTAATGTTAACATATCAATATTTTCAATTTTATATCTCGTGGTCTAGTGCTAAAAAGGGAGGCGAGGGAAATCATTACTGAGAGGTTGGAGGTATACACACACACACACACACACACACACACACACACATATATATATATATATATATATATATATATGAAAGACGTAAAATAAGAAAATTATAAAAATTTACTTACTTACTAAAAGTAAATTTTTATAATTTTCTTATTTTACGTCTTTCATATAATTGTTCTGCATCCCCTTGCATTGAACCACAAAGTTACTAAGACAAAACCTATATATTTGCTAGCATAGGTATACATCTGTATATATATGTTGGTAGATATACTAATTCTTTATATATATATATATATATATATATATATATATATATATATATATATATGTACACACACACACACTTACACGGCCTTACACACACACACATATATATATATACATATATATGTATATATACATATATGTAGGTTTGCATACTCAGGAGTATATATGTATATATATATATACATACGTCTGAGTATGCAAACCTACATAAATACTTCGCCAAGTGCTTTAGCCTGCGTACATTAGTGTCAGTTGTTTAACTAACACATATTATACCAAATACATATATATATATATATCCGCGTGTAGTTGATGGAAGAGAGAAAAGAGCACTCAATACTGAAATAGAGTTGAAATATTCATTTATTATCGCTAAATAGTGAGTCTTGTTATACCAGAGTTTCACCTGCACTCACATAGTTGTCAGGCATGTCTTCTCTGATGACCCTGTGTGTGCAGAGGGTCATCAGAGTAACAAGACTCACTGTTTAGCCCTAAGACTGGTTATAATTAATTGGCAGTGGTACTTAGATATCATTGATGTTAATAGTGATGTATATGAAGGCATGTGCTATAGCTTTATACACCTGAGAACCTCATCAAAGATCCCTTTTTATTTCTTTATGAAAGTAAAAAGTCTTTCTTTTGCAAAACGAAAAAGTATTTTTTTTATAGCGAGGTTCACATGTGTTTATTGTATATAAAACATATAGAATATCCTTTCATATATACCCCCATTATGCTTAACACTATCTTAATGCCACTGCAAATACACACACACACACACACACACACACAGCTGACTAAATACGTGCATGTGTTTTTTTTTGTTGTCATTTTTGTTCTGTTCCTTCCTCTCTTCACTCTCTATCTTCCAATTTCATCTATTATGTCTCATTCTATCTTCCGATGAATAACTAGCGTCCGAAACGTTAAGGCTCTTTTCCGCCTTTTTCAAGTGTTAAACTAATATATTTCTTCATTGTTATTTGTCGTTTGCTTTATTATTTCTGTTTACTTTTTGCACCCCCGCCCATACACACCTGCACCTACCCCCACCCCACACATATATATATTACGTGCTTTGTATGTATATTATATAGAGTGTGTATACAGCTGATGTGTCAATATATAAGTAATGTGATTATATGCTTCAGTTGTATATATATAGACAGTGTGATGTGTATCGATTTTCTTTCATCCTTTTTAACTGAATAGTGATCATTAGTGGTGATAATAATCTCCGCTAATTAAGGCAACAATTAATCGTCTATCAATCATATAGTTTGTCATGTGACAATATGCCATAGTGTGAGGTGGTGGTGGTGTATGTGACTGAATACACTAGTCAAACTCCCTACTAATTGTTGGAGCTGGGTACATCAGAGAGTTGCTTGTGACTGTCCATCAAATATATAGAGCGTGTACTGAAGAATTACTCATTATCTGCTTTACGGCATAGGACAAATCTTTTCCTGAGTCCTTTTCTGGTGATGCGGCTGGACTGCCGATCACTATATTTGATTTGCTAAGCTGTCTAAACGTATTGTTACTACTCTGGAGTACTTTTCCCCATCCGAGTGCTAAAGCTACAGACCGAATTTGCATTCGTTAGCTTGGCCGCGAAATAAAGCTTTGTTAATGCTGTACTAAAATTTATATATATATATATATATATATATATATATATATATATATATATATATATATATATATATATATATATATATATATTAGAAAGTGAGGTTTTTTTTACAAAATGAAAAATAACCGAGGTGTCCTACACGAGTGAAAGCATAAAGAAAAAGAGATGAAATCGAAAATGCAACTGGAGTCTTATTTAAAAAAAATATATATATATTTATTTGGTTCCTTTACCGGTTTCCCAGTTCTTCTGCTTTTCAAAAGGTGAGTTGAGATGGAGGGTCTGTGGTTTTTCTCACATCTGGTTGGTCTCTGAATGTTACTTATTTTATATGGAAAAAGTGGCTCGAAATGCCAGGTTTTTCGAGAAGTAATTTGATTGGTTTGTCAATAATTATAATAAATTTCGCGCCAGTTCGCGTTACAATAGTTCTTCAAATAAGAGGGGGGAGGGGTTTTCACAGGTTGTTTTTTCATATATGAGTGTTTGAATTTTTTTACTTGAAAAAAGGGGGCTCACGAAGGCTTTTTTTTGGTTGGTTATAAATGAAATTATGGCTGTCACGTGAACAAGTTTTCATTAAATATTCGTGCCCTTATTTGGAAATCCATTCTGTAGCCTTTTTAGAGAATTTTATGATAAGTGAAAGATAATGGTCAAGAGAAAGGGATGGAAGAATTGTTCTGGTTCAGTGAATATGGTTAGTTCGCTGGGGTGTCAGAATTCAGATTTTCTATTGAATAAAGAAAGTAAAGATATGTATGTTTATTTGTGTGCTTGTGTGTGTGCGTGCGTGTGTGTGTGTGTGTGTTGTGTGTGTGTGTGTTTGAATTTCTTTACTTTAAAAAAAGGTGGCTCACGAAGGCTTTTTTTTAATAAAGGTGATTTGATTGGTTATAAATGAAATTTGGCTGTCACGTGAACAAGTTTTCATTACATTTTTGCGCCCTTATTTGGAAATCTATTCTGTAGCCTTTATAGAGAATGTTATGACAATGAAAAGATAGTGGTCAAGAGAAATGGGTTTGGGAGAATTGTTCTGATTCAGTGAATATGGTTAGTTCGCTGTGGTGTCAGAGTTCAGATTTTCTATTGAAGTGAAGATATGTATGTTTATTTGTGTGCTTGTGTGTGTGTGTGTGTCTGTGTGTGTGTGTGTGTGTGTGTGTGTGTGTGTGTGTGTGTGTGTGTGTATTGGAAGATGATTCTATTAGTAGAAATGGGGGAGGGAGTTGTGTGTGTGTGTATATGGGTGTCATGTATGTGTGTGCGAGTATGTTAAGATGGAGAGAATATATATTTTGTGTGTGTGTATATATGTGTGTAGGAAAGTGGTTCTATTAGTAGAAATGGGGGTGGGAGTTGTGGGTGTTGTTATGTGTGTGTATGGGTGTTATGTGTGTGGGAGTATGGTTAGCATGTTAAGATGAAGAGGATATATATATATATATATATATATTGTGTGTATGTGTGTGTGTGTGTGTGTGTGTGTGTAGGAAAATGATTCCTTTAGTAGGAATATTTTTGAATGAACATATTTTCCTTACTTATTCGTATTTGTTCTGTTGTATTGTCAGTGCAAACGTATGTTAAGGTTTATTTAGTTCGGGTTTTTATTTTCTAAAGTAGGTGTTATGTGTGTGTGTGTGTGTGTATGTCATATTATGGTGTTGACACAATGTATATTAAACCATATTTAATGTTGGTGTATATTTTTGAATAAACATATTTTCCTTATTTATTCGTATTTGTTCTGTTGTATTGTTAGCGCAAAGGTAAAATGGGAAGACTTGGAATTTGGGTGTCTTATTACTTGCGCAAATGTCTAGATGTGCACTTAGTGGTATCTGTCTCGTGGTTGGATCTCGTAATTGTTGGCGATGAACTGTCATTCTGTTTCTGAGTGTGAGTTTAGTTTGTCCTATATAATCTTCATTGCATCCTTTACATTTAATGGCATAAATTAGGTTTTTTGATGAGCAAGTGAAGTGATTTTTTACAGTAAAATTTTGTCCTGATTTAAATGTATACGTGTTGCCTTCAATGAGGTGAGTGCAGGTTCCACAATTAGAGCGACCACATTTTTTGGTACTTGGTTGTGGGTTTGTGGTAGGTAATTTAGCATTGGTGAGTAATGTTTTCAGTGATTTTGGTTGTCTTTTTGCTTTTGATTATTTTGTGTGTTTCAAGGGCTTTTTTCATTCTTGGGTTTTGTTTTAGTAGTGGGATGTTATTGTGTATAGTGTTGTAAGCTTCCGCATTTCTTGGGTTGTGTGTTGAGATATATGATAGAATATTGGACGTACCTTGAATTTGTTTCTGTTTCCGTAATTCATCAATGCCTATTGCTTTAGCCCTCTCTATTCCATTATTTATTAGTAATAGTGGGTACTCTCTCTTGAGTAGAATTTCCTTTAATTCTTGAAGTCTTTTATTTAGCGCTTCATAATTGGAGACAATTGTGCAAATTCTTCTTGCTAGGTTAAAAGGAATGTTCGTCTTCGTGTGCTTTGGATGGTTGGAGGTGAATAGCAGATATTGTTTGGAATCTGTTGGTTTGTAGTGTATGTCAGTTTCGATATTTGTGTCTTTTTTTAAGATTAAGATGTCCAGAAATGGGAGTTGATCTTGGCTGTATTCCACTGTGAATTGGATGTGGTTATTGATGCCGTTTATTAAGTTTTTGAAATCCTTCAGTTGGTCGAGTGTGTGGGACCAAAGAATGAGGCAATCATCCAAGTAGCGTTTCCAATTCTCTGATAAATATTTGTGGAAGTTCAATCCGTATTTTGATTTGGACTGTTCATATATCTGGACTTCTAAGTATGCCATGACTAAGTTGGCATAAGTTGGAGCGGCTTTTGTACCCATCGCAGTCCCCGATATTTGCTTGTAAGTATTGCCATCGAAATCAAAAAAGTTGTTCTGTAGGATGAATTTTAATCCCTCGGTGATGAAGCTTTTTTCTATTCTGTCAGGTATCTCATTGGGATATTTCTCTAGCCAGAATCCTATTGCTTCTAGTCCGTATTGGTGTGTGATCCTTGTGTAGAGATTCACTACATCGAAAGACACAATAATAGTGTCGTTGTTGACATGTTTGGGGAGGTGGTTTAAGAGGTCCAGATCGTCTCTTACAAAGCTTGGTATGTGTTTCACAATTGGTTTCAGTAGTATGTCTATAAAGTTGCTCAATCTGTGTGTTTCACATTGTGGGCCCGCTACAATTGGTCTTAATTTAAAGTCTGTGGGGTATTGTGTGCTCACGCAGGCTGAGGTGGATTGTTTACAGGCATCGTTGATTATTTTACACTTGTGGATCTTCGGAAGTATATATATATATATTGGAAAATGTGTGAAATCCTAGGTACAGTTGGGTATATTTGAAAAAAAGGAAAATAATGACTTCACTCGTAGTTCTAAATAATTTGATTTAATTTTATAATATTATAAAATTAAATCAAATTACTTAGAACTACAAGTCAAGTCATTCTTTTCCTTTTTTTCAATATATATATATATATATATATATATATATATATATATATATATATATATATATATATATACATATATATATACATATATATATATATATATATATATATATATATATATATATATATATATATATATATATATACATATATATATACATATATATATATATATATATATAAACATATATATATATATATATATATATATATATATATATATATATATATATATATATATATATATATATATACATATATATATATATATATATATATATATATACATATATATATATATATATATATATATATATACATATATATATATATATATATATATATATATATATATATATATATATATATATATATATATATATATATATATATACATATATATATATATATATATATATATATATATATATATATATACTTTCCATTTTTATCCGAAGAAAATAAATGTACTTAAGTGATGGGGTGTAATTGCTAACCCCCTTCAAAGAAGGTCTTTTGTATCTCACAAACTACTCAGCGATCTTTCAACTCTTCAAAAGCACCTGGAATGTTTTTAAGCCCTGCTGTCACAGACGTCCGAAGTGAGAGGAAGCCATTACAGGAGAGTAGGGAATCTGCTAAATGTCCGAAATGCCTTTTTTGCAAGCAACATTGGATTAGCTGTGAGGAAGTACTCGGACAAGCAACTTTGGATTAGCTGTGATGAAGTATCTGGACAAGCAACTTTGGATTAGCTGTGATGAAGTACCCGGACAAGCAACTTTGGATTAGCTGTGATGAAGTACCCGGACAAGCAACTTTGGATCAGCTGTGATGAAGTACCCGGACAAGCAACTTTGGATCAGCTGTGATGAAGTACCCGGACAAGCAACTTTGGATCAGCTGTGATGAAGTACCCGGACAAGCAACTTTGGATCAGCTGTGATGAAGTACCCGGACAAGCAACTTTGGATTAACTGTGATGAAGTATCTGGACAAGCAACATTGGATTAGCTGTGAGGAAGTACCCGGACAAGCAACTTTGGATCAGCTGTGATGAAGTACCCGGACAAGCAACTTTGGATTAACTGTGATGAAGTACCCGGACAAGCAACTTTGGATTAACTGTGATGAAGTACTCGGACAAGCAACTTTGGATTAGCTGTGATGAAGTACTCGGACAAGCAACTTTGGATTAGCTGTGATGAAGTACCCGGGACAGGGGTTGGTCATTATGTGGCTGATATTTTTGCGAGGCCAAAGATCCGATACTTTCCGGCAAACTGCAACACAAAGATATCGGTGGATTGCCTGATAGGACCTCTTTTTACGTGTCTGTTTTTTTCATGCAGGGTATTCCCGATGCACCAAGATTGGGTAGTAAAAAAGACAAAAAAAAAAAAGTCATCTTCTAGATTTTTTCGGAACTTGACTTGCTTTTTTGAGGCCTGGCGTAGTTTGATGCTTCCACTGTAATGACTGAGCTTCGTATTAGTGCACCTATGTTTCATCTCCAGTTGTCATGGTATTCAGGATATCAGGAACCATGTTGCCAGTATCAGGCGAAACAAAAATGCGACGTGTAAATAGTATATCACCTCACTCGCTGGCTAAGTGACTAACACAGCCAGCAATCTGGACAAAAATCACGCATGGGGCCCACAGGTTTGTTAGCCTAACATTTTTACCTCCCATAAAAAAAACCTAACTTTTGACAGACGTTGTGCGATTATGTTCA
The DNA here is from genome assembly GCA_964016885.1 of Eledone cirrhosa. NCBI lineage: Eukaryota > Metazoa > Mollusca > Cephalopoda > Octopoda > Eledonidae > Eledone > Eledone cirrhosa. The sequence continues at coordinate 16,172,256 of OZ024745.1, forward strand.
ATTAGACAAAATCAAGATACAGATTAGGTGACACGCAGAGTGTAAATAGTGGGCTAGGAATAGCCACATCTGAGCGGTATGGTAACACTGAGACAAAAGAACGAGACAATAGAGTCAAGTGATAGAAGAGGTGATAGGTCGTGGTAAAAGTAATGAACAACTCAACAAAATAGGAGGAAGAGCCGCGTGAATCGCAGAAAATATTGGAAAATTGGCAACAAAAAACAATGAGAACCCGACACAAGCACAGGGATGGAGAAATACGGAACAAGGTGGTATGGTATATAAGAAAAAAAGAAATTATCAACTTTCGGATATATATATATATATATATGTGAGAAAAACCACAGACCCTCCATCTCAACTCTACTTTTGAAAAGCAGAAGAACTGCGAAACCGGTAAAAGGACCAAATAAATATATATATATTTTTTTAAATAAGACGCCAGTTGCATTTTCAATTTCATCTTTTTTTCTTTATACTTTCACTTGTGTAGGACACCTCGGTTATTTTTCATTTTGTAAAAAAACCTCATTTTCTAAAATATATATATATATATATATATATATATATATATATATATATATATATATATATATATATATACAGTTCAAGAGTAAACCCATCTTAAATAGAGAGATGGAGATAGGAGAGGAGAAGAGAGATTGGTGAAGGTATTAGAAGCCAAAGCGTAAAGGCATGTGCTCAATGTGCAATATGCAGTGGGAAGCAGCTAGAGAACTGGATTGATGAAGAGGTTAGGTGCACAGAGCTGGAAATATTCATTAGTTAAGCAAAACAAGACCACAAAATTCACAAGGAAGATGTTAGTTAAAGCGTGTCAACATAGTTGCAGTTTAATGTAAGGAATATATTTCTTATTCCATTTTATTTATATCAATATTTTCATTATCTCATCTGACGTTCTGAAGAACTGCTCCATAATATTATTTAAGTTACTTATCTTCCTCTGAACCAGATCAATAACGATCTAATAATCAATTCATCCAGAAACATTATATGGAGTAGTGAAACAATTGTAAACGGACATTATTATTCCTTATATTAAACTACAATTAATGTACACTCTTTATTCCTTACATTAAACTGCAACTATGTTGACACTCTTTAACTAACGTCTTCCATGTGAATTTTGTGGTCTTGTTTGGCTTAACTAATGAATATATATATATATATATATATATATATATATATATATATATATATATATATATATATATATATATATATATATAAATCACAGATTGATTTTTTTAGTTTCAGAAGATCCCGTTAAGGTTGAAAGTAGCGATTCTTTACTCTAGCTTTAATCTGTTATTTTAATATATATATATATATATATATATATATATATATATATATATATATATATATATATATATATATATATATAATATCAACTCTGGATGTCGGTGAGCATGTCCAGCTAACCTCAGTCTCCTCTGTGTCACTTTTGAGCTGACTTTTGGGAGGCTCCCATACAGCTCTGAGTTTTTCATTCTCAGTGTATACTGATTAATGTTGACATTGCACTCAGTGCTCCTGTGGGAGCCCCTACATGGTCACACTGGAAGAGGAAGACCAAGGTTAACGTATGTTGATGCCCTAAGGACAGACACTGTATATATTGTCCCCCACCCCCACTCTCAAGCGTGAAACTAATAATAATTGTTTCTACTTTAGGCACAAATTAACCAGTGCATTACTGGTACTTTATTTTATCGACCCCGTAAGGATGAAAGGCAAAGTCAACCTCGGCGGGATTTGAACTCAGATCGTAAAGGGACGTAACTATGCTGGAAAGAATGGCGTCCGACCCTCTACCGATACTGCCAATAATAAAATTTTTACTGCCTCTTCGTTTTTCTGTTTTTCTCTGTTTACTCTTTAAAACACACACACACACACACACACACACACACACACACACACACACACACACACACACACATACACACATATATATATATATATATATATATATATATATATATATATATATATACACACCCAGTGACTGTGTATTTTTGAAAATACCATATATTTTCACTAGCTCTGACAGTTTGACAGGTGAAGAGTGAGCTGTACTGATGAAGGGTGATACCCAGAAACATTAGTGTCTGCAGTTCTGTTCGAATGCCAACACAAGAGCAAGAATGAAGGGTTCATTCTACTGACATGGCTATAAAATTGAGGTTTGTTTGAAAAATTGCAAATGAATCGAATGTTATTATTAATATTCGAAAAAATCAGATTACATATATATATATATATATATATATATATATATATATATATATAGGAAAAAGTATGACCTCGACGGCAGAGCTCAAGCCGTTTCGACGGCTATTTTTGGACCAAAATAGCCGTCGAAACGGCTTGAGCTCTGCCGTCGGGGTCATATTTTTTCCTATTTCCCACTCTACTACCCTAAGTATTGAGTACTCTGGTGCGTTATGGTCCATCTGGTTCCTTACCACAATTCCTTTGTTATATATATATATATATATATATATATATAAGTTAAAAAAATGAAATAAAAATTCAAGTCATTAGAAATATACTTCACTGCTTTACGATCGTTTCTAGGTGATAATAATACATCGTACACATATTTCGTTATCGATCTATGTAGGTTTAGTTACAAAATATCAGATAAGGAATATATTTACTTACATGTATATAATCAGCTGTTGTCAAAAGCAATGTGTATATATTTATATATATATATATACATTCGTATTTGCAAACAGGAGGAAAAGATCCTCAATACCGAAGTAGAGGAGGTTGTATATTTTACCTATATTAATGAAATTATTCTTAGTTGCGTGATCAGCGAATAACTTAAAATAGGATAGAAGTAGTAATACAATAACACACACGCCCACACCTCCGCACGTACAGACATACACCCTAACACACATACATATATATAGCGTTGCAATTATCATTCATAGTTTATCTCTCTCTATCTCT
>OZ024745.1:16180252-16205252 GCA_964016885.1 Eledone cirrhosa
ATATAGAACTAAACATTGGCTTAGATTTCACTGACATCGAAGATTGCGCTCACACATTTGTATTTAAGCATAAATAGATGTACACACACAGAGAGATACGGGCATACATACAGGCGTGCACATACATACATACACGCGTGCACATACATACAGACACGCAACTTTAAGCACGTGCCATGAATTGGAAGCAAAAAATCTGGTTGGCATTAACTTCACCCAAATATATATGTATATATATACATAGATGCATACATATATACATACGTACATAGATACATACATGAGTGTTTCATTTGTTACGATGATGTGTGTTCCAGTTCGACCAATCAGTGTACTTTATTTTATCGACCCCGTAAGCATGAAAGGCAAAGCTAAACATGAGGTAATACGCCCAAACCAGATATGAGGCCAACAATCTGTTAAGAGGTTCAGGTCAGATGTGAAATGTAGGTTACCTAATTATATAATTGTTTCTACTTTTGGCACAAGGCCAGGAATTACCCCAGTGCATTACTGGTACTTATTTTACCGACCCTGTAATGATTAAAGGCAAAGTTAACCTAGGTGGGATTTGAACTCAGGCCGAAAAGGGCCGCAACTCTATGCTGCAAAGCATGGCGTCCGGCCCTCTACCGATACTGCCAATGCCGCACTAGATGTGAAATGTAAGCACACATTTAAACTGCTCATTAAGTCTTTTAGCAATCAGTGTTAATTGCATGTAATTTATGTATGTGTCACATGAATATGCATGTAGTGTAGATAATGTATTTAGAAATAATAAAACAGAACTGACTCCCCTGTCCCCTTATTGTCAATAGTCTTTCTATATAGTTAAATACAATTAAAATAAATATGAACAATTCCTCAGGCCTAGAAATACTGAACATCAAAATCTTTGTTATTTTACTCCCAAAGGTCGTTAATTCTGAAATTGAGTAGCAATTATTGTTTAATTCATGGAAATACACACAGCTAATTTACAAATATGGGCGTTACTAAGGAGACCGAAATTTATAGCTGAAATGTTTGTTGAAGATGATTTCATTTGAAGAAAGATGATGATACAGATTTGAGAAGGAAGATAAACATTTTATGATTTCTTTGTAATGTAAATCAATTGTTAAAGTATCCTCAAGATTGCAAAGAAATGAATTCAACAAAGTTTTCGTTAAGACACATCTCTTATTTTGGAACAATACAAACGAACAGTTGTTGTGGCAACATATGGTAGAATCGTGAAGAAATAACGGACAAAAACAATATAAAGCACAAACAAACAAAACAAAAAAAAAAAACAATAAAAAGAGGAAAAAAAGGAGGGTATTAATTTATTGCAATGATGAGATAATACAACAATAGTTATAAGTTGCGTTCAGAATGAGAAGTAAACGTACATAAAATGGTTTCTATTGCTGAAACTATAAGATAAACTATTGGAAAAGGAAAACAACAAACAACAAACTATTTGAAATAGAGTCTCCCTAAAAAAAAACGCAGAACAGGACAGAGATGTAAAATAAAACCACTTCATAGAAGATCTAACATCGTTGTAGGTTGCATTAGTAATGAAATAAGAAATAAAATTGTTGGAAAACTTTTGAAGAGCTTCCATTCAAGGGAGACTTCATTGAAAAGCGTCGTGAAGGATTTCAAGTGGTTATCTTAGAAGCACTCAGTATTCCGTGAGTAGAATGTAATAAACGGAACATTTCTTATACATATAAACACTGCTTGCAATTAAGAGGTGTAAGCATAGCTGTGTTTCTTCTCTTCAAGGTGGATTTTCTTTGGCTTTTCTTGTTGATAGAGTAAGATATTCCCCAAATTGTAAAGTCTATACACACACAGAGAGGATCTTTTTTATTTTATATGGGGTATAACTATTGTTTGCATTGCCTGTATATGTTTGAGTGTTTATTACATGCATGTGTGTCTTTATGAATGACTGTGTAGTTCTGTATATAGATGCACCACTTACACACATATTTCTGTATACACACACACACACACATATCTATCTATCTATCTATCTATATATATATATACATGCATAAACACACACACACACATATATGTATATATATATATATATATAGATGCACCACTTAGACACACATCTCTGTATACACACACACATGCACACACACACACACACACACACACACACACACACACACACACACACACACACACACACACACACACACACACACACACACACACACACATATATATATATATATATATTGAGAGAGAGAACAAAAAAGAGAAAAAGAGAAAAAAAGAGAGAAAGGAAAAGTGAAATAGAGGGATGAGACGTGACGTGAATGTCCATTTCATTTCCTTTTACCAATTCTGGTGCCTCCAGCCAGGGATCAATAAACAGAAACGCTATACTCCATTCTTTCCTAAATGCAAATATGCAGTCTACATTATTGATCTTCAAGTCCACATTACACAATATCCCTTTTTATAGTCTTTTCCCCGCAATTAAATCATACCCCGACTCTTACACATACACATCCAGACATATAGTTCTAAAGCTTTTACTCGTTTATCACTAGCTGGCCGTATATCTACATGTCAAAATCGTTTTTCTGTAGTTATATATCATTCCCTAGCAATGTGACTGAATATTACTAGATGTTTGATGGTATATTACAGTTCAGGTTTAAAATATTACTGTTGCGCTGATATGTTAATATCTGTTTATATCACTATATATCTATTTAAATTCTATAGATTTGTATTTCTACAACAGTTAGATATTAGAGATCTATTTGTACACACACACCCACACACTCTCACACACACACATATACATATAGTTCAAGGAAACGACGAAACAGAGGTACAAAAAAGTCTTATTAGTTTCACGCTTTACACACACAGACACACACACACACACACACACACACATATATATATATATATAGATATTTATGTAGATATAGACTGGTTGTTGAAGCTGTAGTTCTGGAGGTGTATCTTAGATTGCTGTGTATAATATATAAAGCAATGCTGTCAAGAGAAGAATAAGTAATATACCGTGTATATATATATATGGTGCATATATATATATATATATATATATATATATATATATATATATATATATATACACACACACACGATATATTATTTATTCTTCTCTTGACAGCATTGCTTTATATATACAGCAATCTAAGATACATCTCCAGAACTACAGCTTCAACAACCAGTCTATATCTACATAAATCCCTGACCTGGCAGACCTACCGATGACGTAGTGTCAGACAGAACGCCGAAACCGTTTTGCACGTACTTGTACAGTGTTCAGGCATTGCTGACTTTTGTCGAACAGCTTTTGTTACGTATGGGACGGATTTGACTATTGGCTGAATCCAACATGAAAATCGCCCCACCGCCTTCTTGTGGCTACGAGGGGGAAGCAATTTGTTTCTGTCTGGTGGCTGTAGTAAAGAGGTTTCATGGTGGATGCGACTGAAAGGACTGAAGATAGACACATCGCTCTTCGGTCAATCACAAACTTTTCAAGTTCAACTTTGAAAAGAAGGTGAGGTTGGAGAAGGAAGTGCTACTCTCCATTATATTTTGTTAAAAGGTGGGTGTATGTAGCGAGGATGGCCCTAGTGAAAGAGCCTTCTCTGAGCATGCGCCTCTAGGTAGGTGAGTTCAAAGAGGAAGGTGATACCTTCCTACGGTGATCTTGGCAATTATGATGGGTTTGGATCTGTGCGGTTTCTAAACTACCCCAGGGTAATGCTCCCCTACTGGGAAATTTGATATTTCATTGCGATTTTCTTTGTTACACTCCAAATTATGTCATGTTCTTTGTTTTTCGGCCCTAGTGGCCAATAACGAAAGAATTATCCTTGTCATTACTATTTTTATATATTGGCAGTATTGGTAGAGCGTTGTACAGCATGCTTGCGGCATATAGTTATGGCCCTTTACTTTTTGACTTCAAATGCCGCCGAGATTTGCTTTCCTTGGGGGTCCTTGCGGGGTCGATGAACTAAAGTACCAGTAACGCACTGGAGTCAATTTAATCGACTTTCTCCTCTAATTGCTGGCTTTGTACCTAAATCAGAAACCTACGATGATAATGATAATAATTGTTTCTACTTTAGGCACAAGGCCAGAAATTATCTCAGTGTATTACTGGTACTTTATTTTATTGACCCTTTAAGGATGAAAGGCAAAGTTAACCTCGGCGGGATTTGAACTTAGTAATAATAATAATAAAGTTTGATATTGTTCTCACCAGTACAATTGTTTATGTGAGTGTTTTTGCTGTCTTTTGAAATTAGCATCATTGGCTATTTTCCATTATCTTGTGAAGTTATATAATTTGAAATAAATCCAGAGTACTCCTCGACTTCGACTTTATGCAAGCCATATATGTAAAAACTGAATTGAATGGCCGGTTACTGTTGACCCGGCGGCGAATCAATCATATACTCCTAATTGAATATTATAGCAGGCTTTAAACCATTTCACCAAGATGCTGTTGGCTTAATTGCTCCGTTACACGGCAATATTTTGCAGATATTAGTTTTATCTCAATATCCTATGTTGCTCGAAATGAGATGCTATTGCTGACTAACGCCAGTATTAATGGCAAATAAAAACAAGAATGAAACAGGCTTCGTTTCTACACGGAACAAAACGGGCTGAAGAGAACAGATGATGTTAGGTGGTTTAATATTAAAGGAGCATTACTAAGAACAACATCGATCACAACAGCAACAACAACAATAATAATAAAATCAACAATAATATATTTACCTAAGTTAGAAACCATTGAGTGCTTTTGATTTGCATAGATTAGAGAAAATCAATTCCTGATGGTTGGGTATTCCTGTAATTATTTTAACGAGTGATAACAAATATTAAGGGTTATCTTGCATGATAAAAAGCAGCTTGTATGCATGATTGGGTAACCGGAATATTCTATACATTATTTACATTAATATTCGCACATTGTTGCGTTGCTATAGAACCAGTTAGGTGAACTAACTCGTAGATAAATAATATTTATTGCTAATAGTATAGCTATAGATGAGAGTTTTGATGTCATACAATATTTTTTTCTTCTCTCTCTCTCTCTCTCTCTCTCTCTCTCTCTCTCTCTCTCTCTCTCTCTCTCTCTCTCTCTCTCTCTCTCTCTATCTATCTATATCTTTTTATTTCTATCTATCTATCTATCTATCTATCTATCTATCTATCTATCTATCTATCTATCTATCTATCTATTTATTTATCTTCCTCCCTTCCATCCTGCCACTCACACTCCCTTTATATCTATGACTACCATTTAACTACTCGTGTTTTCCCTTTCTCTACTTTTCCTTTTTTTTCCAATCCCCCCTTTATTCTGTTTTTATTTTCGATGAAAGACTAGCATCTGAAACATTAAAGCTATTGTATTTCTTCCCTTAAGCGTTAAACTAATATACTGCTATGGTAGTATGTTGTCTGCTATTGTCATACGTTCATTTTTATTTATTTTATTATATATAATATTATTTTAACAATTTCATTCGTACATCGAAGTAAATATTGACCAGATATCCTTACATATACATTATATAGTATTTATATCTACTTTATAGTATAGAACATTTTGTGACTGTTATATAAAGATATATTGAAAGTATAGTAATCAGGGTTATAAATTTACATTATATAGTATTTATATCTACTTTATAGTATAGAACATTCTGTGACTGTTATATAAAGATATATTGAAAGTATAGTAATCAGGGTTATACATTTATATCTCAAAATTGTGCAGAATCCATGTATATAAGTTAGTGAAAGAGAATAACAAAAAGCAGTATAAATATTTAAAGGACATCAAATGAACCTTCTTATAGTTGTAGATAAAAGCGTAAGAATTTACCAAACACTACATGCCAGCGCTGCAAATAGCATATATTGTAGAAAAACTGTTCTGTGTTGGAATATGGGTTAATAAAAATATCATTGAAATGTTCTATGTCAGTAGGCGTCAAATGATTTTTCTCTACTTTAATAAGCCTGTGTATATCCCATTTTATCTTAAGTTTGGTTTTATTGATGAGGGTTCTTATAGTGACGCTGGTTTACTAATTTCACGTCAACACACGCATGTTTAGTATATCCATGTACACATGGATTAACGCGCATACACATAGACAGAGGGAAATAGTAGAAATAAGAGTCTAAAGAAGATAACTAATAACATTAGTTATGAAAATTATCTGTCGACTTTTATCTTGATACAGGTGACGTTAACGGGAAGTGTGTTATCAAAAGTATAGAAAATGTAATTAGATTAAATGTGAAGGTGGTCACCAATATTATGTTTGTTAGCATTATTCACTCATAGATTATTTCACTCGTGATTTCTAAGCTCCGTCTTTTCCTTGCCTTAATATTATCAATAATATGACTAGCATAGGCGACGAATTGGCAGAATCATTAGAACATCGGATAGAATGCTTTACGATATTCGATCCAGTTCTCTTCTTTCTGAGTTCAAATCTCGCCGAGGTCAAGTTTGTCTTTCATCCATTCGAGGTTGATAAAAGTGTTAACAGTCTACTATTAGTGTCTATTCTTTCTCTATATATCGTACTCACTCCCTCTTTCTCTCACTTGAGTTGAAATAAGACCGAGGTCAACTTTGCAATTCAATCTTTGGGGTTGATAAAAAAAAGTACCAGTCTAGTACTGGTGGCGATTCTTCTTCCATAACTCTTTTTAACTTCCAGTCCCTCACTCTCTGTACCCTTCTCTGGAAGAAAACTATTGTACGCAGGCCAAGAGAGGGATAGGCTCCAACTGGTATCCCTCCGACTCCGTCGAGAGTTACAGAGTTACTAATATGACTAATTGTATTAATTGTATTAATAGTATGATAATAGATCTTTCGTCGGTTTCGATGATGAGTGATTCAAACAACTGAATGTCTGACTTGTGATTTAACATGCAAATGGATGAGTATTCCACAGACACGTGAACTTTTAACTCACTTCCCGCAAGAATCCGAGTGGTACAATATGTGATATGGCTGGGCCTTTGAATCACAGGCAGAATACATCTAACGGGCTTCCACGCAGTTACCGTTTGCTGTTTACCCAGTTACACTCAAGTGTTTTCGTTGACCATTCAGCAATGGATTTAGTACAGTATTTAGCTACATATTTGTATGTATTGAGTTCAAATCTTGCAAATGTTGCCATCTAACCCTCATTTTTCCGGGGTCGATAAAGTATCAATCAAATAGGGAGGCCGATATGAACAACTGTTCACTGCCTCACCCCAAATTTCAGATAGTTTGCCTTCTTCTTCGTCTTTTTCTTCTTATTATTATCCCCCTCAATTATATATATTCTCCTACATGATCAAATGAATAACACATATTTAACATTGCTAGTTCTATATCATACGTAAACATTTCTTCTCTAATTTGCCGGCTATTGATCTATTAGGAATCGATAGTTTAGGATGACATATCTGAAATCTAAATCGAACGCTTACTGTATTTATAGATAAGTTAATAACTGTATCGATAGGAGAGCGCATAATTGATGCTATATTACTTGTGCTTGGTATACACACACACACTTGCACACACACACACACACATGCACGCACACACACATACAGACATAATTTGGAACCCAGGTCAGGGGCAGAGATTTAAAAAACATCATTTTACATGTAGATCTTATCTCCCAAATAATATTTACTATCTAATATCGATGTCGTTTATATTTATTTGGATAAAAGCTGTGGTGTAGTACTAAAAAAACAACAAAAAACAAAAAGCACAAGTGGCACATTACTGAGAGGGTAGGCGTGTGTGTGTGTATATATATATATATATATAGGAACCAGTAAGACCCCGACAGCTGAGCTCAAGCCGTTTCGACGGCTAATTCTGGACTGAATTAGCCGTCGAAACGGCTTGAGCTCAGCTGTCGGGGTCTTACTGGTTCCTATTACCCACTCTACTACCTCAAGTATTGAGTACTTTGGTGCGTTATGGTCCACCTGGTTCCTTACCACATTTCCTTCGTTATATATATATATATATATATATATGTCTAAAGTCTAAAGTCTAAAGTCTAAAGTCTGTCTTAAGCCAGAAGGCTCGTTTGGCCGGTGTTTATCCCGGTTTCATGGCGTGAAGCAACTGAGAGTACAAGACTCCCCCCTGGACAGGACGCCAGTCAATCACAGGGTTAAACTATTGCTGGTACTCATTTTCAGCTGAGTATACTGGAGCAACGTGAAATGAAGTGTTTTTGCTCAACACACACACACACACACACACACACACACACATATATATATATAGAGAGAGAGAGAGAATAGAAAAAAAACGAGGAAGTTTCGTTTACATATGAAAAATATTTATTGCGTATCGACCATATGTAAAGGAAAGTTCCTCGTTTTTTCTATTATATACACTCTGCCTGTGTATAGAGTATTTGGTACCAACACCAGTATTTCACCTTACTACCTACACTATATATATATATATATATATATATATATAAGTCCCGGGTTCAATTGTGGGTAACCACAGTAAGTAAGGTACTCAATACATTAGTTGAGTGTAAACATCAAATTTAAGAGAGTAATGCCTTTTACAGGACTAGAACTGTTTCACTCGAATGAAACAGTTCTAGTCCCGTAGAAGTCATTTCTCTCTCTCCCCCCCCCTCTCTCTCTCTCTCTCTCTCTCTCTCTCTCTATATATATATATATATATATATATATATATATATATATATATATATATATATATATATAAATGGAATAGAATGAAACGAAACTTCATTTCTCACTCTTAGTGCGGCACTTACTTAAATGTAAGTATGTATGTATACGTACATACATATATGAATACAGACGTAGAGGAGTATGTATATATATACATACATGCACACATATATATATGCACGTATCGGTTTACCGAACATTTATTATAATGCTCGATTTGTTTGTTTGTAATTCGGGCTGTTTGTTTGTTTATAAACAAACAAACAGCCCGAATTACGCCCGACAGTGTTTAGGCAACCACGTCACCTTTTTGTTCAACACTGTCCATTTATCGTTTTCGGTGCGCCCAGCCGACTGAACTCACTCGATAAGCAAATTAGGCTACTTAGCCGTTAATATGCATAAGGAAAGTATATACTTTCAGACGTTCAACCATCTGACAGGAAGGTATACGATGCTGACGATAGCTAATAAGCTTGAAACTAGTACATCGTTCCTGTGTCAGTGTTGAACAAAAAGGTGACGTGGTTGCCTAAACACTGTACGGCGTAATTCGGGCTGTTTGTTTGTTTAGAAACAAAAAAACCGAGCATTATAATAAATGTTCGGTAAACCGATACGTGCATATATATATGTGTGCATGTATATATATATACATACTACTGTACGTCTGTATACATATATGTATGTACGTATACATACATACTTACATTTATATATATATATATATATATATATATATATATATATATATATATATATATATCCTGATGTCTTCCAAAAGTAACGGTCGCATTTTGAAAGGGTACGTCAATGTTTATTTATAAAACTGGTATATATTGTATTTTGTCTGATGAAGGCATACCATAATTTAACTTGGTATTCTTGAAATATGTATAATGAAATAAATATGGTTTTATAAATATAGTTTCCATTTGTCAATATCGTATATATATATATATATATGTATATATATATATATATATATATATATATATATATATATATATATATATATATATATATATATATATATACACATATATATATATATATGTATATATATATATATATACATATATATATATATATGTATATATATATATATATACATATATATATATATATATATATATATATATATATGTTTCCAGCTATTTTGTGGCGGATAACGTTGTTGGAACTCAATGTAGCCGTGAAAGGCGGTATCAACGAGTTTCGGTGGCGTGTGCTATAGTTTTTAATGGTAGGTTCTCATCGCATAAGACAATGCTGTGTTGTGAAAATCTGTGTACAGGCCTAATAATTTAGCAAGGTTAGCTAGACTAAGGCTCAGATAGATATAGGAAATAGTAAAGAAATATTGTTTTGATTAGATAACTCAACAATATGCTTGAGAAGAGTATTCTGCATAACATTTGACTATCCTAGTAATTTGAAGACAGAAATACTTTAGGTGCGTTCTGTAGATGAAATGTAAGCAAAAAAAGAGTTCGCACACACACATACACTCAAATATATAGACACTCAAACACATACAAAGACTTACACACAGATACTGAAAGTTGTTTGAAGTTTGTTGTATCGAAACAATTTTGCGTCACATGAATAGACATTTCAACTTATACGAAATTATAAACTATGTTTCCTAACATTCACATCAAAGAACGCTCGGTTAACTTCGATCAGAGTGTCACAGAACTCATTTATCAGTAGGTTGGTGTTCATGGACAGTTTGCAATTTATCAGTGGTCCCTTCATATTGCTTTTTTCTGGCTTACATCATGTGCCTGCGATTGGTGCAACATCTTATCACATTTTAAAACTTGGCCTATTACTTTCTCCGTTTCGTAAAGATAAACGAGTAGTGTTTTGTCTCGCGCCGACTGAGAAAGAAGATAAACGGCGGGTGCAGTTGAAAAGTTTGGGGAGATCTTTTCCTCCTAGACCAAGCCCTCATCAACTTCAGGGTGGCCAATAAATGGTTTTGCTATTTAAAAATGTAATACATTTCTTTTCACAAATAATTTATTTTAATCTTTATTTCAGATTTTGAAAATATGTTTCCTAGAAATTGATTATCGAAAACATCATAGGAATGTATATTCGAAATCTGAAATAAAAGTAAATAAATAATGTTTTTAAAGAGGCACGAGTGCGTGGGTGCATTTATACAGACACACACACACACAGACACACGCACACACACATACACACACACACATATATATATATATATATAGGGAATGTAACGTCCAGTTACTGTAGGTTCACTAGAGTGAGCACTCGAGGCGTAGTTTCCAGTCGATATAGCGGTGTAGAATTAAGCAGAGACGATTTGTTATGTCTTTATTACGTTTATTGAGTAGTGACGCGCGTTTCGCTATTGATCAGCTCAAGGTTAGATCTGTATCGATCTAGCCCGACTCTGGAACTCGAGAGAGAGAGTGAGTCGGTTTCTAACATAGACACAAGACTCCTTCATTGGAAGACAAAATAAACTAGGTAAATATGTTTGCATGCGTGCATGTATGTGCAGATATGGCTGTTATTGTATGTGTGGATGTGGATGTTTTGAGTTATATGTGTGTATGTGTATATTTTTTGTATCTGTACCTGTATACATGCAAAATGTTTAGAAGGTTTTACATATTTTTACTGGATTGTACTTGTAATTTCCTGATTAGTTGTGTTCTTTCTGTTCCTGTGAAGCCCAGCTTCTCAAGATTTGTACTGAGGCAGTTACTAACATATCTCTGTGCTTCAATAATCACAGGTATAAATCTGAAGGTATAGTCGGGGTGCAGTATCTGCAGATTTCTCATTAGTTCTGCATAGATATTCTTCTTTTCGCGAATCTTTAATATTATATTGGCATCTGCTGGACAGCTAACTTCCACTACTGTGCATGCCTTCTTCTCCCTGTCAATTATCATTATATCTGGTCTGCTATGCTTGCATTTTATTGGGGTTTTTACTGGAACATTCCACATGTACTCTTTCGCATGTATGTATGTATGTATGTATGTATGTATGTATGTATGTATGTATGTATGTATGTATGTATGTATGTATGTATGTACGTATGTATATATGTATGTATGTATGTCTGTATGGGTGTATGTATGTACCTAAATATGTGTATGTATGTATGTATGTATGTATGTATGGATGTATGTATGTACCTAAATATGTGTATGTATATGCGCGGGGACATAGAAATAGTCGGGCTGGATACCCAATCGCGCGGTTAAACCATTGGGAGTGAAGGACCCCTAGCCTCTAGGAGAAGGCAACTCAGGAAACTGGGATAACTCCGACATAAACCTGCGGCTCAGTAGTTATCGATGATGTTGATCTTTTCTTCTTTTCGGGTTATAGCTACTATCGCTCAGAGAGTGGGATTGGCTCAGTGCACAGTCTTTCCTCACTTTGAAAAATATCTTCACGCACAGGCATAGCACGATGGAATGAATTAATAATTATTAATAATGGTATATCGTGCAATAGCCATACTCGATAACGAGGGGGGCAGCCATCATGTATGTATGCATGTATGTATACTAGGATTTCTCATATTAGGAATTGGGATTATCTCGAGATTCCCGGACGAAACTGTTTTTCTTCCGGGATGTAAATCTACGTACATACATGCATAAGTTTGTTTGTAAAAAAACAAACAAAATTGGTACAGTGAATAAGTTTTGTGCAAGGTGGGTGAGAGTAACGAAAGTGGCGCGACCAAATGTCTCTACACTAACCATATAACTGTGATTTGGCAGCTACAAGAGCAGGCATTGACTGTGAGCACAATCACTCTATATGTTTGCTCACTATGTTGTGGATTCTTTTCTCGTTATTTTCTCATTAAGAAAATGTTGGAGTTGAAATGTGAAATCTTGCTTTCGTATCTGTTGGATGGAAATTATATATAATTACAATAAAGCTGTTAATAGAAATGGGTTAATCGAAGTATTTATATCATTGATGTGCTTTTCCGTATCATCACCATCTTCACGTCATCATCGTTGTCTTCGTCACCGTCTTCGTCACCATCATCATTATCATATATATAAAATGGTAATAAAAAAGAGGGTTGAAAAGTGGACCTGGTATATATGTATAGATAAAGGATCTTTATAGCACTTTATAATCTTTATAAAAGAAATTGATGTTTAACAAAACTTGCTTTCCTCATTCAAGGTCCTGCATTCACGACTATATATATATATATATATATATATATATATATATATATATATATATATATATATATAAAATCAAGACTGGTTTTGAACCATCAGCACAGTTGAGGTATGTCAGACATCAATTTATTTTATCTGATGAGGACGTACTGATAAAATAGCTCAGTACCTCTGAAATATGTATAATAAAATATATTTGATCACATGAATGTCTATATTTATTAATATTTTGAAGTAATATATATATATATATATATATATATATATATATATATATATATATATATATATATATATTATCCCAAAAGTCAGCTCAAAAGTGACACAGAGGAGACTGAGGTTGGCTGGACATGCTCACCGACATCCAGAGTTGACATTGTACTCAGTGCTCCTGTGGGAGCCCCTACATGGACACACTAGAAGAGGAAGACCAAGGTTAACGTATGTTGATGCCCTAAGGACAGACACTGGTCTGTTGGAGATGCAGGACATGGCAGCGATAATGAGGGACAGAGACCGCTGGAGAGAACTCGTCCATGGATCTCGGGAATTTTACCCGCCTTAGATATATATATATATATATATATATATATATATATATATATGCGTGTATATATATATATATATATATATGCGTGTATATATATATATATATATATATATATATATATATATATATATCATGTGTTAGGTAACCTCTCTGTCTGATGAACGGTCTAGACGTTGTTAATATTGTCTAGGGTTCTAATGGAGTAGTTATATATTGTGTTGTTCACTTTCTAATTATATATATGGGCGTGAGCCCGAAATATTGGGATTAAATCTCCACTACGGTAACCCTTCTACCATTGTTTTGTTTTCATCTTTGTCTCTCTCAATTTTCACTTTATCCTATTTCTCCTATCTATCATTCACTTCCTACCTCGAGATTTCCCTCTGCATTGTTGTGGCTTTCTAAACTACGTATTTTATATATATATATATATATATATATATATATATATATATATATATATATATATATATATATATATATAACAATGATAGTCAGTAAAATCGAAGTTTCAGCTGCGACTAACATCTCTCGAAAACAATCTTCAAAAGCTGTCACAAGCACTCAATGAGGTGATATCGATAAATCAATAAATTATAGCTCAGAGTAATAAACATACGTTAAAAGTTTTACAAATTGAAAATTGCAACCGGGTAAATAACTGCCATAAAAGCCACCACAACAACGAAAATACAAACAGGTTATATACGAAACTGGACCTGATCGATGGATATTATAAGATATCTTCGATTGGTTTCTGGGAATCCGAAATCAACACTCCACATGACTGTGATGTATGTGTACATGTATGTATATCTAGAAATTAATATACATTTTTGAACATTCCCCTATGTTGGTTAGTTTACGTTCGCA
Source organism: Eledone cirrhosa (assembly GCA_964016885.1). NCBI lineage: Eukaryota > Metazoa > Mollusca > Cephalopoda > Octopoda > Eledonidae > Eledone > Eledone cirrhosa. The sequence continues at coordinate 16,194,668 of OZ024745.1, forward strand.
CGCTCACTCACCCATACCACATCCACACTCTCAGAGCAGTCAGCCTGTATCGGTTTAACGCCGATCCTTCAAACACACGAACCCAACTACACGCGCCCGTACACACACACGCACGCATTCACACATGTCCACCCCACACATAAAATGATTAATGCTCTTCCTAATCCTCTCTAACGCGTAAGGTACCCTTGAATCACAAATATCTAAAATGACTTATTCATTTTCCTTTCCTGTTCCTTCCTCTTCTTACTCTTTATCTTTCTATTTTATCATTTATTTCTAGCTCTATCTTATGATGAAGGACTAGTGTCGGAAACGCTAAGACTCTTTCAAGCGTTATACTATTTCAAGCGTTATATTAATATATTTCTTCAATGTTCTGTCGTTTGCTTTGTTATTTCTGTTTACCTTTTACACACACACAAAATCTGTGTGCTTTCTTATTTCTCTTTACGCTTTACGCACACACACATACACACACATATGTACATACACATACATATGTGTTTATGTGTATATGTGTGTGTCTGTGTATGCACGTCATTTTTTAATAGTTTCAATAAATCTGTCAACAAAAATATATCTATTTAGCTTTACAATGAATTATTCATTATGAACATTTTTTCAATATCAAAAATATCATTGTACAATTATTTACAGAATAAATAATTGAGAGATAATAATTGAGATCTGGATAAAGACAGTAAGTTTCATATTTAGCATATTTTAAGAAATGACTAGATATAATTATGTGTTCAGGAAAACAATAAATATTAGCCAATGATTCTTATTCTCACTTATTGTAAATAGCTGAGACATGCAGGTTTTTGTGATTTTTTACTGCTACGTTGGGAAGTAAAAGGAAGTGTGTTTCCCTGATGAAGTCGGAAGAGTAGCATTTGACAAGGATTTTGCAATTCGTCCCCAAGGTGCAAGCCCAGAAAAGGTTTTTTGTTGAAGATAGGGTGTTTTGATAAGCAGTCACCTGTGCAATCGCATCTCAGCCGATTGACGGGTTGTCTTACATAAACGTTGGTTCCTGATTACGGTTTGTAGGAGAAAATTACAACTCTAATCTGACACAACCTAAGATAAATAAAAGCCGAAATGCTTTCTAGTTCACGCCACCCTTCTCCCTAAGTGTCAAATCCAACATCGACAAAACCTTCACAGCTCTATTAGACAACACTTTCTCACTAACCCTATATACTGGAAATAGATAGGCACACTTTTAAGATCCATTTTAGCTCCAAGCTAAGTATAGTAACCAACGTATTTAGCCAGGTGCTCTTGTAGCAACAGCGATACATTCCCTCTATATGAAGACTATAAAACAGTGTCTATAATCCATCACCTTAATCAACAACACTAAACTACACAACCAGCCTCAGTACCAGAAGTGTACAAGAACCCAGAAGTATAAATATGTTTTCATAAAGTCTCAACATTAATAAGGCATATAAGATTAATCTGCTACGATTACTCGGGAATAATCATGAAATTCTGAGTACCAACGTAAGCATGTGTAAGTTGCCATGTATTTGAAGTCATATAAATGATCTCTATGTTTATATATAGAAGGCCCATCTTTCGTAATTACACCTTTCACGCGTCCACACACGCATATATATTACCATATGTAAATATGAAGATCTACTTTTCCAGATATTTGTAAATAGTGTTATGAAATTTGATTGAATTTAAAATTAAACTAAAACGCATTTTTCAAGGCTTCTAGGTTTCGTTTCACATACGCATACAGGCCCGCATGTATGTATGTATGTATGTATGTATGTATGTATGTATGTATGTATGTATGTATGTACACACACACATATATATATGTATATATCTTTATACAGATATAACTTTATATATATATATATATATATATGCATACCACGTTAAAGCATCTGCGTTTGTGTTTTATTGTGTGTTTGTGTTAGTATATAGACTGTGCCATATCTGTACTTGGTTTAGCTTTAAGCCATGTAAAGCTTTGAAGAACCGGATTAAAATTATTCCCGAAGGTTTAATAGAAATTGAAAACATATATGCTTTTTGATTATTTGTAGGTTTCTTCGGATTCTGCTGCCCTAAGCTCTAGCTTGCTTGGCTAATGCTTAGATCCAACACCGTATATAAATATGCTTCCCCAACGCACAGAAGCACACACACACACACACATTTGTACATTTTGCTCCTTTATTACATATAAAACGAGAAAAGATTTATATGTTAAACATAAATGTTACATAATACTGAGTTTTGTATTATAAAAACAATTTTTATGCCTCTATTCCATGAAACTTTACGAATATCGCATTAGAAACAGGCCTGGTTGTGTGGTTTTGAAGTTTGCGTTTCAACTGCATGAGTTCGGTTGTTTTTATGTGTCATATTTAGGAAAAAGGAAATCTCGCACCATTTTTTTTTATGATTCATATTTGAGATGTTGTTGTTCATGAAGTTATTCTGGTTTAAAAGAGAATTGAAAACAAGTGGAAAGGAGCTACGTATCTCGTTCCCTGTGTAATCTCGTTCCCCGGCGTCGGCCGCGATGATGATGATGTTGACGGTAGTCGACCATTTGTACCAGTTTTACTATAATAATGTAAGACATATTTCTAGGGTATCACCGTAGTTTATATTTAACAAACAAAATACTCTCTCCTGGTGTATTATCTGTTTCATTATGCTGCTTATTCTTAAGTTATTTTTAGTATAGTTTCCTTCTTTCTCACGTGTTTTTGATTGAAGAAGGAGAAGCAAGATCACTTCAGTTTACAGATCTTTCATTAAAGATCTACGTTTTAAGATCACACTTGCCTGAGGATATCGAAAGATGTCCAGTGCTGTGCAACGTATATTTGTTAGTTAGATCCTTAGCCTTAGATTTCTCTTCTAGCAATGTAGTTTGAGGTTAATCGAAGTGGAAAATTATTTTCTTACTTCAATCACCAGAAATAATAACTCTCGTGTTAAGACGAGATCAAACTGGAAAAATGAGGCGTAAATGAATGCGGAACTAATGTCAAGGATTTAATTTTATTTAAATACGGTGAAACGAGTGAAACAAGCAAATAAACGGATTGATTGACTTTCGTCAAACCAATATAGATGGAGGATATTAATACTTCAAGTTTCCTTTGAAAACAAGTTTTAATTTGGGATTCTCTGCCTAATTCAATTTATTCAGAACTGTTGATATCCTATTTAAAGACTCCATTAGCTAGCTACACTCCATCGTTTAACCATGCTTAATAAATGCATTAGAGAAAACTAAAATATCTGTTAGAAACTGTTTTACCAGATTTAAGTTGTACAACATACAAGCTTGGAAAATTCCGATCAACAGATGTCAAACCCAACATTTTCTTAAGATATATGATATAACAATAACGAGAAGCGGCAAATTGGCAGAGTTGTTAGAAGGTCGGATAAAATACCTTGAGTTCAAAACCCGCCGAGTTCAACTTTGCCTATAATCAATTTGAGTCGATAAAAAAAGTAACAGTTATGTAACATGAACCAATCTTCTTCCCAATATTTTTCTCACCTCCCCTCTATCACCCTACCTCTCTCTCCCTATATATATATATATATATATATATATATATATATATATATATATATAAATAATAGGAAAAGGTTCAGGACCACGACGGCAGAGCTCAAGCAGTTTCGACGGCTATTTCTGAGTCCAGAAATAACCTTCGAAACGGCTTGAGCTCTGCCGTCGGGGTCCTGAACTTTTTCCTATTACCCACTCTACTACCCAAAGTATCGAGTACTCTGGTGCGTTATGGTCCACCTGGTTCCTTACCACACTTCCTTCGTTATATATATATATGAAAAATAGACACAGGCATTCTTGTGTAATTAAGAAGTTCGCTTCGCAATTATGTGCTGGATTCTGTAATTGAGTGTCTCCTACACACACAAACACACAGTCTATTTATACAAAATAAAAGCCTTTATTACAATACTCCGGTAGCCTGGCAGGTCTTGCAAAGACGATGCACACAATGTAGGTTTTAGCATACAAGTATTTAAAAAAATGTTTTTATAAAGCTGTAAAACTCTTAACGTCTTAACTTAACTCAGAACGATTCTGTGCGAGAATACATCACATAAAGTGAATTAGAACAGTCAAGCATCTTATTTTTTCCTAAGTTTTCTCAATCTCCAAGTAACCTAGCGTTATGCCTTCTCTAAAACATCGTCATAGATAGCTACTTTTACATATTCTTAAACATTCGTGTTTTTAATAACTTTCAATAGATGTAAGGAACCAATTAATCGAGTAATGCGTGGGATCACTGTAATTATTTTTAGACAGGATGTTGAAAAATTGTTTACCAATCAGCTACGACGAGAGTAGAAGAATTCTGTCGTAGTTTTGGATAGGAATGGCATTTGTCTGTTGTCCCCAAAGTTGCAGGAGCAACATCATTAACTGTCAATGAATACACGGGGTTACTGATAGTTAAGATGAGATGTTGATAATATTAGCCAGATGTTGATAACCTTAGTTCATATAGGAGGGTTACAACCAGTAATTGTAAATATATACTTCTGCTATGTTTTAGCAAACAATATATTATTTCAGAGTAGATATTTTTATGAAATTATTCTAAAACAGAAAATTTCATCACTTTTTGGTTTGTCAGTAAATTGTCACTTTTACATAAATAGAATAACTTTCTAGTTGAGATTGAAAGTTTTTATGGTGTTCTTTTATAAAAAAAAAAAAATGAATTAAAAGTATTCCATGGGGAAATAGAGAAGTTGTAACATTTTGGTGTGAAGCTGTTGAGTGAATTTGCTTTCTAAATATAAGATATCAGATGTAGTAAGTTTTCCTCTGGGGTTAGTGAACACATCTTCGCGTTTTGAGTTTATTTCAAGGTAAGTGAAAATAGAGACGGTTGCTCTCCTTTGCGTTTCATATTTCAGATATTGATGTTGTTTTTGTTGTTGTTAAAAAAATTATATGGGTTTAAAAGAGATTTGAAGGCGAGTGAAAAAGATCTGCATATCTCGTTCCTTTCTTATTTAAACTACTAATGTTATCGATTACCAATACTACACTGGTGTCTGATCAACCAATCGTATCTTCATTCTGTGTTTGAGAAAGAGCTATAAAAATCTAATGGAAGTTATTTTTGTTACTTCCATTATTGTTGCTGCCCATATCGCGGTGGTTGTTGTGATTTAGCTCTATACTTAATTAAATATTCATCATTTCTAATATTGTTCATAATTCCACAGTGGGTAAATATGTAGATAGATGGACAAAAAGAGCATATATATATATAAATAGACAGGCATGTATTTTTGTGGTATATAATACAGTACAATCTAAGTTGTTAATTATGGAAAAGGAGTTATATATTTTATGATATATTCATCATTTATTTTTGTACGTGTTGATACGATCTGAGAAAAGTAACTTTACAAATTATTTGTGACCTTAACAATTCTCTTGATCCCAACTAAATTATTTCATATTGGCTCTTTTAATATTTCCTAACAAACCAAAACGTCTTTATACTTTTCTATCAATACTGCAATAAAAACTAATGATATTTTGTCATAACACCGACATTTCACCTTCTCTGTCATTGAAATTCCTTTCCTCGTTGGTTTACTTCCCATCCTTTGTCCTTCCCTACTCTACCTACTCCCCATATCTATCGTCTATTATTCTCAGTTTGTTCTGCTGTTAACAACACTTTTGATAACAACTCATACATGTGGCTTGGTTCTTCCTTTTGTTGCTGTGTGCAAACATATACAAGCTAAGTGAACTTTTAATAAGAACCAGTTCTTTCATTTCATTCATTATAGATATATCATACACTGATTCACATTTCTCAACTTTGTCACAATTGAGAGGATTCTTCTACTTACTTCGCCTTGCCATTCGCTTCAGAATTTGTCGGTGTACTTCCTTCATTTCCTAATAACGTTACAACATAATTTTTCATTTTTTCTTCATTTTAGATCTTCTTCAGTCGACGCAATAAACAACTGTAGACACTAAAAAAACCCCAACAAAAACAAAATTTTAATCTCAATGATTCCATTAATAATACTCAAAGATTTCTCCTCTCCACCTTTGTCTATATCATTTTCTTTTAATACATATTTTATAATAATATTTTTGCAAGTAAAAATTCAAGTCAATTTCCGAAATATCGCTGACTATATTAAACAAGTGTTATAGATTGTGGTGTTAATATCGTGGAGCTGGTAAAATATGGTCATAACCCCGTAATCACATCCATCAAACATGTCAGCCAACAGACTGACTTTACAAGTTATCTTCCCACTAAATAACATACCTTACACACCCACGCACACAACACACACATGCATATATATATATATATATGTTATATATATTATATATAAATATATATAACACTCACACATATAACATATATTTATAACGCATTCATAGGCATTTATACATATATACGTATACGCAATAATAAATACGTACATACACACATATCTAAATACATAAATACATACATTTATAGATTTATTTATTGAAATATTTTCGTACTGGACGCAGAATGGTTGAATGAATAAGATGATTGGTTCACAATCACAAGGTCCTAGGTTCGATCTTACTGCGTGACCTTTAGACAAGTTTCATTTAGTATAACCTCAGGTGAACCCAAATCGTTTCAGAGAAATTGATTAGACGAAAACTGAATGGAAGCTCGTTGGATAAAGTGTAACTGTATATCAAACGGATGGAACGTGAGATACTGCTCACTATTAATAAGAGACAACTAATGTTCCTAGAACATGCCACCAGGAAAGGCATGCTGGAAGACCTTTCCATTAGAGAAGAGCCTGGAACGTCATGGTTAGTCAACCACTGATATAGTGATGGCACAAGAAGAAGTATATCAAAGGGCCGGTCTTATTTCACACTGTATTTATGCTGAATACCCCCCGAGTATTACGTAATGTTTAGCCACTTTATTTCACAAGTAGGATGATCCATTAATGGAACAACTGGTACACTCATCGTTGAAACCGATGTAGGTCCGTTCCATTTCAGTTTCATACAACGTACATAGCACACGAAAAAATTGTTTTGGAATATATTATAACTGTAACAGTAATGTGGCCTTAGTGTCATTTTATGCTGACTCTAATAACACCTTTTGTCGTCACTATTCCGATTTGCTTCCTCATAAATATTTACTCATTTCATGATTGTCTATAGAGTTTTAATGACAATATAGTAATCATATTCATTAATTATTTCATTTGTTACATTCATATTTGTATTTGTTAACTATAATATTCCAGAAAATTATTCACGTACCATCTCAGAGAAGACGTGGATGGTTTTTAACACCAATATTTCACACCATGAAGTTTCAATGTTAAATATCATGAAACATTTTATTTCACATCTTCGTCTATGTTGATATCATTTCTAATAAATCACTCACACCTGATTTGGCTGGTTTTATTGCTGACATTTCTCTCACTTTCAGAGCTACAGCTGGCTGAGTCGAGACTACAATAACACCATTGCCCGACAGAAGGTTGATTAAGTATTTTAGTGGCCGGAAAATATCTCGTATCTCGTCCTCGATTATATGAATTGCTGCCAAAAACTCTTACATCTTTAAATTTCTTGTTTCCGTCGTCTTTTAAAACACCATTCTCTGTTACCATCTTGCTTTATTTCAAAATATACTTCTGCTATATACGTCTACAATGCCATGATTTGCTTTGGGTTTCCTTTTCAGAGACCTAGGGAGTGTGGTCGTGAAATATGGCATGTCTTGAAGATTTTGAAATTTGGTGGAGGCTACTCCTGTTCAGCTGAGATTATAGCCAGTTCCTTCGTTCAAGAGAGAAAGAGAGAGATAGGTGGGGAGGGGGTGAGAGAGAGAGAGAGAGAGAGAGAGAGAGAGAGAGAGAGAGAGAGAGAGAGAGAGAAACATTTGGACAAGTTTCATTTAACATAACCTCAGGTGGTGCCAAATCTTTTTCGCTGACTTTACTAACTCGCCTTACGTCTGCTATACTTTTACCACAACAGAAGTTTCACGACAGAGCTCGAATGATACAATATATCTCATCCAATGGTGTTTTAATAGCTATCTATTACCTTTTACTTTACGAATTGGGGGAAATGTCAGAACGTCGGATAGAATGCATTGTGGTATTCGTTCTGGATCTCTGCTCTCTGAGTTCAAATCCCGCAGAGGTCAACTTTACATTTCATCCTTTCGAGGTCGATAAAAAAGTACCAGTCTAGTATTGAGGTCGAATCTTCATTTATATGTCTTTCTCACTTACTCTCTGTCTCACCTTTTCTCCTTCTCTGGAAGAAATCTGCTGTAATCAGGCCTTGTGAGGGATGGCTTCCGTCAGGCTTTAAATGCCGAAGAATGGGCCTTTTTGTATGTCAATACAGCGTCCCCACGACTACATCAGGAGTCACAGGACTATACCATACCATGTTGTTAAATGAAGCAAGGTTTTGATGACGAACTTTAACATTTCACTAATTTTCAGGATAACAAAACCGAAACAGAATTTGCATTGCAATTATATGTTTGGTTCCTATCTGTTTTTGACGTTCAAAATGGAGTTAAATATTAAAACAACTTGAATTATCCTCTTTTTTCCAGCTGTTTATTCAATTTTATAATGTTAGATATTATCGTCTTTATTTTAAGGATTCTGTATAGAACATGTGTTTTTATAACTCTGAGTAAGAAATATTTTCAACTTCTCAGTATAGTTCCTGTGGTTTTAGTACCTCAAATTCTTTCATTAACTTTACATCCGAGATATTGCAGTTTATGCTCAACCATACTTTCAAACATCATTTTAGTGTATATAATGACAAGGATTGTAATACATATCATGTATGATCGTTTGGTAGTATCAATAACTTCCAGTTGTACAAAACAACTGGGTTAACGTATTTCTCGAAGTCCTATATTATACAGTTTCATAATGGATACAGTTATTATAAAGTCTGTCTGACGTCCTTGTAATACTTTTCATTCAATTCATTAATTGAAAGTAAGTTATGTCATCAATGTCTAATGAATTTGCTATCCATGGACATTTTACATGTATATCTAATTTTAAGAATCTATCGTACACGTTCTTATAATAAACCAATTTTCTTACTAAATTGGTTTCTTCCTAAGTAGATATCGATTCGTCCATCCATTATGGAAGTCATTATTCACTAGATTACTGTAATGTATAAGATAAACAGGCACATCCACAGATTTGATGTCTCATCCATTTTTATGAGCAGTCCTTTCTGTCTCTACGTGAATATCTCTTGTGAAATCTAATAATCTACGAATGAATACATGATTGTATAGTATTTAATTTTAGTGAATATATTTCTGGTCCAAATCTCTGAATGGTTAATGTAATATAACAGAGATAACAGAGAAGACTTAGTCTTGTTTATTCAGTTAACGTTTAGATTTCATTCATGTTTAGACTGAACATGCATACATACATACATGATGATGGCTGCAACTTGATTTCGAGTAATGACATCGCTTGATACTTAACCATGAGCATCACGGACGTGGCGTTTTAGTCCTGTTAGGGAGTTGCCAATGGCCAGCCATATCCATACATCGCAAAAAATGTCACATATCAAGCGATACCTGGGCTTGAAGCTGTTTTAAGTGAGGAAAGGCTTTGCACGGGGCCAATGCCACTCTCTGAACATCGAATGGATTTACCCAAAAAGTAGAACTAGTCTACATCATTCGATGCAAACGAAGTCACAGGTCTTATATTAGAGTGACCTTCTAGAAAGATGTTTAATGAAGACTAAGAGTCTCTCGCGCCACAGAAAAAAAATTGTATGACCATTGAATCTCCTGAGTTCCTCCCCCCTTTGACGAATCTTGTTTTTTCATATCACAGGGTGTCCAAAATCACCCGCCCTCACAAAGCAAGCTCGGTGGGGTTGTGGGTTTAGTTGCTGACGACCCGACCATGCATAGGTTGTACTGGATTACATGTTACCAGTAGCGCTGAAGAGCGACCTGACATACATACACACACACATACATACATACATTCATTCAGTAGGATATATACATTCGGAGATTGATTTACTACATAACAAAATTAGTACGAGGTAAATACTTCCCACAGTTCTTTCCTTGATCTCTCTCGCCCCACCCCTTATTTAACCCTACCTGCATCAGAACACCTTTCTCCCCAACCCCATTATGTATATTGGGGTTTACTATATCTGCCCACTACGTTTTACCTAAACATACTTCCTCTCACTATCACTGTTTTAAAAAGTCTGTAGTTTCTGCAAAACATCGAAGTAATACAGTCACCATTGATAACAAATATAACACATACACGAATGCACACACGCATTCACACACACGTGCATAGACACACGTATAGACACAGGAATTATTTGCTATTTCTGTTAATACTATTATCGAGATAACTTGTTTTTCCAAGTAGTATTATTTTATCCTGTTTACCTTCCAGGGACACATTATAGTATTTTTTTCTTTTAAATGCAAGTGAA
>OZ024745.1:16210252-16290252 GCA_964016885.1 Eledone cirrhosa
GTTGTTTGATGACTGTGGTGGTTGTTTGATGACTGGGCGGTTGTTTGATGACAGTGGCTGTTGTTTGATGACTGTGGTAATTGTTTGATGACTGGGTGGTTGTTTGATGACTGGGTGGTTGTTTAATGACAGTGGCTGTTGTTTGATGACTGTGGTGGTTGTTTGATGACAGTGGTTATTTTTTGATGACTGTGGTGGTTGTTTGATGACTGTGGTGGTTGTTTGATGACTGGGTGGTTGTTTGATGACAGTGGCTGTTGTTTGGTGACAGTGGTGGTTGTTTGATGAGTGGGTGGTTGTTGTTTGATGATAATGATTGTTGTTTGATGACAGGGGTAGTTGTTTGATGACAGTGGTGGTTGTTTGATGACTGGGTGGTTGTTTTATGACAGTGGTGGTTGTTTGATGACTGGGTGGTTGTTTGATGACTGGTGGTTGTTTGATGACAGTGGTGGTTGTTTGATGACAGTGGTGGTTGTTTGATGACAGTCGTGGTTGTTTGATGACAGTGGTGGTTGTTTGATGACTGGGTGGTTGTTGTTTGATGACAATGTAAGTTGTTTGATGATAGTGGTGGTTGTTTGATGACAGTGGTGGTTGTTTGATGACTGGGTGGTTGTTTTATGACAGTGGTGGTTGTTTGATGACTGGGTGGTTGTTTGATGACAGTGGTGGTTGTTTGATGACAGTGGTGTTTGTTTGATGACAGTGGTGGTTGTTTGATGACAGTAGTTGTTGTTTGATGACAGTGGTGGTTGTTTGATGACTGGGTGGTTGTTTGATGACAGTGGTTGTTGTTTGATGACAGTGGTGGTTGTTTGATGACAGTGGTGGCTGTTTGATGACTGGGTGGTTGTTTGATGACAGTGGTGGTTGTTTGATGACAGTGGTGGTTGTTTGATGACAGTGGTGGTTGTTTGATGACTGGGTGGTTGTTTGATGACTGGGTGGTTGTTTGATGACAGTGGTGGTTGTTTGATGACTGGGTGGTTGTTTGATGACAGTGGTGGTTGTTTGATGACTGGGTGGTTGTTTGATGACAGTGGTGGTTGTTTGATGACAGCGGTGGTTGTTTGATGACTGGGTGGTTGTTTGATGACAGTGGTGTTTGTTTGATGACTGGGTGGTTGTTTGATGACTGGGTGGTTGTTTGATGACGGTGGTGGTTGTTTGATGACTGGGTGGTTGTTTGATGACAGTGGTGGTTGTTTGATGACAGTGGTGGTTGTTTGATGACAGTGGTGGTTGTTTGATGACTGGGTGGTTGTTTGATGACTGGGTGGTTGTTTGATGACTGGGTGGTGGTTGTTTGATGACTGGGTGGTTGTTTGATGACAGTGGTGGTTGTTTGATGACTGGGTGGTTGTTTGATGACAGTGGTGGTTGTTTGATGACAGTGGTGGTTGTTTGATGACAGTGGTGGTTGTTTGATGACTGGGTGGTTGTTTGATGACAGTGTTTGTTTTTTGATGACAGTGGTGGTTGTTTGATGACTGGGTGGTTGTTTGATGACTGGGTGGTTGTTTGATGACAGTGGCTGTTGTTTGATGACTGTGGTGGTTGTTTGATGACTGGGCGGTTGTTTGATGACAGTGGCTGTTGTTTGATGACTGTGGTAGTTGTTTGATGACTGGGTGGTTGTTTGATGTCTGGGTGGTTGTTTAATGACAGTGGCTGTTGTTTGATGACTGTGGTGGTTGTTTGATGACTGGGTGGTTGTTTGATGACAGTGGTTATTGTTTGATGACTGTGGTGGTTGTTTGATGACTGTGGTGGTTGTTTGATGACTGGGTGGTTGTTTGATGACAGTGGCTGTTGTTTGGTGACAGTGGTGGTTGTTTGATGACTGGGTGGTTGTTGTTTGATGATAATGATTGTTGTTTGATGACAGTGGTGGTTGTTTGATGACAGTGGTGGTTGTTTGATGACTGGGTGGTTGTTTTATGACAGTGGTGGTTGTTTGATGACTGGGTGGTTGTTTGATGACAGTGGTGGTTGTTTGATGACAGTGGTGGTTGTTTGATGACAGTGGTGGTTGTTTGATGACAGTGGTGGTTGTTTGATGACAGTGGTGGTTGTTTGATGACTGGGTGATTGTTGTTTGATGACTGGGTGGGTGTTTGATGATTGGGTGGTTGTTGTTTCATGATTGGGTGGTTGTTGTTTGATGACTGGGTGGGTGTTTGATGATTGGGTGGTTGTTGTTTGATGATAATGATTGTTGTTTGATGACAGTGGTGGTTGTTTGATGACAGTGGTGGTTGTTTGATGACTGGGTGGTTGTTTTATGACAGTGGTGGTTGTTTGATGACAGTGGTTATTTTTTGATGACTGTGGTGGTTGTTTGATGACTGTGGTGGTTGTTTGATGACTGGGTGGTTGTTTGATGACAGTGGCTGTTGTTTGGTGACAGTGGTGGTTGTTTGATGACTGGGTGGTTGTTGTTTGATGATAATGATTGTTGTTTGATGACAGGGGTGGTTGTTTGATGACAGTGGTGGTTGTTTGATGACTGGGTGGTTGTTTTATGACAGTGGTTGTTGTTTGATGACTGGGTGGTTGTTTGATGACTGGTGGTTGTTTGATGACAGTGGTGGTTGTTTGATGACAGTGGTGGTTGTTTGATGACAGTCGTGGTTGTTTGATGACAGTGGTGGTTGTTTGATGACTGGGTGGTTGTTGTTTGATGACAATGTAAGTTGTTTGATGATAGTGGTGGTTGTTTGATGACAGTGGTGGTTGTTTGATGACTGGGTGGTTGTTTTATGACAGTGGTGGTTGTTTGATGACTGGGTGGTTGTTTGATGACAGTGGTGGTTGTTTGATGACAGTGGTGGTTGTTTGATGACAGTGGTGGTTGTTTGATGACAGTAGTTGTTGTTTGATGACAGTGGTGGTTGTTTGATGACTGGGTGGTTGTTTGATGACAGTGGTTGTTGTTTGATGACAGTGGTGGTTGTTTGATGACAGTGGTGGCTGTTTGATGACTGGGTGGTTGTTTGATGACAGTGGTGGTTGTTTGATGACAGTGGTGGTTGTTTGATGACAGTGGTGGTTGTTTGATGACTGGGTGGTTGTTTGATGACTGGGTGGTTGTTTGATGACAGTGGTGGTTGTTTGATGACTGGGTGGTTGTTTGATGACAGTGGTGGTTGTTTGATGACTGGGTGGTTGTTTGATGACAGTGGTGGTTGTTTGATGACAGTGGTGGTTGTTTGATGACTGGGTGGTTGTTTGATGACAGTGGTGGTTGTTTGATGACTGGGTGGTAGTTTGATGACTGGGTGGTTGTTTGATGACGGTGGTGGTTGTTTGATGACTGGGTGGTTGTTTGATGACAGTGGTGGTTGTTTGATGACAGTGGTGGTTGTTTGATGACAGTGGTGGTTGTTTGATGACTGGGTGGTTGTTTGATGACTGGGTGGTTGTTTGATGACAGTGGTGGTTGTTTGATGACTGGGTGGTTGTTTGATGACAGTGGTGGTTGTTTGATGACTGGGTGGTTGTTTGATGACAGTGGTGGTTGTTTGATGACAGTGGTGGTTGTTTGATGACAGTGGTGGTTGTTTGATGACTGGGTGGTTGTTTGATGACAGTGTTTGTTTTTTGATGACAGTGGTGGTTGTTTGATGACTGGGTGGTTGTTTGATGACTGGGCGGTTGTTTGATGACAGTGGCTGTTGTTTGATGACTGTGGTAGTTGTTTGATGACTGGGTGGTTGTTTGATGTCTGGGTGGTTGTTTAATGACAGTGGCTGTTGTTTGATGACTGTGGTGGTTGTTTGATGACTGGGTGGTTGTTTGATGACAGTGGTTATTGTTTGATGACTGTGGTGGTTGTTTGATGACTGTGGTGGTTGTTTGATGACTGGGTGGTTGTTTGATGACAGTGGCTGTTGTTTGGTGACAGTGGTGGTTGTTTGATGATAATGATTGTTGTTTGATGACAGTGGTGGTTGTTTGATGACAGTGGTGGTTGTTTGATGACTGGGTGGTTGTTTTATGACAGTGGTGGTTGTTTGATGACTGGGTGGTTGTTTGATGACAGTGGTGGTTGTTTGATGACAGTGGTGGTTGTTTGATGACAGTGGTGGTTGTTTGATGACAGTGGTGGTTGTTTGATGACAGTGGTGGTTGTTTGATGACTGGGTGATTGTTGTTTGATGACTGGGTGGGTGTTTGATGATTGGGTGGTTGTTGTTTCATGATTGGGTGGTTGTTGTTTGATGACTGGGTGGGTGTTTGATGATTGGGTGGGTGTTGTTTGATGACTGGGCGGTTGTTTGATGACTGGGTGGGTGTTGTTTGATGACTGGGTGGTTGTTTGATGACTGGGTGGGTGTTGTTTGATGACTAGGTTGTTGTTGTTTGATGACTGGGTGGGTGTTGTTTGATGACTGGGTGGTTGTTTGATGACTGGGTGGCTGTTGTTTGATGACTGGGTGGTAGTTTGATGATTGGGTGGTTGTTGTTTCATGATTGGGAGGTTGTTTGATGACTGGGTGGGTGTTTGATGATTGGGTGGGTGTTGTTTGATGACTGGGTGGTTGTTTGATGACTGGGTGGGTGTTGTTTGATGACTGGGTGGTTGTTTCATGGCAGTAGTTGTTGTTTGGTGACAGTGGTGGTTGTTTGATGACTGGGTGGTTGTTGTTTGATAATAATGATTGTTGTTTGATGACAGTGGTGGTTGTTTGATGACAGTGGTGGTTGTTTGATGACTGGGTGGTTGTTTTATGACAGTGGTGGTTGTTTGATGACTGGGTGGTTGTTTGATGACAGTGGTGGTTGTTTGATGACAGTGGTGGTTGTTTGATGACAGTGGTGGTTGTTTGATGACTGGGTGGTTGTTGTTTGATGACAATGTAAGTTGTTTGATGATAGTGGTGGTTGTTTGATGACAGTGGTGGTTGTTTGATGACTGGGTGGTTGTTTTACGACAGAGGTGGTTGTTTGATGACTGGGTGGTTGTTTGATGACAGTGGTGGTTGTTTGATGACAGTGGTGGTTGTTTGATGACAGTGGTGGTTGTTTGATGGCAGTAGTTGTTGTTTGATGACAGTGGTGGTTGTTTCATGACTGGGTGGTTGTTGTTTGATGACAGTGGTGGTTGTTTGATGAGAGTGGTGGCTGTTTGATGACTGGGTGGTTGTTTGATGACTGGGTGGTTGTTTGATGACAGTGGTGGTTGTTTGATGACTGGGTGGTTGTTTGATGACAGTGGTGGTTGTTTGATGACTGGGTGGTTGTTTGATGACAGTGGTGGTTGTTTGATGACAGTGGTGGTTGTTTGATGACTGGGTGGTTGTTTGTTGACAGTGGTGGTTGTTTGATGACTGGGTGGTTGTTTGATGACTGGGTGGTTGTTTGATGACAGTGGTGGTTGTTTGATGACTGGGTGGTTGTTTGATGACAGTGGTGGTTGTTTGATGACAGTGGTGGTTGTTTGATGACAGTGGTGGTTGTTTGATGACTGGGTGGTTGTTTGATGACTGGGTGGTTGTTTGATGACAGTGGTGGTTGTTTGATGACTGGGTGGTTGTTTGATGACAGTGGTGGTTGTTTGATGACTGGGTGGTTGTTTGATGACAGTGGTGGTTGTTTGATGACAGTGGTGGTTGTTTGATGACAGTGGTGGTTGTTTGATGACTGGGTGGTTGTTTGATGACAGTGTTTGTTGTTTGATGACAGTGGTGGTTGTTTGATGACTGGGTGGTTGTTTGATGACTGGGTGGTTGTTTGATGACAGTGGCTGTTGTTTGATGACTGTGGTGGTTGTTTGATGACTGGGCGGTTGTTTGATGACTGGGTGGCTGTTGTTTGATGACTGTGGTAGTTGTTTGATGACTGGGTGGTTGTTTGATGACTGGGTGGTTGTTTAATGACAGTGGCTGTTGTTTGATGACTGTGGTGGTTGTTTGATGACTGGGTGGTTGTTTGATGACAGTGGTTATTGTTTGATGACTGTGGTGGTTGTTTGATGACTGTGGTGGTTGTTTGATGACTGGGTGGTTGTTTGATGACAGTGGCTGTTGTTTGGTGACAGTGGTGGTTGTTTGATGACTGGGTGGTTGTTGTTTGATGATAATGATTGTTGTTTGATGACAGGGGTGGTTGTTTGATGACAGTGGTGGTTGTTTGATGACTGGGTGGTTGTTTTATGACAGTGGTGGTTGTTTGATGACTGGGTGGTTGTTTGATGACAGTGGTGGTTGTTTGATGACAGTGGTGGTTGTTTGATGACAGTGGTGGTTGTTTGATGATAGTGGTGGTTGTTTGATGACAGTGGTGGTTGTTTGATGACTGGGTGGTTGTTGTTTGATGACAATGTAAGTTGTTTGATGATAGTGGTGGTTGTTTGATGACAGTGGTGGTTGTTTGATGACTGGGTGGTTGTTTTATGACAGTGGTGGTTGTTTGATGACTGGGTGGTTGTTTGATGACAGTGGTGGTTGTTTGATGACAGTGGTGGTTGTTTGATGACAGTGGTGGTTGTTTGATGACAGTAGTTGTTGGTTGATGACAGTGGTGGTTGTTTGATGACTGGGTGGTTGTTTGATGACAGTGGTTGTTGTTTGATGACAGTGGTGGTTGTTTGATGACAGTGGTGGCTGTTTGATGACTGGGTGGTTGTTTGATGACAGTGGTGGTTGTTTGATGACAGTGGTGGTTGTTTGATGACAGTGGTGGTTGTTTGATGACTGGGTGGTTGTTTGATGACTGGGTGGTTGTTTGATAACAGTGGTGGTTGTTTGATGACTGGGTGGTTGTTTGATGACAGTGGTGGTTGTTTGATGACAGTGGTGGTTGTTTGATGACTGGGTAGTTGTTTGATGACAGTGGTGGTTGTTTGATGACTGGGTGGTTGTTTGATGACTGGGTGGTTGTTTGATGACAGTGGTGGTTGTTTGATGACTGGGTGGTTGTTTGATGACAGTGGTGGTTGTTTGATGACAGTGGTGGTTGTTTGATGACAGTGGTGGTTGTTTGATGACTGGGTGGTTGTTTGATGACTGGGTGGTTGTTTGATGACAGTGGTGGTTGTTTGATGACTGGGTGGTTGTTTGATGACAGTGGTGGTTGTTTGATGACTGGGTGGTTGTTTGATGACAGTGGTGGTTGTTTCATGACAGTGGTGGTTGTTTGATGACAGTGGTGGTTGTTTGATGATAGTGGTGGTTGTTTGATGACAGTAGTTGTTGTTTGATGACAGTGGTGGTTGTTTCATGACTGGGTGGTTGTTGTTTGATGACAGTGGTGGTTGTTTGATGACAGTGGTGGCTGTTTGATGACTGGGTGGTTGTTTGATGACAGTGGTGGTTGTTTGATGACAGTGGTGGTTGTTTGATGACAGTGGTGGTTGTTTGATGACTGGGTGGTTGTTTGATGACTGGGTGGTTGTTTGATGACAGTGGTGGTTGTTTGATGACTGGGTGGTTGTTTGATGACAGTGGTGGTTGTTTGATGACTGGGTGGTTGTTTGATGACAGTGGTGGTTGTTTGATGACAGTGGTGGTTGTTTGATGACTGGGTGGTTGTTTGATGACAGTGGTGGTTGTTTGATGACTGGGTGGTTGTTTGATGACTGGGTGGTTGTTTGATGACAGTGGTGGTTGTTTGATGACTGGGTGGTTGTTTGATGACAGTGGTGGTTGTTTGATGACAGTGGTGGTTGTTTGATGACAGTGGTGGTTGTTTGATGACTGGGTGGTTGTTTGATGACTGGGTGGTTGTTTGATGACAGTGGTGGTTGTTTGATGACTGGGTGGTTGTTTGATGACAGTGGTGGTTGTTTGATGACTGGGTGGTTGTTTGATGACAGTGGTGGTTGTTTGATGACAGTGGTGGTTGTTTGATGACAGTCGTGGTTGTTTGATGACTGGGTGGTTGTTTGATGACAGTGGCTGTTGTTTGATGACTGTGGTGGTTGTTTGATGACTGGGCGGTTGTTTGATGACAGTGGCTGTTGTTTGATGACTGTGGTAGTTGTTTGATGACTGGGTGGTTGTTTGATGACTGGGTGGTTGTTTAATGACAGTGGCTGTTGTTTGATGACTGTGGTGGTTGTTTGATGACTAAGTGGATGTTTGATGACAGTGGTTATTGTTTGATGACTGTGGTGGTTGTTTGATGACTGTGGTGGTTGTTTGATGACTGGGTGGTTGTTTGATGACAGTGGCTGTTGTTTGGTGACAGTGGTGGTTGTTTGATGACTGGGTGGTTGTTGTTTGATGATAATGATTGTTGTTTGATGACAGGGGTGGTTGTTTGATGACAGTCGTGGTTGTTTGATGACTGGGTGGTTGTTTTATGACAGTGGTGGTTGTTTGATGACTGGGTGGTTGTTTGATGACAGTGGTGGTTGTTTGATGACAGTGGTGGTTGTTTGATGACAGTGGTGGTTGTTTGATGACAGTGGTGGTTGTTTGATGACAGTGGTGGTTGTTTGATGACTGGGTGGTTGTTGTTTGATGACAATGTAAGTTGTTTGATGATAGTGGTGGTTGTTTGATGACAGTGGTGGTTGTTTGATGACTGGCTGGTTGTTTTATGACAGTGGTGGTTGTTTGATGACTGGGTGGTTGTTTGATGACAGTGGTGGTTGTTTGATGACAGTGGTGGTTGTTTGATGACAGTGGTGGTTGTTTGATGACAGTAGTTGTTGTTTGATGACAGTGGTGGTTGTTTGATGACTGGGTGGTTGTTTGATGACAGTGGTTGTTGTTTGATGACAGTGGTGGTTGTTTGATGACAGTGGTGGCTGTTTGATGACTGGGTGGTTGTTTGATGACAGTGGTGGTTGTTTGATGACAGTGGTGGTTGTTTGATGACAGTGGTGGTTATTTGATGACTGGGTGGTTGTTTGATGACTGGGTGGTTGTTTGATGACAGTGGTGGTTGTTTGATGACTGGGTGGTTGTTTGATGACAGTGGTGGTTGTTTGATGACTGGGTGGTTGTTTGATGACAGTGGTGGTTGTTTGATGACAGTGGTGGTTGTTTGATGACTGGGTGGTTGTTTGATGACAGTGGTGGTTGTTTGATGACTGGGTGGTTGTTTGATGACTGGGTGGTTGTTTGATGACAGTGGTGGTTGTTTGATGACTGGGTGGTTGTTTGATGACTGGGTGGTTGTTTGATGACAGTGGTGGTTGTTTGATGACTGGGTGGTTGTTTGATGACTGGGTGGTTGTTTGATGACAGTGGTGGTTGTTTGATGACTGGGTGGTTGTTTGATGACAGTGGTGGTTGTTTGATGACTGGGTGGTTGTTTGATGACAGTGGTGGTTGTTTGATGACAGTGGTGGTTGTTTGATGACAGTGGTGGTTGTTTGATGACTGGGTGGTTGTTTGATGACAGTGTTTGTTGTTTGATGACAGTGGTGGTTGTTTGATGACTGGGTGGTTGTTTGATGACTGGGTGGTTGTTTGATGACAGTGGCTGTTGTTTGATGACTGTGGTGGTTGTTTGATGACTGGGCGGTTGTTTGATGACAGTGGCTGTTGTTTGATGACTGTGGTAGTTGTTTGATGACTGGGTGGTTGTTTGATGTCTGGGTGGTTGTCTAATGACAGTGGCTGTTGTTTGATGACTGTGGTGGTTGTTTGATGACTGGGTGGTTGTTTGATGACAGTGGTTATTGTTTGATGACTGTGGTGGTTGTTTGATGACTGTGGTGGTTGTTTGATGACTGGGTGGTTGTTTGATGACAGTGGCTGTTGTTTGGTGACAGTGGTGGTTGTTTGATGACTGGGTGGTTGTTGTTTGATGATAATGATTGTTGTTTGATGACAGTGGTGGTTGTTTGATGACAGTGGTGGTTGTTTGATGACTGGGTGGTTGTTTTATGACAGTGGTGGTTGTTTGATGACTTGGTGGTTGTCTGATGACAGTGGTGGTTGTTTGATGACAGTGGTGGTTGTTTGATGACAGTGGTGGTTGTTTGATGACAGTGGTGGTTGTTCGATGACAGTGGTGGTTGTTTGATGACTGGGTGGTTGTTGTTTGATGACAATGTAAGTTGTTTGATGATAGTGGTGGTTGTTTGATGACAGTGGTGGTTGTTTGATGACTGGGTGGTTGTTTTATGACAGTGGTGGTTGTTTGATGACTGGGTGGTTGTTTGATGACAGTGGTGGTTGTTTGATGACAGTAGTTGTTGTTTGATGACAGTGGTGGTTGTTTCATGACTGGGTGGTTGTTGTTTGATGACAGTGGTGGTTGTTTGATGACAGTTGTGGCTGTTTGATGACTGGGTGGTTGTTGTATGACAGTGGTGGTTGTTTGATGACAGTGGTGGTTGTTTGATGACTGGGTGGTTGTTTGACGACTGGGTGGTTGTTTGATGACTGGGTGGTTGTTTGATGACAGTGGTTGTTGTTTGATGACAGTGGTGGTTGTTTGATGACAGTGGTGGTTGTTGTTTAATGACAGTGGTGGTTGTTTGATGACAGTGGTGGTTGTTGTTTGATGACAGTGGTGGTTGTTTGATGACAGTGGTGGTTGTTTGATGACAGTGGCTGTTGTTTGATGACAGTGGTGTTTGTTTGGTGACAGTGGTTGTGGTTTGATGACAGTGGTGGTTGTTTGATGACAGTGGTGGTTGTTGTTTGATGAAAGTAGTGGTTGTTTGATAACAGTGGTGGTTGTTTGATGACTGGGTGGTTGTTTGATGACAGTGCTGGTTATTTGATGACTGGGTGGTTGTTTGATGACAGTGGTTGTTGTTTGATGACAGTGGTGGTTGTTTGATGACTGGGTGGTTGTTTGATGACCGTGGTGGTTGTTTGATGACAGTGGTGGTTGTTTGATGACAGTGGTGGTTGTTTGATGACTGGGTGGTTGTTTGATGACAGTGTTTGTTGTTTGATGACAGTGGTGTTTGTTTGATGACTGGGTGGTTGTTTGATGACTGGGTGGTTGTTTGATGACAGTGGCTGTTGTTTGATGACTGTGGTGGTTGTTTGATGACTGGGCGGTTGTTTGATGACAGTGGCTGTTGTTTGATGACTGTGGTAGTTGTTTGATGACTGGGTGGTTGTTTGATGACTGGGTGGTTGTTTAATGACAGTGGCTGTTGTTTGATGACTGTGGTGGTTGTTTGATGACTGGGTGGTTGTTTGATGACAGTGGTTATTGTTTGATGACAGTTGTGGTTGTTGATGACTGTGGTGGTTGTTTGATGACTGGGTGGTTGTTTGATGACAGTGGCTGTTGTTTGATGACTGTGGTGGTTGTTTGATGACTGGGTGGTTGTTTGATGACAGTGGTTGTTGTTTGATGACTGTGGTGGTTGTTTGATGACTGGGTGGTTGTTTGATGACAGTGGTTTTTGTTTGATGACTGGGTGGGTGTTTGATGACAGTGGTGGTTGTTTGAGGACAGTGGTGGTTGTTTGATGACAGTGGTGGTTGTTTGATGACTGGGTGGTTGTTTGATGACAGTGGTGCTTGTTTGATGACTGGGTGGTTGTTTGATGACTGTGGTGGTTGTTTGATGACTGGGTGGTTGTTTGATGACAGTGGTGGTTGTTTGATGACAGTGGTGGTTGTTTGATGACAGTGGTGGTTGTTTGATGACTGGGTGGTTGTTTGATGACAGTGTTTGTTGTTTGATGACAGTGGTGGTTGTTTGATGACTGGGTGGTTGTTTGATGACTGGGTGGTTGTTTGATGACAGTGGCTGTTGTTTGATGACTGTGGTGGTTGTTTGATGACTGGGCGGTTGTTTGATGACAGTGGCTGTTGTTTGATGACTGTGGTAATTGTTTGATGACTGGGTGGTTGTTTGATGACTGGGTGGTTGTTTAATGACAGTGGCTGTTGTTTGATGACTGTGGTGGTTGTTTGATGACTGGGTGGTTGTTTGATGACAGTGGTTATTTTTTGATGACTGTGGTGGTTGTTTGATGACTGTGGTGGTTGTTTGATGACTGGGTGGTTGTTTGATGACAGTGGCTGTTGTTTGGTGACAGTGGTGGTTGTTTGATGACTGGGTGGTTGTTGTTTGATGATAATGATTGTTGTTTGATGACAGGGGTAGTTGTTTGATGACAGTGGTGGTTGTTTGATGACTGGGTGGTTGTTTTATGACAGTGGTGGTTGTTTGATGACTGGGTGGTTGTTTGATGACTGGTGGTTGTTTGATGACAGTGGTGGTTGTTTGATGACAGTGGTGGTTGTTTGATGACAGTCGTGGTTGTTTGATGACAGTGGTGGTTGTTTGATGACTGGGTGGTTGTTGTTTGATGACAATGTAAGTTGTTTGATGATAGTGGTGGTTGTTTGATGACAGTGGTGGTTGTTTGATGACTGGGTGGTTGTTTTATGACAGTGGTGGTTGTTTGATGACTGGGTGGTTGTTTGATGACAGTGGTGGTTGTTTGATGACAGTGGTGGTTGTTTGATGACAGTGGTGGTTGTTTGATGACAGTAGTTGTTGTTTGATGACAGTGGTGGTTGTTTGATGACTGGGTGGTTGTTTGATGACAGTGGTTGTTGTTTGATGTCAGTGGTGGTTGTTTGATGACAGTGGTGGCTGTTTGATGACTGGGTGGTTGTTTGATGACAGTGGTGGTTGTTTGATGACTGGGTGGTTGTTTGATGACAGTGGTGGTTGTTTGATGACTGGGTGGTTGTTTGATGACAGTGGTGGTTGTTTGATGACAGTGGTGGTTGTTTGATGACAGTCGTGGTTGTTTGATGACTGGGTGGTTGTTTGATGACAGTGGCTGTTGTTTGATGACTGTGGTGGTTGTTTGATGACTGGGCGGTTGTTTGATGACAGTGGCTGTTGTTTGATGACTGTGGTAGTTGTTTGATGACTGGGTGGTTGTTTGATGACTGGGTGGTTGTTTAATGACAGTGGCTGTTGTTTGATGACTGTGGTGGTTGTTTGATGACTAAGTGGATGTTTGATGACAGTGGTTATTGTTTGATGACTGTGGTGGTTGTTTGATGACTGTGGTGGTTGTTTGATGACTGGGTGGTTGTTTGATGACAGTGGCTGTTGTTTGGTGACAGTGGTGGTTGTTTGATGACTGGGTGGTTGTTGTTTGATGATAATGATTGTTGTTTGATGACAGGGGTGGTTGTTTGATGACAGTCGTGGTTGTTTGATGACTGGGTGGTTGTTTTATGACAGTGGTGGTTGTTTGATGACTGGGTGGTTGTTTGATGACAGTGGTGGTTGTTTGATGACAGTGGTGGTTGTTTGATGACAGTGGTGGTTGTTTGATGACAGTGGTGGTTGTTTGATGACAGTGGTGGTTGTTTGATGACTGGGTGGTTGTTGTTTGATGACAATGTAAGTTGTTTGATGATAGTGGTGGTTGTTTGATGACAGTGGTGGTTGTTTGATGACTGGCTGGTTGTTTTATGACAGTGGTGGTTGTTTGATGACTGGGTGGTTGTTTGATGACAGTGGTGGTTGTTTGATGACAGTGGTGGTTGTTTGATGACAGTGGTGGTTGTTTGATGACAGTAGTTGTTGTTTGATGACAGTGGTGGTTGTTTGATGACTGGGTGGTTGTTTGATGACAGTGGTTGTTGTTTGATGACAGTGGTGGTTGTTTGATGACAGTGGTGGCTGTTTGATGACTGGGTGGTTGTTTGATGACAGTGGTGGTTGTTTGATGACAGTGGTGGTTGTTTGATGACAGTGGTGGTTATTTGATGACTGGGTGGTTGTTTGATGACTGGGTGGTTGTTTGATGACAGTGGTGGTTGTTTGATGACTGGGTGGTTGTTTGATGACAGTGGTGGTTGTTTGATGACTGGGTGGTTGTTTGATGACAGTGGTGGTTGTTTGATGACAGTGGTGGTTGTTTGATGACTGGGTGGTTGTTTGATGACAGTGGTGGTTGTTTGATGACTGGGTGGTTGTTTGATGACTGGGTGGTTGTTTGATGACAGTGGTGGTTGTTTGATGACTGGGTGGTTGTTTGATGACTGGGTGGTTGTTTGATGACAGTGGTGGTTGTTTGATGACTGGGTGGTTGTTTGATGACTGGGTGGTTGTTTGATGACAGTGGTGGTTGTTTGATGACTGGGTGGTTGTTTGATGACAGTGGTGGTTGTTTGATGACTGGGTGGTTGTTTGATGACAGTGGTGGTTGTTTGATGACAGTGGTGGTTGTTTGATGACAGTGGTGGTTGTTTGATGACTGGGTGGTTGTTTGATGACAGTGTTTGTTGTTTGATGACAGTGGTGGTTGTTTGATGACTGGGTGGTTGTTTGATGACTGGGTGGTTGTTTGATGACAGTGGCTGTTGTTTGATGACTGTGGTGGTTGTTTGATGACTGGGCGGTTGTTTGATGACAGTGGCTGTTGTTTGATGACTGTGGTAGTTGTTTGATGACTGGGTGGTTGTTTGATGTCTGGGTGGTTGTTTAATGACAGTGGCTGTTGTTCGATGACTGTGGTGGTTGTTTGATGACTGGGTGGTTGTTTGATGACAGTGGTTATTGTTTGATGACTGTGGTGGTTGTTTGATGACTGTGGTGGTTGTTTGATGACTGGGTGGTTGTTTGATGACAGTGGCTGTTGTTTGGTGACAGTGGTGGTTGTTTGATGACTGGGTGGTTGTTGTTTGATGATAATGATTGTTGTTTGATGACAGTGGTGGTTGTTTGATGACAGTGGTGGTTGTTTGATGACTGGGTGGTTGTTTTATGACAGTGGTGGTTGTTTGATGACTTGGTGGTTGTTTGATGACAGTGGTGGTTGTTTGATGACAGTGGTGGTTGTTTGATGACAGTGGTGGTTGTTTGATGACAGTGGTGGTTGTTCGATGACAGTGGTGGTTGTTTGATGACTGGGTGGTTGTTGTTTGATGACAATGTAAGTTGTTTGATGATAGTGGTGGTTGTTTGATGACAGTGGTGGTTGTTTGATGACTGGGTGGTTGTTTTATGACAGTGGTGGTTGTTTGATGACTGGGTGGTTGTTTGATGACAGTGGTGGTTGTTTGATGACAGTAGTTGTTGTTTGATGACAGTGGTGGTTGTTTCATGACTGGGTGGTTGTTGTTTGATGACAGTGGTGGTTGTTTGATGACAGTTGTGGCTGTTTGATGACTGGGTGGTTGTTGTATGACAGTGGTGGTTGTTTGATGACAGTGGTGGTTGTTTGATGACTGGGTGGTTGTTTGACGACTGGGTGGTTGTTTGATGACTGGGTGGTTGTTTGATGACAGTGGTTGTTGTTTGATGACAGTGGTGGTTGTTTGATGACAGTGGTGGTTGTTGTTTAATGACAGTGGTGGTTGTTTGATGACAGTGGTGGTTGTTGTTTGATGACAGTGGTGGTTGTTTGATGACAGTGGTGGTTGTTTGATGACAGTGGCTGTTGTTTGATGACAGTGGTGTTTGTTTGGTGACAGTGGTTGTGGTTTGATGACAGTGGTGGTTGTTTGATGACAGTGGTGGTTGTTGTTTGATGAAAGTAGTGGTTGTTTGATAACAGTGGTGGTTGTTTGATGACTGGGTGGTTGTTTGATGACAGTGCTGGTTATTTGATGACTGGGTGGTTGTTTGATGACAGTGGTTGTTGTTTGATGACAGTGGTGGTTGTTTGATGACTGGGTGGTTGTTTGATGACCGTGGTGGTTGTTTGATGACAGTGGTGGTTGTTTGATGACAGTGGTGGTTGTTTGATGACTGGGTGGTTGTTTGATGACAGTGTTTGTTGTTTGATGACAGTGGTGTTTGTTTGATGACTGGGTGGTTGTTTGATGACTGGGTGGTTGTTTGATGACAGTGGCTGTTGTTTGATGAATGTGGTGGTTGTTTGATGACTGGGCGGTTGTTTGATGACAGTGGCTGTTGTTTGATGACTGTGGTAGTTGTTTGATGACTGGGTGGTTGTTTGATGACTGGGTGGTTGTTTAATGACAGTGGCTGTTGTTTGATGACTGTGGTGGTTGTTTGATGACTGGGTGGTTGTTTGATGACAGTGGTTATTGTTTGATGACAGTTGTGGTTGTTTGATGACTGTGGTGGTTGTTTGATGACTGGGTGGTTGTTTGATGACAGTGGCTGTTGTTTGATGACTGTGGTGGTTGTTTGATGACTGGGTGGTTGTTTGATGACAGTGGTTGTTGTTTGATGACTGTGGTGGTTGTTTGATGACTGGGTGGTTGTTTGATGACAGTGGTTTTTGTTTGATGACTGGGTGGGTGTTTGATGACAGTGGTGGTTGTTTGAGGACAGTGGTGGTTGTTTGATGACAGTGGTGGTTGTTTGATGACTGGGTGGTTGTTTGATGACAGTGGTGCTTGTTTGATGACTGGGTGGTTGTTTGATGACTGTGGTGGTTGTTTGATGACTGGGTGGTTGTTTGATGACAGTGGTGGTTGTTTGATGACAGTGGTGGTTGTTTGATGACAGTGGTGGTTGTTTGATGACTGGGTGGTTGTTTGATGACAGTGTTTGTTGTTTGATGACAGTGGTGGTTGTTTGATGACTGGGTGGTTGTTTGATGACTGGGTGGTTGTTTGATGACAGTGGCTGTTGTTTGATGACTGTGGTGGTTGTTTGATGACTGGGCGGTTGTTTGATGACAGTGGCTGTTGTTTGATGACTGTGGTAATTGTTTGATGACTGGGTGGTTGTTTGATGACTGGGTGGTTGTTTAATGACAGTGGCTGTTGTTTGATGACTGTGGTGGTTGTTTGATGACTGGGTGGTTGTTTGATGACAGTGGTTATTTTTTGATGACTGTGGTGGTTGTTTGATGACTGTGGTGGTTGTTTGATGACTGGGTGGTTGTTTGATGACAGTGGCTGTTGTTTGGTGACAGTGGTGGTTGTTTGATGACTGGGTGGTTGTTGTTTGATGATAATGATTGTTGTTTGATGACAGGGGTAGTTGTTTGATGACAGTGGTGGTTGTTTGATGACTGGGTGGTTGTTTTATGACAGTGGTGGTTGTTTGATGACTGGGTGGTTGTTTGATGACTGGTGGTTGTTTGATGACAGTGGTGGTTGTTTGATGACAGTGGTGGTTGTTTGATGACAGTCGTGGTTGTTTGATGACAGTGGTGGTTGTTTGATGACTGGGTGGTTGTTGTTTGATGACAATGTAAGTTGTTTGATGATAGTGGTGGTTGTTTGATGACAGTGGTGGTTGTTTGATGACTGGGTGGTTGTTTTATGACAGTGGTGGTTGTTTGATGACTGGGTGGTTGTTTGATGACAGTGGTGGTTGTTTGATGACAGTGGTGGTTGTTTGATGACAGTGGTGGTTGTTTGATGACTGGGTGGTTGTTTGATGACAGTGG
Organism: Eledone cirrhosa; assembly: GCA_964016885.1. Taxonomy (NCBI): domain Eukaryota; kingdom Metazoa; phylum Mollusca; class Cephalopoda; order Octopoda; family Eledonidae; genus Eledone; species Eledone cirrhosa. The sequence continues at coordinate 16,227,534 of OZ024745.1, forward strand.
TTGTTGTTTGATGTCAGTGGTGGTTGTTTGATGACAGTGGTGGCTGTTTGATGACTGGGTGGTTGTTTGATGACAGTGGTGGTTGTTTGATGACAGTGGTGGTTGTTTGATGACAGTGGTGGTTGTTTGATGACTGGGTGGTTGTTTGATGACTGGGTGGTTGTTTGATGACAGTGGTGGTTGTTTGATGACTGGGTGGTTGTTTGATGACAGTGGTGGTTGTTTGATGACTGGGTGGTTGTTTGATGACAGTGGTGGTTGTTTGATGACAGTGGTGGTTGTTTGATGACTGGGTGGTTGTTTGATGACAGTGGTGTTTGTTTGATGACTGGGTGGTTGTTTGATGACTGGGTGGTTGTTTGATGACGGTGGTGGTTGTTTGATGACTGGGTGGTTGTTTGATGACAGTGGTGGTTGTTTGATGACAGTGGTGGTTGTTTGATGACAGTGGTGGTTGTTTGATGACTGGGTGGTTGTTTGATGACAGTGTTTGTTGTTTGATGACAGTGGTGGTTGTTTGATGACTGGGTGGTTGTTTGATGACTGGGTGGTTGTTTGATGACAGTGGCTGTTGTTTGATGACTGTGGTGGTTGTTTGATGACTGGGCGGTTGTTTGATGACTGGGTGGCTGTTGTTTGATGACTGTGGTAGTTGTTTGATGACTGGGTGGTTGTTTGATGACTGGGTGGTTGTTTAATGACAGTGGCTGTTGTTTGATGACTGTGGTGGTTGTTTGATGACTGGGTGGTTGTTTGATGACAGTGGTTATTGTTTGATGACTGTGGTGGTTGTTTGATGACTGTGGTGGTTGTTTGATGACTGGGTGGTTGTTTGATGACAGTGGCTGTTGTTTGGTGACAGTGGTGGTTGTTTGATGACTGGGTGGTTGTTGTTTGATGATAATGATTGTTGTTTGATGACAGGGGTGGTTGTTTGATGACAGTGGTGGTTGTTTGATGACTGGGTGGTTGTTTTATGACAGTGGTGGTTGTTTGATGACTGGGTGGTTGTTTGATGACAGTGGTGGTTGTTTGATGACAGTGGTGGTTGTTTGATGACAGTGGTGGTTGTTTGATGACAGTAGTTGTTGGTTGATGACAGTGGTGGTTGTTTGATGACTGGGTGGTTGTTTGATGACAGTGGTTGTTGTTTGATGACAGTGGTGGTTGTTTGATGACAGTGGTGGCTGTTTGATGACTGGGTGGTTGTTTGATGACAGTGGTGGTTGTTTGATGACAGTGGTGGTTGTTTGATGACAGTGGTGGTTGTTTGATGACTGGGTGGTTGTTTGATGACTGGGTGGTTGTTTGATAACAGTGGTGGTTGTTTGATGACTGGGTGGTTGTTTGATGACAGTGGTGGTTGTTTGATGACAGTGGTGGTTGTTTGATGACTGGGTGGTTGTTTGATGACAGTGGTGGTTGTTTGATGACTGGGTGGTTGTTTGATGACTGGGTGGTTGTTTGATGACAGTGGTGGTTGTTTGATGACTGGGTGGTTGTTTGATGACAGTGGTGGTTGTTTGATGACAGTGGTGGTTGTTTGATGACAGTGGTGGTTGTTTGATGACTGGGTGGTTGTTTGATGACTGGGTGGTTGTTTGATGACAGTGGTGGTTGTTTGATGACTGGGTGGTTGTTTGATGACAGTGGTGGTTGTTTGATGACTGGGTGGTTGTTTGATGACAGTGGTGGTTGTTTGATGACAGTGGTGGTTGTTTGATGACAGTGGTGGTTGTTTGATGACAGTGGTGGTTGTTTGATGACAGTAGTTGTTGTTTGATGACAGTGGTGGTTGTTTCATGACTGGGTGGTTGTTGTTTGATGACAGTGGTGGTTGTTTGATGACAGTGGTGGCTGTTTGATGACTGGGTGGTTGTTTGATGACAGTGGTGGTTGTTTGATGACAGTGGTGGTTGTTTGATGACTGGGTGGTTGTTTGATGACTGGGTGGTTGTTTGATGACAGTGGTGGTTGTTTGATGACTGGGTGGTTGTTTGATGACAGTGGTGGTTGTTTGATGACTGGGTGGTTGTTTGATGACAGTGGTGGTTGTTTGATGACAGTGGTGGTTGTTTGATGACTGGGTGGTTGTTTGATGACAGTGGTGGTTGTTTGATGACTGGGTGGTTGTTTGATGACTGGGTGGTTGTTTGATGACAGTGGTGGTTGTTTGATGACTGGGTGGTTGTTTGATGACAGTGGTGGTTGTTTGATGACAGTGGTGGTTGTTTGATGACAGTGGTGGTTGTTTGATGACTGGGTGGTTGTTTGATGACTGGGTGGTTGTTTGATGACAGTGGTGGTTGTTTGATGACTGGGTGGTTGTTTGATGACAGTGGTGGTTGTTTGATGACTGGGTGGTTGTTTGATGACAGTGGTGGTTGTTTGATGACAGTGGTGGTTGTTTGATGACAGTCGTGGTTATTTGATGACTGGGTGGTTGTTTGATGACAGTGGCTGTTGTTTGATGACTGTGGTGGTTGTTTGATGACAGTGGTGGTTGTTTGATGACAGTGGTGGTTGTTTGATGACAGTGGTGGTTGTTTGATGACTGGGTGGTTGTTTGATGACTGGGTGGTTGTTTGATGACAGTGGTGGTTGTTTGATGACTGGGTGGTTGTTTGATGACAGTGGTGGTTGTTTGATGACTGGGTGGTTGTTTGATGACAGTGGTGGTTGTTTGATGACAGTGGTGGTTGTTTGATGACAGTGGTGGTTGTTTGATGACTGGGTGGTTGTTTGATGACAGTGTTTGTTTTTTGATGACAGTGGTGGTTGTTTGATGACTGGGTGGTTGTTTGATGACTGGGCGGTTGTTTGATGACAGTGGCTGTTGTTTGATGACTGTGGTAGTTGTTTGATGACTGGGTGGTTGTTTGATGTCTGGGTGGTTGTTTAATGACAGTGGCTGTTGTTTGATGACTGTGGTGGTTGTTTGATGACTGGGTGGTTGTTTGATGACAGTGGTGGTTGTTTTATGACAGTGGTGGTTGTTTGATGACTGGGTGGTTGTTTGATGACAGTGGCTGTTGTTTGGTGACAGTGGTGGTTGTTTGATGATAATGATTGTTGTTTGATGACAGTGGTGGTTGTTTGATGACAGTGGTGGTTGTTTGATGACTGGGTGGTTGTTTTATGACAGTGGTGGTTGTTTGATGACTGGGTGGTTGTTTGATGACAGTGGTGGTTGTTTGATGACAGTGGTGGTTGTTTGATGACAGTGGTGGTTGTTTGATGACAGTGGTGGTTGTTTGATGACAGTGGTGGTTGTTTGATGACTGGGTGATTGTTGTTTGATGACTGGGTGGGTGTTTGATGATTGGGTGGTTGTTTGGTGACAGTGGTGGTTGTTTGATGATAATGATTGTTGTTTGATGACAGTGGTGGTTGTTTGATGACAGTGGTGGTTGTTTGATGACTGGGTGGTTGTTTTATGACAGTGGTGGTTGTTTGATGACTGGGTGGTTGTTTGATGACTAGGTGGTTGTTGTTTGATGACTGGGTGGGTGTTGTTTGATGACTGGGTGGTTGTTTGATGACTGGGTGGCTGTTGTTTGATGACTGGGTGGTAGTTTGATGATTGGGTGGTTGTTGTTTCATGATTGGGAGGTTGTTTGATGACTGGGTGGGTGTTTGATGATTGGGTGGGTGTTGTTTGATGACTGGGCGGTTGTTTGATGACTGGGTGGGTGTTGTTTGATGACTGGGTGGTTGTTTCATGGCAGTAGTTGTTGTTTGGTGACAGTGGTGGTTGTTTGATGACTGGGTGGTTGTTGTTTGATAATAATGATTGTTGTTTGATGACAGTGGTGGTTGTTTGATGACAGTGGTGGTTGTTTGATGACTGGGTGGTTGTTTTATGACAGTGGTGGTTGTTTGATGACTGGGTGGTTGTTTGATGACAGTGGTGGTTGTTTGATGACAGTGGTGGTTGTTTGATGACAGTGGTGGTTGTTTGATGACTGGGTGGTTGTTGTTTGATGACAATGTAAGTTGTTTGATGATAGTGGTGGTTGTTTGATGACAGTGGTGGTTGTTTGATGACTGGGTGGTTGTTTTACGACAGTGGTGGTTGTTTGATGACTGGGTGGTTGTTTGATGACAGTGGTGGTTGTTTGATGACAGTGGTGGTTGTTTGATGACAGTGGTGGTTGTTTGATGACAGTAGTTGTTGTTTGATGACAGTGGTGGTTGTTTCATGACTGGGTGGTTGTTGTTTGATGACAGTGGTGGTTGTTTGATGACAGTGGTGGCTGTTTGATGACTGGGTGGTTGTTTGATGACTGGGTGGTTGTTTGATGACAGTGGTGGTTGTTTGATGACTGGGTGGTTGTTTGATGACAGTGGTGGTTGTTTGATGACTGGGTGGTTGTTTGATGACAGTGGTGGTTGTTTGATGACAGTGGTGGTTGTTTGATGACTGGGTGGTTGTTTGATGACAGTGGTGGTTGTTTGATGACTGGGTGGTTGTTTGATGACTGGGTGGTTGTTTGATGACAGTGGTGGTTGTTTGATGACTGGGTGGTTGTTTGATGACAGTGGTGGTTGTTTGATGACAGTGGTGGTTGTTTGATGACAGTGGTGGTTGTTTGATGACTGGGTGGTTGTTTGATGACTGGGTGGTTGTTTGATGACAGTGGTGGTTGTTTGATGACTGGGTGGTTGTTTGATGACAGTGGTGGTTGTTTGATGACTGGGTGGTTGTTTGATGACAGTGGTGGTTGTTTGATGACAGTGGTGGTTGTTTGATGACAGTGGTGGTTGTTTGATGACTGGGTGGTTGTTTGATGACAGTGTTTGTTGTTTGATGACAGTGGTGGTTGTTTGATGACTGGGTGGTTGTTTGATGACTGGGTGGTTGTTTGATGACAGTGGCTGTTGTTTGATGACTGTGGTGGTTGTTTGATGACTGGGCGGTTGTTTGATGACTGGGTGGCTGTTGTTTGATGACTGTGGTAGTTGTTTGATGACTGGGTGGTTGTTTGATGACTGGGTGGTTGTTTAATGACAGTGGCTGTTGTTTGATGACTGTGGTGGTTGTTTGATGACTGGGTGGTTGTTTGATGACAGTGGTTATTGTTTGATGACTGTGGTGGTTGTTTGATGACTGTGGTGGTTGTTTGATGACTGGGTGGTTGTTTGATGACAGTGGCTGTTGTTTGGTGACAGTGGTGGTTGTTTGATGACTGGGTGGTTGTTGTTTGATGATAATGATTGTTGTTTGATGACAGGGGTGGTTGTTTGATGACAGTGGTGGTTGTTTGATGACTGGGTGGTTGTTTTATGACAGTGGTGGTTGTTTGATGACTGGGTGGTTGTTTGATGACAGTGGTGGTTGTTTGATGACAGTGGTGGTTGTTTGATGACAGTGGTGGTTGTTTGATGATAGTGGTGGTTGTTTGATGACAGTGGTGGTTGTTTGATGACTGGGTGGTTGTTGTTTGATGACAATGTAAGTTGTTTGATGATAGTGGTGGTTGTTTGATGACAGTGGTGGTTGTTTGATGACTGGGTGGTTGTTTTATGACAGTGGTGGTTGTTTGATGACTGGGTGGTTGTTTGATGACAGTGGTGGTTGTTTGATGACAGTGGTGGTTGTTTGATGACAGTGGTGGTTGTTTGATGACAGTAGTTGTTGGTTGATGACAGTGGTGGTTGTTTGATGACTGGGTGGTTGTTTGATGACAGTGGTTGTTGTTTGATGACAGTGGTGGTTGTTTGATGACAGTGGTGGCTGTTTGATGACTGGGTGGTTGTTTGATGACAGTGGTGGTTGTTTGATGACAGTGGTGGTTGTTTGATGACAGTGGTGGTTGTTTGATGACTGGGTGGTTGTTTGATGACTGGGTGGTTGTTTGATAACAGTGGTGGTTGTTTGATGACTGGGTGGTTGTTTGATGACAGTGGTGGTTGTTTGATGACAGTGGTGGTTGTTTGATGACTGGGTGGTTGTTTGATGACAGTGGTGGTTGTTTGATGACTGGGTGGTTGTTTGATGACTGGGTGGTTGTTTGATGACAGTGGTGGTTGTTTGATGACTGGGTGGTTGTTTGATGACAGTGGTGGTTGTTTGATGACAGTGGTGGTTGTTTGATGACAGTGGTGGTTGTTTGATGACTGGGTGGTTGTTTGATGACTGGGTGGTTGTTTGATGACAGTGGTGGTTGTTTGATGACTGGGTGGTTGTTTGATGACAGTGGTGGTTGTTTGATGACTGGGTGGTTGTTTGATGACAGTGGTGGTTGTTTGATGACAGTGGTGGTTGTTTGATGACAGTGGTGGTTGTTTGATGACAGTGGTGGTTGTTTGATGACAGTAGTTGTTGTTTGATGACAGTGGTGGTTGTTTCATGACTGGGTGGTTGTTGTTTGATGACAGTGGTGGTTGTTTGATGACAGTGGTGGCTGTTTGATGACTGGGTGGTTGTTTGATGACAGTGGTGGTTGTTTGATGACAGTGGTGGTTGTTTGATGACAGTGGTGGTTGTTTGATGACTGGGTGGTTGTTTGATGACTGGGTGGTTGTTTGATGACAGTGGTGGTTGTTTGATGACTGGGTGGTTGTTTGATGACAGTGGTGGTTGTTTGATGACTGGGTGGTTGTTTGATGACAGTGGTGGTTGTTTGATGACAGTGGTGGTTGTTTGATGACTGGGTGGTTGTTTGATGACAGTGGTGGTTGTTTGATGACTGGGTGGTTGTTTGATGACTGGGTGGTTGTTTGATGACAGTGGTGGTTGTTTGATGACTGGGTGGTTGTTTGATGACAGTGGTGGTTGTTTGATGACAGTGGTGGTTGTTTGATGACAGTGGTGGTTGTTTGATGACTGGGTGGTTGTTTGATGACTGGGTGGTTGTTTGATGACAGTGGTGGTTGTTTGATGACTGGGTGGTTGTTTGATGACAGTGGTGGTTGTTTGATGACTGGGTGGTTGTTTGATGACAGTGGTGGTTGTTTGATGACAGTGGTGGTTGTTTGATGACAGTCGTGGTTGTTTGATGACTGGGTGGTTGTTTGATGACAGTGGCTGTTCTTTGATGACTGTGGTGGTTGTTTGATGACAGTGGTGGTTGTTTGATGACAGTGGTGGTTGTTTGATGACAGTGGTGGTTGTTTGATGACTGGGTGGTTGTTTGATGACTGGGTGGTTGTTTGATGACAGTGGTGGTTGTTTGATGACTGGGTGGTTGTTTGATGACAGTGGTGGTTGTTTGATGACTGGGTGGTTGTTTGATGACAGTGGTGGTTGTTTGATGACAGTGGTGGTTGTTTGATGACAGTGGTGGTTGTTTGATGACTGGGTGGTTGTTTGATGACAGTGTTTGTTTTTTGATGACAGTGGTGGTTGTTTGATGACTGGGTGGTTGTTTGATGACTGGGCGGTTGTTTGATGACAGTGGCTGTTGTTTGATGACTGTGGTAGTTGTTTGATGACTGGGTGGTTGTTTGATGTCTGGGTGGTTGTTTAATGACAGTGGCTGTTGTTTGATGACTGTGGTGGTTGTTTGATGACTGGGTGGTTGTTTGATGACAGTGGTGGTTGTTTTATGACAGTGGTGGTTGTTTGATGACTGGGTGGTTGTTTGATGACAGTGGCTGTTGTTTGGTGACAGTGGTGGTTGTTTGATGATAATGATTGTTGTTTGATGACAGTGGTGGTTGTTTGATGACAGTGGTGGTTGTTTGATGACTGGGTGGTTGTTTTATGACAGTGGTGGTTGTTTGATGACTGGGTGGTTGTTTGATGACAGTGGTGGTTGTTTGATGACAGTGGTGGTTGTTTGATGACAGTGGTGGTTGTTTGATGACAGTGGTGGTTGTTTGATGACAGTGGTGGTTGTTTGATGACTGGGTGATTGTTGTTTGATGACTGGGTGGGTGTTTGATGATTGGGTGGTTGTTTGGTGACAGTGGTGGTTGTTTGATGATAATGATTGTTGTTTGATGACAGTGGTGGTTGTTTGATGACAGTGGTGGTTGTTTGATGACTGGGTGGTTGTTTTATGACAGTGGTGGTTGTTTGATGACTGGGTGGTTGTTTGATGACTAGGTGGTTGTTGTTTGATGACTGGGTGGGTGTTGTTTGATGACTGGGTGGTTGTTTGATGACTGGGTGGCTGTTGTTTGATGACTGGGTGGTAGTTTGATGATTGGGTGGTTGTTGTTTCATGATTGGGAGGTTGTTTGATGACTGGGTGGGTGTTTGATGATTGGGTGGGTGTTGTTTGATGACTGGGCTGTTGTTTGATGACTGGGTGGGTGTTGTTTGATGACTGGGTGGTTGTTTCATGGCAGTAGTTGTTGTTTGGTGACAGTGGTGGTTGTTTGATGACTGGGTGGTTGTTGTTTGATAATAATGATTGTTGTTTGATGACAGTGGTGGTTGTTTGATGACAGTGGTGGTTGTTTGATGACTGGGTGGTTGTTTTATGACAGTGGTGGTTGTTTGATGACAGTGGTGGTTGTTTGATGACAGTGGTGGTTGTTTGATGACTGGGTGGTTGTTGTTTGATGACAATGTAAGTTGTTTGATGATAGTGGTGGTTGTTTGATGACAGTGGTGGTTGTTTGATGACTGGGTGGTTGTTTTACGACAGTGGTGGTTGTTTGATGACTGGGTGGTTGTTTGATGACAGTGGTGGTTGTTTGATGACAGTGGTGGTTGTTTGATGACAGTGGTGGTTGTTTGATGACAGTAGTTGTTGTTTGATGACAGTGGTGGTTGTTTCATGACTGGGTGGTTGTTGTTTGATGACAGTGGTGGTTGTTTGATGACAGTGGTGGCTGTTTGATGACTGGGTGGTTGTTTGATGACTGGGTGGTTGTTTGATGACTGGGTGGTTGTTTGATGACAGTGGTGGTTGTTTGATGACTGGGTGGTTGTTTGATGACAGTGGTGGTTGTTTGATGACTGGGTGGTTGTTTGATGACAGTGGTGGTTGTTTGATGACAGTGGTGGTTGTTTGATGACTGGGTGGTTGTTTGATGACAGTGGTGGTTGTTTGATGACTGGGTGGTTGTTTGATGACTGGGTGGTTGTTTGATGACAGTGGTGGTTGTTTGATGACTGGGTGGTTGTTTGATGACAGTGGTGGTTGTTTGATGACAGTGGTGGTTGTTTGATGACAGTGGTGGTTGTTTGATGACTGGGTGGTTGTTTGATGACTGGGTGGTTGTTTGATGACAGTGGTGGTTGTTTGATGACTGGGTGGTTGTTTGATGACAGTGGTGGTTGTTTGATGACTGGGTGGTTGTTTGATGACAGTGGTGGTTGTTTGATGACAGTGGTGGTTGTTTGATGACAGTGGTGGTTGTTTGATGACTGGGTGGTTGTTTGATGACAGTGTTTGTTGTTTGATGACAGTGGTGGTTGTTTGATGACTGGGTGGTTGTTTGATGACTGGGTGGTTGTTTGATGACAGTGGCTGTTGTTTGATGACTGTGGTGGTTGTTTGATGACTGGGCGGTTGTTTGATGACTGGGTGGCTGTTGTTTGATGACTGTGGTTGTTGTTTGATGACTGGGTGGTTGTTTGATGACTGGGTGGTTGTTTAATGACAGTGGCTGTTGTTTGATGACTGTGGTGGTTGTTTGATGACTGGGTGGTTGTTTGATGACAGTGGTTATTGTTTGATGACTGTGGTGGTTGTTTGATGACTGTGGTGGTTGTTTGATGACTGGGTGGTTGTTTGATGACAGTGGCTGTTGTTTGGTGACAGTGGTGGTTGTTTGATGACTGGGTGGTTGTTGTTTGATGATAATGATTGTTGTTTGATGACAGGGGTGGTTGTTTGATGACAGTGGTGGTTGTTTGATGACTGGGTGGTTGTTTTATGACAGTGGTGGTTGTTTGATGAATGGGTGGTTGTTTGATGACAGTGGTGGTTGTTTGATGACAGTGGTGGTTGTTTGATGACAGTGGTGGTTGTTTGATGATAGTGGTGGTTGTTTGATGACAGTGGTGGTTGTTTGATGACTGGGTGGTTGTTGTTTGATGACAATGTAAGTTGTTTGATGATAGTGGTGGTTGTTTGATGACAGTGGTGGTTGTTTGATGACTGGGTGGTTGTTTTATGACAGTGGTGGTTGTTTGATGACTGGGTGGTTGTTTGATGACAGTGGTGGTTGTTTGATGACAGTGGTGGTTGTTTGATGACAGTGGTGGTTGTTTGATGACAGTAGTCGTTGGTTGATGACAGTGGTGGTTGTTTGATGACTGGGTGGTTGTTTGATGACAGTGGTTGTTGTTTGATGACAGTGGTGGTTGTTTGATGACAGTGGTGGCTGTTTGATGACTGGGTGGTTGTTTGATGACAGTGGTGGTTGTTTGATGACAGTGGTGGTTGTTTGATGACAGTGGTGGTTGTTTGATGACTGGGTGGTTGTTTGATGACTGGGTGGTTGTTTGATAACAGTGGTGGTTGTTTGATGACTGGGTGGTTGTTTGATGACAGTGGTGGTTGTTTGATGACAGTGGTGGTTGTTTGATGACTGGGTGGTTGTTTGATGACAGTGGTGGTTGTTTGATGACTGGGTGGTTGTTTGATGACTGGGTGGTTGTTTGATGACAGTGGTGGTTGTTTGATGACTGGGTGGTTGTTTGATGACAGTGGTGGTTGTTTGATGACAGTGGTGGTTGTTTGATGACAGTGGTGGTTGTTTGATGACTGGGTGGTTGTTTGATGACTGGGTGGTTGTTTGATGACAGTGGTGGTTGTTTGATGACTGGGTGGTTGTTTGATGACAGTGGTGGTTGTTTGATGACTGGGTGGTTGTTTGATGACAGTGGTGGTTGTTTGATGACAGTGGTGGTTGTTTGATGACAGTGGTGGTTGTTTGATGACAGTGGTGGTTGTTTGATGACAGTAGTTGTTGTTTGATGACAGTGGTGGTTGTTTCATGACTGGGTGGTTGTTGTTTGATGACAGTGGTGGTTGTTTGATGACAGTGGTGGCTGTTTGATGACTGGGTGGTTGTTTGATGACAGTGGTGGTTGTTTGATGACAGTGGTGGTTGTTTGATGACAGTGGTGTTTGTTTGATGACTGGGTGGTTGTTTGATGACTGGGTGGTTGTTTGATGACAGTGGTGGTTGTTTGATGACTGGGTGGTTGTTTGATGACAGTGGTGGTTGTTTGATGACTGGGTGGTTGTTTGATGACAGTGGTGGTTGTTTGATGACAGTGGTGGTTGTTTGATGACTGGGTGGTTGTTTGATGACAGTGGTGGTTGTTTGATGACTGGGTGGTTGTTTGATGACTGGGTGGTTGTTTGATGACAGTGGTGGTTGTTTGATGACTGGGTGGTTGTTTGATGACAGTGGTGGTTGTTTGATGACAGTGGTGGTTGTTTGATGACAGTGGTGGTTGTTTGATGACTGGGTGGTTGTTTGATGACTGGGTGGTTGTTTGATGACAGTGGTGGTTGTTTGATGACTGGGTGGTTGTTTGATGACAGTGGTGGTTGTTTGATGACTGGGTGGTTGTTTGATGACAGTGGTGGTTGTTTGATGACTGTGGTGGTTGTTTGATGACTAAGTGGATGTTTGATGACAGTGGTTATTGTTTGATGACTGTGGTGGTTGTTTGATGACTGGGTGGTTGTTTGATGACAGTGGTGTTTGTTTGATGACTGGGTGGTTGTTTGATGACTGGGTGGTTGTTTGATGACGGTGGTGGTTGTTTGATGACTGGGTGGTTGTTTGATGACAGTGGTGGTTGTTTGATGACAGTGGTGGTTGTTTGATGACAGTGGTGGTTGTTTTATGACTGGGTGGTTGTTTGATGACAGTGTTTGTTGTTTGATGACAGTGGTGGTTGTTTGATGACTGGGTGGTTGTTTGATGACTGGGTGGTTGTTTGATGACAGTGGCTGTTGTTTGATGACTGTGGTGGTTGTTTGATGACTGGGCGGTTGTTTGATGACAGTGGCTGTTGTTTGATGACTGTGGTAGTTGTTTGATGACTGGGTGGTTGTTTGATGTCTGGGTGGTTGTTTAATGACAGTGGCTGTTGTTTGATGACTGTGGTGGTTGTTTGATGACTGGGTGGTTGTTTGATGACAGTGGTTATTGTTTGATGACTGTGGTGGTTGTTTGATGACTGTGGTGGTTGTTTGATGACTGGGTGGTTGTTTGATGACAGTGGCTGTTGTTTGGTGACAGTGGTGGTTGTTTGATGACTGGGTGGTTGTTGTTTGATGATAATGATTGTTGTTTGATGACAGTGGTGGTTGTTTGATGACAGTGGTGGTTGTTTGATAACTGGGTGGTTGTTTTATGACAGTGGTGGTTGTTTGATGACTTGGTGGTTGTTTGATGACAGTGGTGGCTGTTTGATGACTGGGTGGTTGTTTGATGACTGGGTGGTTGTTTGATGACAGTGGTGGTTGTTTGATGACAGTGTTTGTTGTTTGATGACAGTGGTGGTTGTTTGATGACTGGGTGGTTGTTTGATGACTGGGTGGTTGTTTGATGACAGTGGCTGTTGTTTGATGACTGTGGTGGTTGTTTGATGACTGGGCGGTTGTTTGATGACAGTGGCTGTTGTTTGATGACTGTGGTAGTTGTTTGATGACTGGGTGGTTGTTTGATGTCTGGGTGGTTGTTTAATGACAGTGGCTGTTGTTTGATGACTGTGGTGGTTGTTTGATGACTGGGTGGTTGTTTGATGACAGTGGTTATTGTTTGATGACTGTGGTGGTTGTTTGATGACTGTGGTGGTTGTTTGATGACTGGGTGGTTGTTTGATGACAGTGGCTGTTGTTTGGTGACAGTGGTGGTTGTTTGATGACTGGGTGGTTGTTGTTTGATGATAATGATTGTTGTTTGATGACAGTGGTGGTTGTTTGATGACAGTGGTGGTTGTTTGATAACTGGGTGGTTGTTTTATGACAGTGGTGGTTGTTTGATGACTTGGTGGTTGTTTGATGACAGTGGTGGCTGTTTGATGACTGGGTGGTTGTTTGATGACTGGGTGGTTGTTTGATGACAGTGGTGGTTGTTTGATGACTGGGTGGTTGTTTGATGACAGTGGTGGTTGTTTGATGACTGGGTGGTTGTTTGATGACAGTGGTGGTTGTTTGATGACAGTGGTGGTTGTTTGATGACTGGGTGGTTGTTTGATGACAGTGGTGGTTGTTTGATGACTGGGTGGTTGTTTGATGACTGGGTGGTTGTTTGATGACAGTGGTGGTTGTTTGATGACTGGGTGGTTGTTTGATGACAGTGGTGGTTGTTTGATGACAGTGGTGGTTGTTTGATGACAGTGGTGGTTGTTTGATGACTGGGTGGTTGTTTGATGACTGGGTGGTTGTTTGATGACAGTGGTGGTTGTTTGATGACTGGGTGGTTGTTTGATGACAGTGGTGGTTGTTTGATGACTGGGTGGTTGTTTGATGACAGTGGTGGTTGTTTGATGACAGTGGTGGTTGTTTGATGACAGTGGTGGTTGTTTGATGACTGGGTGGTTGTTTGATGACAGTGTTTGTTGTTTGATGACAGTGGTGGTTGTTTGATGACTGGGTGGTTGTTTGATGACTGGGTGGTTGTTTGATGACAGTGGCTGTTGTTTGATGACTGTGGTGGTTGTTTGATGACTGGGCGGTTGTTTGATGACTGGGTGGCTGTTGTTTGATGACTGTGGTAGTTGTTTGATGACTGGGTGGTTGTTTGATGACTGGGTGGTTGTTTAATGACAGTGGCTGTTGTTTGATGACTGTGGTGGTTGTTTGATGACTGGGTGGTTGTTTGATGACAGTGGTTATTGTTTGATGACTGTGGTGGTTGTTTGATGACTGTGGTGGTTGTTTGATGACTGGGTGGTTGTTTGATGACAGTGGCTGTTGTTTGGTGACAGTGGTGGTTGTTTGATGACTGGGTGGTTGTTGTTTGATGATAATGATTGTTGTTTGATGACAGGGGTGGTTGTTTGATGACAGTGGTGGTTGTTTGATGACTGGGTGGTTGTTTTATGACAGTGGTGGTTGTTTGATGAATGGGTGGTTGTTTGATGACAGTGGTGGTTGTTTGATGACAGTGGTGGTTGTTTGATGACAGTGGTGGTTGTTTGATGATAGTGGTGGTTGTTTGATGACAGTGGTGGTTGTTTGATGACTGGGTGGTTGTTGTTTGATGACAATGTAAGTTGTTTGATGATAGTGGTGGTTGTTTGATGACAGTGGTGGTTGTTTGATGACTGGGTGGTTGTTTTATGACAGTGGTGGTTGTTTGATGACTGGGTGGTTGTTTGATGACAGTGGTGGTTGTTTGATGACAGTGGTGGTTGTTTGATGACAGCGGTGGTTGTTTGATGACAGTAGTCGTTGGTTGATGACAGTGGTGGTTGTTTGATGACTGGGTGGTTGTTTGATGACAGTGGTTGTTGTTTGATGACAGTGGTGGTTGTTTGATGACAGTGGTGGCTGTTTGATGACTGGGTGGTTGTTTGATGACAGTGGTGGTTGTTTGATGACAGTGGTGGTTGTTTGATGACAGTGGTGGTTGTTTGATGACTGGGTGGTTGTTTGATGACTGGGTGGTTGTTTGATAACAGTGGTGGTTGTTTGATGACTGGGTGGTTGTTTGATGACAGTGGTGGTTGTTTGATGACAGTGGTGGTTGTTTGATGACTGGGTGGTTGTTTGATGACAGTGGTGGTTGTTTGATGACTGGGTGGTTGTTTGATGACTGGGTGGTTGTTTGATGACAGTGGTGGTTGTTTGATGACTGGGTGGTTGTTTGATGACAGTGGTGGTTGTTTGATGACAGTGGTGGTTGTTTGATGACAGTGGTGGTTGTTTGATGACTGGGTGGTTGTTTGATGACTGGGTGGTTGTTTGATGACAGTGGTGGTTGTTTGATGACTGGGTGGTTGTTTGATGACAGTGGTGGTTGTTTGATGACTGGGTGGTTGTTTGATGACAGTGGTGGTTGTTTGATGACAGTGGTGGTTGTTTGATGACAGTGGTGGTTGTTTGATGACAGTGGTGGTTGTTTGATGACAGTAGTTGTTGTTTGATGACAGTGGTGGTTGTTTCATGACTGGGTGGTTGTTGTTTGATGACAGTGGTGGTTGTTTGATGACAGTGGTGGCTGTTTGATGACTGGGTGGTTGTTTGATGACAGTGGTGGTTGTTTGATGACAGTGGTGGTTGTTTGATGACAGTGGTGTTTGTTTGATGACTGGGTGGTTGTTTGATGACTGGGTGGTTGTTTGATGACAGTGGTGGTTGTTTGATGACTGGGTGGTTGTTTGATGACAGTGGTGGTTGTTTGATGACTGGGTGGTTGTTTGATGACAGTGGTGGTTGTTTGATGACAGTGGTGGTTGTTTGATGACTGGGTGGTTGTTTGATGACAGTGGTGGTTGTTTGATGACTGGGTGGTTGTTTGATGACTGGGTGGTTGTTTGATGACAGTGGTGGTTGTTTGATGACTGGGTGGTTGTTTGATGACAGTGGTGGTTGTTTGATGACAGTGGTGGTTGTTTGATGACAGTGGTGGTTGTTTGATGACTGGGTGGTTGTTTGATGACTGGGTGGTTGTTTGATGACAGTGGTGGTTGTTTGATGACTGGGTGGTTGTTTGATGACAGTGGTGGTTGTTTGATGACTGGGTGGTTGTTTGATGACAGTGGTGGTTGTTTGATGACAGTGGTGGTTGTTTGATGACAGTGGTGGTTGTTTGATGACAGTAGTCGTTGGTTGATGACAGTGGTGGTTGTTTGATGACTGGGTGGTTGTTTGATGACAGTGGTTGTTGTTTGATGACAGTGGTGGTTGTTTGATGACAGTGGTGGCTGTTTGATGACTGGGTGGTTGTTTGATGACAGTGGTGGTTGTTTGATGACAGTGGTGGTTGTTTGATGACAGTGGTGGTTGTTTGATGACTGGGTGGTTGTTTGATGACTGGGTGGTTGTTTGATAACAGTGGTGGTTGTTTGATGACTGGGTGGTTGTTTGATGACAGTGGTGGTTGTTTGATGACAGTGGTGGTTGTTTGATGACTGGGTGGTTGTTTGATGACAGTGGTGGTTGTTTGATGACTGGGTGGTTGTTTGATGACTGGGTGGTTGTTTGATGACAGTGGTGGTTGTTTGATGACTGGGTGGTTGTTTGATGACAGTGGTGGTTGTTTGATGACAGTGGTGGTTGTTTGATGACAGTGGTGGTTGTTTGATGACTGGGTGGTTGTTTGATGACTGGGTGGTTGTTTGATGACAGTGGTGGTTGTTTGATGACTGGGTGGTTGTTTGATGACAGTGGTGGTTGTTTGATGACTGGGTGGTTGTTTGATGACAGTGGTGGTTGTTTGATGACAGTGGTGGTTGTTTGATGACAGTGGTGGTTGTTTGATGACAGTGGTGGTTGTTTGATGACAGTAGTTGTTGTTTGATGACAGTGGTGGTTGTTTCATGACTGGGTGGTTGTTGTTTGATGACAGTGGTGGTTGTTTGATGACAGTGGTGGCTGTTTGATGACTGGGTGGTTGTTTGATGACAGTGGTGGTTGTTTGATGACAGTGGTGGTTGTTTGATGACAGTGGTGTTTGTTTGATGACTGGGTGGTTGTTTGATGACTGGGTGGTTGTTTGATGACAGTGGTGGTTGTTTGATGACTGGGTGGTTGTTTGATGACAGTGGTGGTTGTTTGATGACTGGGTGGTTGTTTGATGACAGTGGTGGTTGTTTGATGACAGTGGTGGTTGTTTGATGACTGGGTGGTTGTTTGATGACAGTGGTGGTTGTTTGATGACTGGGTGGTTGTTTGATGACTGGGTGGTTGTTTGATGACAGTGGTGGTTGTTTGATGACTGGGTGGTTGTTTGATGACAGTGGTGGTTGTTTGATGACAGTGGTGGTTGTTTGATGACAGTGGTGGTTGTTTGATGACTGGGTGGTTGTTTGATGACTGGGTGGTTGTTTGATGACAGTGGTGGTTGTTTGATGACTGGGTGGTTGTTTGATGACAGTGGTGGTTGTTTGATGACTGGGTGGTTGTTTGATGACAGTGGTGGTTGTTTGATGACTGTGGTGGTTGTTTGATGACTAAGTGGATGTTTGATGACAGTGGTTATTGTTTGATGACTGTGGTGGTTGTTTGATGACTGGGTGGTTGTTTGATGACAGTGGTGTTTGTTTGATGACTGGGTGGTTGTTTGATGACTGGGTGGTTGTTTGATGACGGTGGTGGTTGTTTGATGACTGGGTGGTTGTTTGATGACAGTGGTGGTTGTTTGATGACAGTGGTGGTTGTTTGATGACAGTGGTGGTTGTTTGATGACTGGGTGGTTGTTTGATGACAGTGTTTGTTGTTTGATGACAGTGGTGGTTGTTTGATGACTGGGTGGTTGTTTGATGACTGGGTGGTTGTTTGATGACAGTGGCTGTTGTTTGATGACTGTGGTGGTTGTTTGATGACTGGGCGGTTGTTTGATGACAGTGGCTGTTGTTTGATGACTGTGGTAGTTGTTTGATGACTGGGTGGTTGTTTGATGTCTGGGTGGTTGTTTAATGACAGTGGCTGTTGTTTGATGACTGTGGTGGTTGTTTGATGACTGGGTGGTTGTTTGATGACAGTGGTTATTGTTTGATGACTGTGGTGGTTGTTTGATGACTGTGGTGGTTGTTTGATGACTGGGTGGTTGTTTGATGACAGTGGCTGTTGTTTGGTGACAGTGGTGGTTGTTTGATGACTGGGTGGTTGTTGTTTGATGATAATGATTGTTGTTTGATGACAGTGGTGGTTGTTTGATGACAGTGGTGGTTGTTTGATAACTGGGTGGTTGTTTTATGACAGTGGTGGTTGTTTGATGACTTGGTGGTTGTTTGATGACAGTGGTGGTTGTTTGATGACAGTGGTGGTTGTTTGATGACAGTGGTGGTTGTTTGATGACAGTGGTGGTTGTTTGATGACAGTGGTGGTTGTTTGATGACTGGGTGGTTGTTGTTTGATGACAATGTAAGTTGTTTGATGATAGTGGTGGTTGTTTGATGACAGTGGTGGTTGTTTGATGACTGGGTGGTTGTTTTATGACAGTGGTGGTTGTTTGATGACTGGGTGGTTGTTTGATGACAGTGGTGGTTGTTTGATGACAGTGGTGGTTGTTTGATGACAGTAGTTGTTGTTTGATGACAGTGGTGGTTGTTTCATGACTGGGTGGTTGTTGTTTGATGACAGTGGTGGTTGTTTGATGACAGTTGTGGCTGTTTGATGACTGGGTGGTTGTTGTATGACAGTGGTGGTTGTTTGATGACAGTGGTGGTTGTTTGATGACTGGGTGGTTGTTTGACGACTGGGTGGTTGTTTGATGACTGGGTGGTTGTTTGATGACAGTGGTTGTTGTTTGATGACAGTGGTGGTTGTTTGATGACAGTGGTGGTTGTTGTTTAATGACAGTGGTGGTTGTTTGATGACAGTGGTGGTTGTTGTTTGATGACAGTGGTGGTTGTTTGATGACAGTGGTGGTTGTTTGATGACAGTGGCTGTTGTTTGATGACAGTGGTGTTTGTTTGGTGACAGTGGTTGTGGTTTGATGACAGTGGTGGTTGTTTGATGACAGTGGTGGTTGTTGTTTGATGAAAGTAGTGGTTGTTTGATGACAGTGGTGGTTGTTTGATGACTGGGTGGTTGTTTGATGACAGTGCTGGTTATTTGATGACTGGGTGGTTGTTTGATGACAGTGGTTGTTGTTTGATGATAGTGGTGGTTGTTTGATGACTGGGTGGTTGTTTGATGACCGTGGTGGTTGTTTGATGACAGTGGTGGTTGTTTGATGACAGTGGTGGTTGTTTGATGACTGGGTGGTTGTTTGATGACAGTGTTTGTTGTTTGATGACAGTGGTGTTTGTTTGATGACTGGGTGGTTGTTTGATGACTGGGTGGTTGTTTGATGACAGTGGCTGTTGTTTGATGACTGTGGTGGTTGTTTGATGACTGGGCGGTTGTTTGATGACAGTGGCTGTTGTTTGATGACTGTGGTAGTTGTTTGATGACTGGGTGGTTGTTTGATGACTGGGTGGTTGTTTAATGACAGTGGCTGTTGTTTGATGACTGTGGTGGTTGTTTGATGACTGGGTGGTTGTTTGATGACAGTGGTTATTGTTTGATGACAGTTGTGGTTGTTTGATGACTGTGGTGGTTGTTTGATGACTGGGTGGTTGTTTGATGACAGTGGCTGTTGTTTGATGACTGTGGTGGTTGTTTGATGACTGGGTGGTTGTTTGATGACAGTGGTTGTTGTTTGATGACTGTGGTGGTTGTTTGATGACTGGGTGTTGTTTGATGACAGTGGTTTTTGTTTGATGACTGGGTGGGTGTTTGATGACAGTGGTGGTTGTTTGATGACAGTGGTGGTTGTTTAACGACAGAGGTTGTTGTTTGATGACTGGGTGGTTGTTTGATGACAGTGGTGGTTGTTTGTAACTTGGTGGATGTTTGATGACAGTGGTGGTTATTTGATGACTGGGTGGTTGTTGTTTGATGAATGAGTGGTTGTTTCATGACAGTGGTGGTTGTTTGATGACTGGGTGGTTGTTTGATGACAGTGGTGGTTGTTTGATGACTGGATGGTTGTTTGATGACAGTGGTGGTTGTTTCATGACTGGGTGGTTGTTTGATGACAGTAGTGGTTATTTGATGACTGGGTGGTTGTTGTTTGATGACAGTAGTGGTTGTTTGATGACAGTGGTGGTTTTTTTATGACAGTGGTGGTTGTTTAATGACAGTGGTAGTTATTTGATGACAGTGTTTGTTGTTTGATGACTGTGGTGGTTGTTTGATGACTGGGTGGTTGTTTGATGACAGTGGCTGTTGTTTATAGACTGTGGTGGTTGTTTGATGACTGGGTGGTTGTTTGATGACAGTGGTTGTTGTTTGATGACTGTGGTGGTTGTTTGATGACTGGGTGGTTGTTTGATGACAGTGGTTGTTGTTTGATGACAGTGGTGGTTGTTTGATGACAGTGGTGGTTGTTTGATGACAGTGGTGGTTGTTTAATGACAGTGGTGGTTGTTTGTGACTTGGTGGATGTTTGATGACAGTGGTGGTTATTTGATGACTGGGTGGTTGTTGTTTGATGAATGGGTGGTTGTTCGATGACAGTGGTGGTTGTTTGATGACAGTAGTGGTTGTTTGATGACAGTGGTGGTTGTTTTATGACAGTGGTGGTTGTTTGATGACAGTGGTGGTTGTTTGATGACAGTGGTGGTTGTTTGATGACAGTGGTTGTTGTTTGATGACTGGGTGGTTGTTTGATGACAGTGGTGGTTGTTTGAGGACAGTGGTGGTTGTTTGATGACAGTGGTGGTTGTTTGATGACATTGTTTGTTGTTTGATGAGAGTGGTGGTTGTTTGATGACAGTGGTGGTTGTTTGATGACAGTGGTGGTTGTTTGATGACAGTGGTGGTTGCTTGATGACAGTGGTGGTTGGTTGATGACAGTGGTTGTTGTTTGATGACTGGGTGGTTGTTTGATGACAGTGGTGGTTGTTTGATGACAGTGGTTGTTGTTTGATGACTGGGTGGTTGTTTGATGACAGTGGTGGTTGTTTGATGACAGTGGTGGTTGTTTGATGACAGTGTTTGTTGTTTGATGACCTTGGTGGTTGTTTGATGACAGTGGTGGTTGTTTGATGGCTGGGTGGTTGTTTGATGACAGTGGTGGTTGTTTGATGACAGTGGCGATTGTTTGATGACAGTGGTGGTTGTTTGATGACTGGGTGGTTGTTTGATGACAGTGGTGGTTGTTTGATGACAGTGGTGGTTGTTTGATGAGAGTGGTGATTGTTTGATGACAGTGGTGGTTGTTTGATGACTGGGTGGTTGTTTGATGACAGTGGTGGTTGTTTGATGACAGTGGTGGTTGTTTGATGACTGGGTGGTTGTTTGATGACAGTGGTGGTTGTTTGATGACAGTGGTGGTTGTTTAATGACAGTGGTGGTTGTTTGATGACAGTGGTGGTTGTTTGGTGACTGGGTGGTTGTTTGATGACAGTGGTGGTTGTTTGATGACAGTGGTGGTTGTTTGATGACAGTGGTGGTTGTTTGATGACAGTGGTGGTTGTTTTATGACAGTGGTGGTTGTTTGATCTCAGTAGTTGTTGTTTGATGACTGGGTGGTTGTTGCTTGATGACAATGATTGTTGTTTGATGAGAGTGGTGGTTGTTTGATGACAGTGGTGGTTGTTTGATGATTGGGTGGTTGTTGTTTGATGACAATGCTTGTTGTTTGATGAGAGTGGTGGTTGTTTGATGACAGTGGTGGTTGTTGTTTGATGACAGTGGTGGTTATTTGATGACAGTGGTGGTTTTTGTTTGATGACAGTGGTGGTTGTTGTTTGATGACAGTGGTTGTTGTTTGATGACAGTGGTGGTTGTTTGATGACAGTGGTGGTTGTTTAATGACAGTGGTGGTTGTTTGATGACTGGGTGGTTGTTTGATGACAGTGGTGGTTGTTTGATGACAGTGGTTGTTGTTTGATGACTGGGTGGTTGTTTGATGACAGTGGTGGTTGTTTGATGACAGTGGTGGTTGTTTGATGACAGTGGTGGTTGTTTGATGACAGTGGTGGTTGTTTGATGACAGTGGTGATTGTTTAATGACAGTGGTTGTTGTTTGATGACTGGGTGGTTGTTGTTTGATGACAGTGGTTGTTGTTTGATGACTGGGTGGTTGTTTGATGACAGTGGTGGTTGTTTGATGACAGTGGTTGTTGTTTGATGACTGGGTGGTTGTTTGAGGACAGTGGTGGTTGTTTGATGACAGTGGTGGGTGTTTGATGACAGTGTTTGTTGTTTGATGACTGTGGTGGTTGTTTGATGACAGTGGTGGTTGTTTGATGACAGTGGTGGTTGTTTAATGACAGTGGTGGTTGTTTGATGACTGGGTGGTTGTTTGATGACAGTGGTTGTTGTTTGATGACTGGGTGGTTGTTTGATGACAGTGGTGGTTGTTTGATGACAGTGGTTGTTGTTTGATGACTGGGTGGTTGTTTGATGACAGTGGTGGTTGTTTGAGGACAGTGGTGGTTGTTTGATGACACGGGTGGTTGTTTGATGACATTGTTTGTTGTTTGATGACAGTGGTGGTTGTTTGATGACAGTGGTGGTTGTTTGATGACAGTGGTGGTTGTTTGATGACAGTGGTTGTTGTTTGATGACTGGGTGGTTGTTTGATGACAGTGGTGGTTGTTTGATGAGAGTGGCTGTTGTTTGATGACTGGGTGGTTGTTTGATGACAGTGGTGGTTGTTTGATGACAGTGGTGGTTGTTTGATGACAGTGTTTGTTGTTTGATGACAGTGGTGGTTGTTTGATGAGAGTGGTGGTTGTTTGATGACAGTGGTGGTTGTTTGATGACTGGGTGGTTGTTTGATGACAGTGGTGGTTGTTTGATGACAATGGTGATTGTTTGATGACAGTGGTGGTTGTTTGATGACTGGGTGGTTGTTTGATGACAGTGGTGGTTGTTTGATGACAGTAGTGGCTGTTTGATGACAGTGGAGGTTGTTTGATGACAGTGGTGATTGTTTGATGACAGTGGTGGTTGTTTGATGACTGGGTGGTTGTTTGATGACAGTGGTGGTTGTTTGATGACAGTGGTGGTTGTTTGATGACAGTGGTGGTTGTTTGAATTACTGGGTGGTTGTTTGATGACAGTGGTGGTTATTTGATGACAGTGGTGGTTTTTGTTTGATGACAGTGGTGGTTGTTGTTTGATGACAGTGGTTGTTGTTTGATGACAGTGGTGGTTGTTTGATGACAGTGGTGGTTGTTTAATGACAGTGGTGGTTGTTTGATGACTGGGTGGTTGTTTGATGACAGTGGTGGTTGTTTGATGACAGTGGTTGTTGTTTGATGACTGGGTGGTTGTTTGATGACAGTGGTGGTTGTTTGATGACAGTGGTGGTTGTTTGATGACAGTGGTGGTTGTTTGATGACAGTGGTGGTTGTTTGATGACAGTGGTGATTGTTTAATGACAGTGGTTGTTGTTTGATGACTGGGTGGTTGTTGTTTGATGACAGTGGTTGTTGTTTGATGACTGGGTGGTTGTTTGATGACAGTGGTGGTTGTTTGATGACAGTGGTTGTTGTTTGATGACTGGGTGGTTGTTTGAGGACAGTGGTGGTTGTTTGATGACAGTGGTGGGTGTTTGATGACAGTGTTTGTTGTTTGATGACTGTGGTGGTTGTTTGATGACAGTGGTGGTTTGTTTGATGACAGTGGTGGTTGTTTAATGACAGTGGTGGTTGTTTGATGACTGGGTGGTTGTTTGATGACAGTGGTTGTTGTTTGATGACTGGGTGGTTGTTTGATGACAGTGGTGGTTGTTTGATGACAGTTGTTGTTGTTTGATGACTGGGTGGTTGTTTGATGACAGTGGTGGTTGTTTGAGGACAGTGGTGGTTGTTTGATGACAGGGGTGGTTGTTTGATGACATTGTTTGTTGTTTGATGACAGTGGTGGTTGTTTGATGACAGTGGTGGTTGTTTGATGACAGTGGTGGTTGTTTGATGACAGTGGTTGTTGTTTGATGACTGGGTGGTTGTTTGATGACAGTGGTGGTTGTTTGATGAGAGTGGCTGTTGTTTGATGACTGGGTGGTTGTTTGATGACAGTGGTGGTTGTTTGATGACAGTGGTGGTTGTTTGATGACAGTGTTTGTTGTTTGATGACAGTGGTGGTTGTTTGATGAGAGTGGTGGTTGTTTGATGACAGTGGTGGTTGTTTGATGACTGGGTGGTTGTTTGATGACAGTGGTGGTTGTTTGATGACAATGGTGATTGTTTGATGACAGTGGTGGTTGTTTGATGACTGGGTGGTTGTTTGATGACAGTGGTGGTTGTTTGATGACAGTAGTGGCTGTTTGATGACAGTGGAGGTTGTTTGATGACAGTGGTGATTGTTTGATGACAGTGGTGGTTGTTTGATGACTGGGTGGTTGTTTGATGACAGTGGTGGTTGTTTGATGACAGTGGTGGTTGTTTGATGACAGTGGTGGTTGTTTGAATTACTGGGTGGTTGTTTGATGACAGTGGTGGTTGTTTGATGACAGAGGTGGTTGTTTGATGACAGTGGTGATTGTTTGATGACAGTGGTGGTTGTTTGATGACTGGGTGGTTGTTTGATGACAGTGGTGGTTGTTTGATGACTGGGTGGTTGTTTGATGACAGTGGTGGTTGTTTGATGACAGTGGTGGTTGTTTGATGACAGTGGTGGTTGTTTAATGACAGTGGTGGTTGTTTGATGACTGGGTGGTTGTTTGATGACAGTGGTTGTTGTTTCATGACTGGGTGGTTGTTTGATGACAGTGGTGGTTGTTTGATGACAGTGGTTGTTGTTTGATGACTGGGTGGTTGTTTGACGACAGTGGTGGTTGTTTCATGACAGTGGTGGTTGTTTGATGACAGTGGTGGTTGTTTGATGACAGTGGTGGTTGTTTGATGACAGTGGTGGTTGTTTAATGACAGTGGTGGTTGTTTGATGACTGGGTGGTTGTTTGATGACAGTGGTTGTTGTTTGATGACAGTGGTGGTTGTTTGATGACAGTGGTGGTTGTTTGATGACAGTGGTTGTTGTTTGATGACTGGGTGGTTGTTTGATGACAGTGGTGGTTGTTTGAGGACAGTGGTGGTTGTTTGATGACAGTGGTGGTTGTTTGATAACATTGTTTGTTGTTTGATGACAGTGGTGGTTGTTTGATGACAGTGGTGGTTCTTTGATGACAGTGGTGGTTGTTTGATGACAGTGGTGGTTGTTTGATGACAGTGGTTGTTGTTTGATGACTGGTGGTTGTTTGATGACAGTGGTGGTTGTTTGATGACAGTGGTTGTTGTTTGATGACTGAGTGGTTGTTTGATGACAGTGGTGGTTGTTTGATGACAATGTTTGTTGTTTGATGACAGTGGTGGTTGTTTGATGACAGTGGTGGTTGTTTGATGACAGTGGTGATTGTTTAATGACAGTGGTTGTTGTTTGATGACTGGGTGGTTGTTGTTTGATGACAGTGGTTGTTGTTTGATGACTGGGTGGTTGTTTGATGACAGTGGTGGTTGTTTGATGACAGTGGTTGTTGTTTGATGACTGGGTGGTTGTTTGAGGACAGTGGTGGTTGTTTGATGACAGTGGTGGGTGTTTGATGACAGTGTTTGTTGTTTGATGACTGTGGTGGTTGTTTGATGACAGTGGTGGTTGTTTGATGACAGTGGTGGTTGTTTAATGACAGTGGTGGTTGTTTGATGACTGGGTGGTTGTTTGATGACAGTGGTTGTTGTTTGATGACTGGGTGGTTGTTTGATGACAGTGGTGGTTGTTTGATGACAGTGGTTGTTGTTTGATGACTGGGTGGTTGTTTGATGACAGTGGTGGTTGTTTGAGGACAGTGGTGGTTGTTTGATGACACGGGTGGTTGTTTGATGACATTGTTTGTTGTTTGATGACAGTGGTGGTTGTTTGATGACAGTGGTGGTTGTTTGATGACAGTGGTGGTTGTTTGATGACAGTGGTTGTTGTTTGATGACTGGGTGGTTGTTTGATGACAGTGGTGGTTGTTTGATGAGAGTGGCTGTTGTTTGATGACTGGGTGGTTGTTTGATGACAGTGGTGGTTGTTTGATGACAGTGGTGGTTGTTTGATGACAGTGTTTGTTGTTTGATGACAGTGGTGGTTGTTTGATGAGAGTGGTGGTTGTTTGATGACAGTGGTGGTTGTTTGATGACTGGGTGGTTGTTTGATGACAGTGGTGGTTGTTTGATGACAATGGTGATTGTTTGATGACAGTGGTGGTTGTTTGATGACTGGGTGGTTGTTTGATGACAGTGGTGGTTGTTTGATGACAGTAGTGGCTGTTTGATGACAGTGGAGGTTGTTTGATGACAGTGGTGATTGTTTGATGACAGTGGTGGTTGTTTGATGACTGGGTGGTTGTTTGATGACAGTGGTGGTTGTTTGATGACAGTGGTGGTTGTTTGATGACAGTGGTGGTTGTTTGAATTACTGGGTGGTTGTTTGATGACAGTGGTGGTTATTTGATGACAGTGGTGGTTTTTGTTTGATGACAGTGGTGGTTGTTGTTTGATGACAGTGGTTGTTGTTTGATGACAGTGGTGGTTGTTTGATGACAGTGGTGGTTGTTTAATGACAGTGGTGGTTGTTTGATGACTGGGTGGTTGTTTGATGACAGTGGTGGTTGTTTGATGACAGTGGTTGTTGTTTGATGACTGGGTGGTTGTTTGATGACAGTGGTGGTTGTTTGATGACAGTGGTGGTTGTTTGATGACAGTGGTGGTTGTTTGATGACAGTGGTGGTTGTTTGATGACAGTGGTGATTGTTTAATGACAGTGGTTGTTGTTTGATGACTGGGTGGTTGTTGTTTGATGACAGTGGTTGTTGTTTGATGACTGGGTGGTTGTTTGATGACAGTGGTGGTTGTTTGATGACAGTGGTTGTTGTTTGATGACTGGGTGGTTGTTTGAGGACAGTGGTGGTTGTTTGATGACAGTGGTGGGTGTTTGATGACAGTGTTTGTTGTTTGATGACTGTGGTGGTTGTTTGATGACAGTGGTGGTTTGTTTGATGACAGTGGTGGTTGTTTAATGACAGTGGTGGTTGTTTGATGACTGGGTGGTTGTTTGATGACAGTGGTTGTTGTTTGATGACTGGGTGGTTGTTTGATGACAGTGGTGGTTGTTTGATGACAGTTGTTGTTGTTTGATGACTGGGTGGTTGTTTGATGACAGTGGTGGTTGTTTGAGGACAGTGGTGGTTGTTTGATGACAGGGGTGGTTGTTTGATGACATTGTTTGTTGTTTGATGACAGTGGTGGTTGTTTGATGACAGTGGTGGTTGTTTGATGACAGTGGTGGTTGTTTGATGACAGTGGTTGTTGTTTGATGACTGGGTGGTTGTTTGATGACAGTGGTGGTTGTTTGATGAGAGTGGCTGTTGTTTGATGACTGGGTGGTTGTTTGATGACAGTGGTGGTTGTTTGATGACAGTGGTGGTTGTTTGATGACAGTGTTTGTTGTTTGATGACAGTGGTGGTTGTTTGATGAGAGTGGTGGTTGTTTGATGACAGTGGTGGTTGTTTGATGACTGGGTGGTTGTTTGATGACAGTGGTGGTTGTTTGATGACAATGGTGATTGTTTGATGACAGTGGTGGTTGTTTGATGACTGGGTGGTTGTTTGATGACAGTGGTGGTTGTTTGATGACAGTAGTGGCTGTTTGATGACAGTGGAGGTTGTTTGATGACAGTGGTGATTGTTTGATGACAGTGGTGGTTGTTTGATGACTGGGTGGTTGTTTGATGACAGTGGTGGTTGTTTGATGACAGTGGTGGTTGTTTGATGACAGTGGTGGTTGTTTGAATTACTGGGTGGTTGTTTGATGACAGTGGTGGTTGTTTGATGACAGAGGTGGTTGTTTGATGACAGTGGTGATTGTTTGATGACAGTGGTGGTTGTTTGATGACTGGGTGGTTGTTTGATGACAGTGGTGGTTGTTTGATGACTGGGTGGTTGTTTGATGACAGTGGTGGTTGTTTGATGACAGTGGTGGTTGTTTGATGACAGTGGTGGTTGTTTAATGACAGTGGTGGTTGTTTGATGACTGGGTGGTTGTTTGATGACAGTGGTTGTTGTTTCATGACTGGGTGGTTGTTTGATGACAGTGGTGGTTGTTTGATGACAGTGGTTGTTGTTTGATGACTGGGTGGTTGTTTGACGACAGTGGTGGTTGTTTCATGACAGTGGTGGTTGTTTGATGACAGTGGTGGTTGTTTGATGACAGTGGTGGTTGTTTGATGACAGTGGTGGTTGTTTAATGACAGTGGTGGTTGTTTGATGACTGGGTGGTTGTTTGATGACAGTGGTTGTTGTTTGATGACAGTGGTGGTTGTTTGATGACAGTGGTGGTTGTTTGATGACAGTGGTTGTTGTTTGATGACTGGGTGGTTGTTTGATGACAGTGGTGGTTGTTTGAGGACAGTGGTGGTTGTTTGATGACAGTGGTGGTTGTTTGATAACATTGTTTGTTGTTTGATGACAGTGGTGGTTGTTTGATGACAGTGGTGGTTCTTTGATGACAGTGGTGGTTGTTTGATGACAGTGGTGGTTGTTTGATGACAGTGGTTGTTGTTTGATGACTGGTGGTTGTTTGATGACAGTGGTGGTTGTTTGATGACAGTGGTTGTTGTTTGATGACTGAGTGGTTGTTTGATGACAGTGGTGGTTGTTTGATGACAATGTTTGTTGTTTGATGACAGTGGTGGTTGTTTGATGACAGTGGTGGTTGTTTGATGACAGTGGTGGTTGTTTGATGACTGGGTGGTTGTTTGATGACAGTGGTGGTTGTTTAATGACAGTGGTGATTGTTTGATGACAGTGGTGGTTGTTTGATGACTGGGTGGTTGTTTGATGACAGCGGTGGTTGTTTGATGACAGTGGTGGTTGTTTGATGACAGTGGTGGTTGTTTGATGACAGTGGTGATTGTTTGATGACGGTGGTGGTTGTTTGATGACTGGGTGGTTGTTTGATGACAGTGGTGGTTGTTTGATGACAGTGGTGGTTGTTTGATGACAGTGGTGGTTGTTTGATGACTGGGTGGTTGTTTGATGACAGTGGTGGTTGTTTGATGACAGTGGTGGTTGTTTGATGACAGTGGTGATTGTTTGATGACAGTGGTGGTTGTTTGATAACTGGGTGGTTGTTTGATGACAGTGGTGGTTGTTTGATGACAGTGGTGGTTGTTTGATGACAGTGGTGATGGTTTGAT
Source organism: Eledone cirrhosa (assembly GCA_964016885.1). Classification (NCBI taxonomy): domain Eukaryota; kingdom Metazoa; phylum Mollusca; class Cephalopoda; order Octopoda; family Eledonidae; genus Eledone; species Eledone cirrhosa. Next base: position 16,256,307 of record OZ024745.1, read on the forward strand.
GACTGGGTGGTTGTTTGATGACAGTGGTGGTTGTTTGATGACAGTGGTGGTTGTTTAATGACAGTGGTGGTTGTTTGATGACAGTGGTGGTTGTTTGATGACTGGGTGGTTGTTTGATGACAGTGGTGGTTGTTTGATGACAGTGGTGGTTGTTTGATGACAGTGGTGGTTGTTTGATAACAGTGGTGGTTGTTTTATGACAGTGGTGGTTGTTTGATGACAGTGGTTGTTGTTTGATGACTGGGTGGTTGTTGTTTGATGACAATGATTGTTGTTTGATGAGAGTGGTGGTTGTTTGATGACAGTGGTGGTTGTTTGATGACTGGGTGGTTGTTGTTTGATGACTGGGTGGTTGTTTGATGACAGTGGTGTTTGTTGTTTGATGACAGTGGTTGTTGTTTGATGACAGTGGTGGTTGTTTGATGACAGTGGTGGTTGTTGTTTGATGACTGGTGGTTATTTGATGACAGTGGTGGTTTTTGTTTGATGTCTGTGGCGGTTGTTGTTTGATGACAGTGGTTGTTGTTTGATGACAGTGGTGGTTGTTTGATGACAGTGGTGGTTGTTTGATGACAGTGGTGGTTGTTTGATGACAGTGGTGATTGTTTGATGACACTGGTGGTTGTTTGATGACTGGGTGGTTGTTTGATGACAGTGGTGGTTGTTTGATGACAGTGGTGGTTGTTTGATGACAGTGGTGGTTGTTTGATGACTGGGTGGTTGTTTGATGACAGTGGTGGTTGTTTGATGACAGTGGTGGTTGTTTTATGACAGTGGTGATTGTTTGATGACAGTGGTGGTTGTTTGATGACTGGGTGGTTGTTTGATAACAGTGGTGGTTGTTTGATGACAGTGGTGGTTGTTTAATGACAGTGGTGGTTGTTTGATGACAGTGGTGGTTGTTTGATGACTGGGTGGTTGTTTGATGACAGTGGTGGTTGTTTGATGACATTGGTGGTTGTTTGATGACAGTGGTGGTTGTTTGATGACAGTGGTGGTTGTTTTATGACAGTGGTGGTTGTTTGATGACAGTGGTTGGTGTTTGATGACTGGGTGGTTGTTGTTTGATGAAAATGATTGTTGTTTGATGAGAGTGGTGGTTGTTTGATGACAGTGGTGGTTGTTTGATGATTGGGTGGTTGTTGTTTGATGACAATGATTGTTGTTTGATGAGAGTGGTGGTTGTTTGATGACAGTGGTGGTTGTTTGATGACAGGGTGGTTGTTTGATGACAGTGGTGTTTGTTGTTTGATGACAGTGGTTGTTGTTTGATGACAGTGGTGGTTGTTTGATGACAGTGGTGGTTGTTGTTTGATGACAGTGGTGGTTATTTGATGACAGTGGTGGTTTTTGTTTGATGACAGTGGTGGTTGTTGTTTGATGACAGTGGTTGTTGTTTGATGACAGTGGTGGTTGTTTGATGACAGTGGTGGTTGTTTGATGACAGTGGTGGTTGTTTGATGACAGTGGTTGTTGTTTGATGACTGTTGTGGTTGTTTGATGACTGGGTGGTTGTTTGATGACAGTGGCTGTTGTTTGATGACTGTGGTGGTTGCTTGATCACCGGGTGGTTGTTTGATGACAGTGTTTGTTGTTTGATGACTGTGGTGGTTGTTTGATGACTTAGTGGTTGTTTGATGACAGTGGTTGTTGTTTGATGACAGTGGTTGTTGTTTGATGACGGGGTGGTTGTTTGATGACTGGGTGGTTGTTTGATGACAGTGGCTGTTGTTTGATGACTGTGGTGGTTGTTTGATGACTGGGTGGTTGTTTGATGACAGTGGCTGTTGTTTGATGACTGTGGTGGTTGTTTGATGACTGGGTGGTTGTTTGATAACTGTGTGGTTGTTTAATGACAGTGGCTGTTGTTTGATGACTGTGGTGGTTGTTTGATGACTGGGTGGTTGTTTGATGACAGTGGTTGTTGTTTGATGACTGTGGTGGTTGTTTGATGACTGGGTGGTTGTTTGATGACTGGGTGGTTGTTTGATGACAGTGGCTGTTGTTTGATGACTGTGGTGGTTGTTTGATGACAGTGGCTGTTGTTTGATGACTGTGGTGGTTGTTTGATGACTGGGTGGTTGTTTGATGACAGTGGTTGTTGTTTGATGACTGTGGTGGTTGTTTGATGACTGGGTGGTTGTTTGATGACAGTGGTTGTTGTTTGATGACTGGGTGGGTGTTTGATGACAGTAGTTGTTGTTTGAAGACAGTGGTTGTTGTTTGATGACAGTGGTGGTTGTTTGATGACAATGGTGGTTGTTTGATGACAGTGGTGGTTGTTTGACGACAGTGGTTGTTGTTTGATGACTGGGTGGTTGTTTGATGACAGTGGTGGTGGTTTGATGACTTGGTGGTTGTTTGTTGACAGTGGTGGTTATTTGATGACTGGGTGGTTGTTGTTTGATGAATGGGTGGTTGTTTGATGACAGTGGTGGTTGTTTGATGACTGGGTGGTTGTTTGATGACAGTGGTGGTTGTTTGATGACTGGGTGGTTGTTTGATAACAGTGGTGGTTGTTTGATGAAAATGATTGTTGTTTAATGACAGTGGTGGTTGTTTGATGACAGTGGTGGTTGTTTGATGACTGGGTGGTTGTTTGATGACAGTGGTGGTTGTTTGATGACAGTGGTGGTTGTTTGATGACAGTGGTGGTTGTTTGATGACAGTGGTGGTTGTTTTATGACAGTGGTGGTTGTTTGATGACAGTGGTTGTTGTTTGATGACTGGGTGGGTGTTGTTTGATGAAAATGATTGTTGTTTGATGAGAGTGGTGGTTGTTTGATGACAGTGGTGGTTGTTTGATGATTGGGTGGTTGTTGTTTGATGACAATGATTGTTGTTTGATGAGAGTGGTGGTTGTTTGATGACAGTGGTGGTTGTTTGATGACAGGGTGGTTGTTTGATGACAGTGGTGTTTGTTGTTTGATGACAGTGGTTGTTGTTTGATGACAGTGGTGGTTGTTTGATGACAGTGGTGGTTGTTGTTTGATGACAGTGGTGGTTATTTGATGACAGTGGTGGTTTTTGTTTGATGACAGTGGTGGTTGTTGTTTGATGACAGTGGTTGTTGTTTGATGACAGTGGTGGTTGTTTGATGACAGTGGTGGTTGTTTGATGACAGTGGTGGTTGTTTGATGACAGTGGTTGTTGTTTGATGACTGGGTGGTTGTTTGATGACAGTGGTGGTTATTTGATGACAGTGGTTGTTGTTTGATGAATGGGTGGTTGTTTGATGACTGGGTGGTTGTTTGATGACAGTGGTGGTTGTTTGATGACTGGGTGGTTGTTTGATGACAGTGGTGGTTGTTTCATGACTGGGTGGTTGTTTGATGACAGTGGTGGTTGTTTGATGACAGTGGTGGTTGTTTGATGACAAAGGTGGTTGTTGTTTGATGACAGTAGTGGTTGTTTGATGACAGTGGTGGTTGTTTGATGACAGTGGTGGTTGTTTGATGACAGTGGTGGTTGTTTGATGACAGTGGTGCTTGTTTGATGACAGTGGTGGTTGTTTGATTACTGTGGTGGTTGTTTGATGACAGTGGTGGTTGTTTGATGACAGTGGTGGTTGTTTAATGACAGTGGTGGTTGTTTGATGACTGGGTGTTTTTTTGTTGACAGTGGTGGTTGTCTGATGACTGTGGTGGTTGTTTGATGACTGGGTGTTTGTTTGATGACAGTGGTGGTTGTTTGATGACTGGGTGGTTGTTGTTTGATGAAAATGATTGTTGTTTGATGACAGTGGTGGTTGTTTGATGACAGTGGTGGTTGTTTGATGACAGTGGTGGTTGTTTAATGACTGGGTGGTGGTTGTTTGATGACTGGGTGGTTGTTGTTTGATGACAATGGTGGTTGTTTGATGACAGTGGTGGTTGTTTGATGACAGTGGTTGTTGTTTGATGACAGTGGTAGTTGTTTGATGACAGTGGTGGTTGTTTGATGACAGTGGTGGTTGTTTGATGACAGTGGTGGTTGTTTAATGACTGGGTGGTTGTTTGATGAAAATGATTGTTGTTTGATGACAGTGGTGGTTGTTTTATGACAGTGGTGGTTGTTTGATGACAGTGGTTGTTGTTTGATGACAGTGGTGGTTGTTTGATGACAGTGGTGGTTGTTTGATGACAGTGGTGGTTGTTTGATGACAGTGGTGGTTGTTTAATGACTGGGTGGTTGTTTGATGAAAATGATTGTTGTTTGATGACAGTGGTGCTTGTTTGATGACAGTGGTGGTTGTTTGATGACAGTGGTGGTTGTTTGATGACAGTGGTGGTTGTTTAATGACAGTGGTGGTTGTTTGATAACTGTGTGTTTGTTTGATGACAGTGGTGCTTGTTTGATGACAGTGGTGGTTGTTTGATGACAGTGGTTGTTTTTTGATGACTGTGGAGGTTGTTTGATGACTGGGTGGTTGTTTGATGACAGTGGTTGTTGTTTGATGACTGTTGTGGTTGTTTGATGACTGGGTGGTTGTTTGATGACAGTGGCTGTTGTTTGATGACTGTGGTGGTTGCTTGATCACTGGGTGGTTGTTTGATGACAGTGTTTGTTGTTTGATGACTGTGGTGGTTGTTTGATGACTTAGTGGTTGTTTGATGACAGTGGTTGTTGTTTGATGACGGGGCGGTTGTTTGACGACTGGGTGGTTGTTTGATGACAGTGGCTGTTGTTTGATGACTGTGGTGGTTGTTTGATGACTGGGTGGTTGTTTGATGACAGTGGCTGTTGTTTGATGACTGTGGTGGTTGTTTGATGACTGGGTTGTTGTTTGATGACTGGGTGGTTGTTTAATGACAGTGGCTGTTGTTTGATGACTGTGGTGGTTGTTTGATGACTGGGTGGTTGTTTGATGACAGTGGTTGTTGTTTGATGACTGTGGTGGTTGTTTGATGACTGGGTGGTTGTTTGATGACTGGGTGGTTGTTTGATGACAGTGGCTGTTGTTTGATGACTGTGGTGGTTGTTTGATGACAGTGGCTGTTGTTTGATGACTGTGGTGGTTGTTTGATGACTGGGTGGTTGTTTGATGACAGTGGTTGTTGTTTGATGACTGTGGTGGTTGTTTGATGACTGGGTGGTTGTTTGATGACAGTGGTTGTTGTTTGATGACTGGGTGGGTGTTTGATGACAGTAGTTGTTGTTTGAAGACAGTGGTTGTTGTTTGATGACAGTGGTGGTTGTTTGATGACAGTGGTGGTTGTTTGATGACAGTGGTGGTTGTTTGATGACAGTGGTTGTTGTTTGATGACTGGGTGGTTGTTTGATGACAGTGGTGGTTGTTTGATGACTTGGTGGTTGTTTGTTGACAGTGGTGGTTATTTGATGACTGGGTGGTTGTTGTTTGATGAATGGGTGGTTGTTTGATGACAGTGGTGGTTGTTTGATGACTGGGTGGTTGTTTGATGACAGTGGTGGTTGTTTGATGACTGGGTGGTTGTTTGATGACAGTGGTGGTTGTTTGATGACAGTGGTGGCTGTTTGATGACTGGGTGGTTGATTGATGACAGTGGTGGTTGTTTGATGACAGTGGTGGTTGTTTGATGACTGGGTGGTTGTTTGATGACAGTGGTGGTTGTTTGATGACTGGGTGATTGTTTGATGACACTGGTTGTTGTTTGATGACAGTGGTGGTTGTTTGATGATAGTGGTGGTTGTTTGATGACAGTGGTGGTTGTTTGATGACTGGGTGTTTGTTTGGTGACAGTGGTTGTTGTTTGATGACAGTGGTGGTTGTTTGATGACAGTGGTGGTTGTTTGATGACAGTGGTGGTTGTTTGATGACTGGGTGTTTGTTTGGTGACAGTGGTTGTTTGATGACAGTGGTGGTTGTTTGATGACAGTGGTGGTTGTTGTTTGATGACTGGGTGGTTGTTTGTTGACAGTGGTTGTTGTTTGATGACAGTGGTTGTTGTTTGATGACAGTGGTGGTTGTTTGATGACAGTGGTGGTTGTTGTTTGATGACTGGGTGGTTGTTTGTTGACAGTGGTTGTTGTTTGATGACAGGGGTTGTTGTTTGATGACAGTGGTGGTTGTTTGATGACAGTGGTGGTTGTTTGATGACAGTGGTGGTTGTTGTTTGCTGACTGGGTGTTTGTTTGGTGAAAGTGGTTGTTGTTTGATGACAGTGGTGGTTGTTTGATGACAGTGGTGGTTGTTGTTTGATGACAGTGGTTGTTGTTTGATGACAGTGGTGGTTGTTTGATGACAGTGGTTGTTGTTTGATGACAGTGGTGGTTGTTTGATGACAGTGGTGGTTGTTGTTTGATGACTGGGTGGTTGTTTGTTGACAGTGGTTGTTGTTTGATGACAGTGGTTGTTGTTTGATGACAGTGGTGGTTGTTTGATGACAGTGGTGGTTGTTTGATGACAGTGGTGGTTGTTGTTAGCTGACTGGGTGTTTGTTTGGTGAAAGTGGTTGTTGTTTGATGACAGTGGTGGTTGTTTGATGACAGTGGTGGTTGTTTGATGACAGTGGTGGTTGTTGTTTGATGACAGTGGTTGTTGTTTGATGACAGTGGTGGTTGTTTGATGACTGGGTGGTTGTTGTTTGATGACAGTGGTGGTTGTTTGATGACAGTGGTGGTTGTTTGATGACAGTGGTGGTTGTTTGATGACAGTGGTGGTTGTTTGATGACAGTGGTGGTTGTTTGATGACTGGCTGGTTGTTTGATGACAGTGGTGGTTGTTTGATGACAGTGGTGGTTGTTTGAAGACAGTGGTTGTTGTTTGATGACTGGGTGGTTGTTTGATGACAGTGGTTGTTGTTTGATGACTGGGTGGTTGTTTGATGACAGTGGTTGCTGTTTGATGACAGTGGTGGTTGTTTGATGACTGGGTGGTTGTTTGATGACAGTGGTGGTTGTTTGATGACAGTGGTGGTTGTTTGATGACTGGGTGGTTGTTTGATGACAGTGTTGGTTGTTTGATGACTGGGTGGTTGTTTGATGACAGTGGTGGTTGTTTGATGACTGGGTTGTTGTTTGATGACTGGGTGGTTGTTTAATGACAGTGGCTGTTGTTTGATGACTGTGGTGGTTGTTTGATGACTGGGTGGTTGTTTGATGACAGTGGTTGTTGTTTGATGACTGTGGTGGTTGTTTGATGACTGGGTGGTTGTTTGATGACTGGGTGGTTGTTTGATGACAGTGGCTGTTGTTTGATGACAGTGGTGGTTGTTTGATGACAGTGGCTGTTGTTTGATGACTGTGGTGGTTGTTTGATGACTGGGTTGTTGTTTGATGACAGTGGTTGTTGTTTGATGACTGTGGTGGTTGTTTGATGACTGGGTGGTTGTTTGATGACAGTGGTTGTTGTTTGATGACTGGGTGGGTGTTTGATGACAGTAGTTGTTGTTTGAAGACAGTGGTTGTTGTTTGATGACAGTGGTGGTTGTTTGATGACAGTGGTGGTTGTTTGATGACAGTGGTGGTTGTTTGATGACAGTGGTTGTTGTTTGATGACTGGGTGGTTGTTTGATGACAGTGGTGGTTGTTTGATGACTTGGTGGTTGTTTGTTGTCAGTGGTGGTTATTTGATGACTGGGTGGTTGTTGTTTGATGAATGGGTGGTTGTTTGATGACAGTGGTGGTTGTTTGATGACTGGGTGGTTGTTTGATGACAGTGGTGGTTGTTTGATGACTGGGTGGTTGTTTGATGACAGTGGTGGTTGTTTGATGACAGTGGTGGCTGTTTGATGACTGGGTGGTTGATTGATGACAGTGGTGGTTGTTTGATGACAGTGGTGGTTGTTTGATGACTGGGTGGTTGTTTGATGACAGTGGTGGTTGTTTGATGACTGGGTGATTGTTTGATGACACTGGTTGTTGTTTGATGACAGTGGTGGTTGTTTGATGATAGTGGTGGTTGTTTGATGACAGTGGTGGTTGTTTGATGACTGGGTGTTTGTTTGGTGACAGTGGTTGTTGTTTGATGACAGTGGTGGTTGTTTGATGACAGTGGTGGTTGTTTGATGACAGTGGTGGTTGTTTGATGACTGGGTGTTTGTTTGGTGACAGTGGTTGTTTGATGACAGTGGTGGTTGTTTGATGACAGTGGTGGTTGTTTGATGACAGTGGTGGTTGTTTGATGACAGTGGTGGTTGTTGTTTGATGACTGGGTGGTTGTTTGTTGACAGTGGTTGTTGTTTGATGACAGTGGTTGTTGTTTGATGACAGTGGTGGTTGTTTGATGACAGTGGTGGTTGTTGTTTGATGACTGGGTGGTTGTTTGTTGACAGTGGTTGTTGTTTGATGACAGGGGTTGTTGTTTGATGACAGTGGTGGTTGTTTGATGACAGTGGTGGTTGTTTGATGACAGTGGTGGTTGTTGTTTGCTGACTGGGTGTTTGTTTGGTGAAAGTGGTTGTTGTTTGATGACAGTGGTGGTTGTTTGATGACAGTGGTGGTTGTTGTTTGATGACAGTGGTTGTTGTTTGATGACAGTGGTGGTTGTTTGATGACAGTGGTTGTTGTTTGATGACAGTGGTGGTTGTTTGATGACAGTGGTGGTTGTTGTTTGATGACTGGGTGGTTGTTTGTTGACAGTGGTTGTTGTTTGATGACAGTGGTTGTTGTTTGATGACAGTGGTGGTTGTTTGATGACAGTGGTGGTTGTTTGATGACAGTGGTGGTTGTTGTTAGCTGACTGGGTGTTTGTTTGGTGAAAGTGGTTGTTGTTTGATGACAGTGGTGGTTGTTTGATGACAGTGGTGGTTGTTTGATGACAGTGGTGGTTGTTGTTTGATGACAGTGGTTGTTGTTTGATGACAGTGGTGGTTGTTTGATGACTGGGTGGTTGTTGTTTGATGACAGTGGTGGTTGTTTGATGACAGTGGTGGTTGTTTGATGACAGTGGTGGTTGTTTGATGACAGTGGTGGTTGTTTGATGACAGTGGTGGTTGTTTGATGACTGGCTGGTTGTTTGATGACAGTGGTGGTTGTTTGATGACAGTGGTGGTTGTTTGAAGACAGTGGTTGTTGTTTGATGACTGGGTGGTTGTTTGATGACAGTGGTTGTTGTTTGATGACTGGGTGGTTGTTTGATGACAGTGGTTGCTGTTTGATGACAGTGGTGGTTGTTTGATGACTGGGTGGTTGTTTGATGACAGTGGTGGTTGTTTGATGACAGTGGTGGTTGTTTGATGACTGGGTGGTTGTTTGATGACAGTGTTGGTTGTTTGATGACTGGGTGGTTGTTTGATGACAGTGGTGGTTGTTTGATGACAGTGGTGGTTGTTTGATGACTGGGTGGTTGTTTGATGACAGTGGTGGTTGTTTCATGACAGTGGTGATTGTTTGATGACAGTTGTGGTTATTTGAAGACTGGGTGGTTGTTTGATGACAGTGGTTGTTGTTTGATGAGTGGGTGGTTGTTTGATGACAGTGGTGGTTGTTTGATGACTGGGTGGTTGTTTGATGACAGTGGTGGTTGTTTGATGACAGTGGTGGTTGTTTGATGACTGTGTGGTTGTTTGATGACAGTGGTGGTTGTTTGATGACTGGGTGGTTGTTTGATGACAGTGGTGGTTGTTTGATGACAGTGGTGGTTGTTTGATGACAGTGGTTGTTGTTTGATAACTGGGTGGTTGTTTGATGACAGTGGTGGTTGTTTGATGACTGGGTGGTTGTTTGATGACAGTGGTGGTTGTTTCATGACTGGGTGGTTGTTTGATGACAGTGGTGATTATTTGATGACTGGGTGGTTGTTGTTTGATGACAGTAGTGGTTGTTTGATGACAGTGGTGGTTGTTTGATGACAGTGGTTGTTGTTTGATGACTGGGTGGTTGTTTGATGACAGCGGTGGTTGTTTGATGACTGGGTGGTTGTTTGATGACAGTGGTGGTTATTTGATGACAGTGGTGGTTGTTTGATGACAGTGGTGGTTGTTTGATGACAGTGGTGGTTGTTTGATGACAGTGGTGGTTGTTTGATGACTGGGTGGTTGTTTGATGACAGTGGTGGTTGTTTGATGACAGTGGTGGTTGTTTGATGACAGTGGTTGTTGTTTGATGACTGGGTGGTTGTTTTATGACAGTGGTTGCTGTTTGATGACTGGGTGGTTGTTTGATGACAGTGTTGGTTGTTTGACGACAGTGGTGGTTGTTTGATGACAGTGGTTGTTGTTTGATGACTGGGTGGTTGTTTGATGACAGTGGTGGTTATTTGATGACAGTGGTTGTTGTTTGATGAATGGGTGGTTGTTTGATGACAGTGGTGGTTGTTTGATGACAGTGGTGGTTGTTTGATGACAGTGGTTGTTGTTTGATGAATGGGTGGTTGTTTGATGACTGGGTGGTTATTTGATGACTGGGTGGTTGTTGTTTGATGAATGGGTGGTTGTTTGATGACTGGGTATTTGTTTGAAGACAGTGGTGGTTGTTTGATGACTGGGTGGTTGTTTGATGACAGTGGTGGTTGTTTGATGACAGTGGTGGTTGTTTAATGACAGTGGTGGTTGTTTGATGACAGTGGTTGTTGTTTGATGACAGTGGTGGTTGTTTGATGACAGTGGTTGTTGTTTGATGACAGTGGTGGTTGTTTAATGACAGTGGTGGTTGTTTGATGACAGTGATGGTTGTTTGATGACAGTGTTTGTTATTTGATGACAGTGGTGGTTGTTGTTTGATGACAGTGGTGGTTGTTTAATGACTGGGTGGTTGTTTGATGAAAATGATTGTTGTTTGATGACAGTGGTGCTTGTTTGATGACAGTGGTGGTTGTTTGATGACAGTGGTGGTTGTTTGATGACAGTGGTGGTTGTTTAATGACAGTGGTGGTTGTTTGATGACTGGGTGTTTGTTTGATGACAGTGGTGCTTGTTTGATGACAGTGGTGGTTGTTTGATGACAGTGGTGGTTGCTTGATGACTGGGTGGTTGTTTGATGACAGTGGTGGTTGTTTGATGACAGTGGTGGTTGTTTGATGACAGTGGTTGTTTTTTGATGACTGTGGAGGTTGTTTGATGACTGGGTGGTTGTTTGATGACAGTGGTTGTTGTTTGATGACTGTTGTGGTTGTTTGATGACTGGATGGTTGTTTGATGACAGTGGCTGTTGTTTGATGACTGTGGTGGTTGTTTGATGACTGGGTGGTTGTTTGATGACAGTGTTTGTTGTTTGATGACTGTGGTGGTTGTTTGATGACTTAGTGGTTGTTTGATGACAGTGGTTGTTGTTTGATGACAGTGGTTGTTGTTTGATGACGGGGTGGTTCTTTGATGACTGGGTGGTTGTTTGATGACAGTGGCTGTTGTTTGATGACTGTGGTGGTTGTTTGATGACTGGCTGGTTGTTTGATGACAGTGGCTGTTGTTTGATGACTGTGGTGGTTGTTTGATGACTGGGTGGTTGTTTGATGACTGGGTGGTTGTTTAATGACAGTGGCTGTTGTTTGATGACTGTGGTGGTTGTTTGATGACTGGGTGGTTGTTTGATGACAGTGGTTGTTGTTTGATGACTGTGGTGGTTGTTTGATGACTGGGTGGTTGTTTGATGACTGGGTGGTTGTTTGATGACAGTGGCTGTTGTTTGATGACTGTGGTGGTTGTTTGATGACAGTGGCTGTTGTTTGATGACTGTGGTGGTTGTTTGATGACTGGGTGGTTGTTTGATGACAGTGGTTGTTGTTTGATGACTGTGGTGGTTGTTTGATGACTGGGTGGTTGTTTGATGACAGTGGTTGTTGTTTGATGACTGGGTGGGTGTTTGATGACAGTAGTTGTTGTTTGAAGACAGTGGTGGTTGTTTGATGACAGTGGTGGTTGTTTGATGACAGTGGTGGTTGTTTGATGACAGTGGTGGTTGTTTGATGACAGTGGTTGTTGTTTGATGACTGGGTGGTTGTTTGATGACAGTGGTGGTTGTTTGATGACTTGGTGGTTGTTTGTTGACAGTGGTGGTTATTTGATGACTGGGTGGTTGTTGTTTGATGAATGGGTGGTTGTTTGATGACAGTGGTGGTTGTTTGATGACTGGGTGGTTGTTTGATGACAGTGGTGGTTGTTTGATGACTGGGTGGTTGTTTGATGACAGTGGTGGTTGTTTCATCACTGGGTAGTTGTTTGATGACAGTGGTGGTTATTTGATGACTGGGTCGTTGTTGTTTGATGACAGTAGTGGTTGTTTGATGACAGTGGTGGTTGTTTGATGACAGTGGTGGTTGTTTTATGACAGTGGTGGTTGTTTAATGACAGTGGTAGTTATTTGATGACAGTGGTGGTTGTTTGATCACAGTGGTGGTTGTTTAATGACAGTGGTGGTTGTTTGATGACAGTGGTTGTTGTTTGATGACAGTGGTGGTTGTTTGATGACAGTGGTTGTTGTTTGATGACAGTGGTGGTTGTTTAATGACAGTGGTGGTTGTTTGATGACAGTGATGGTTGTTTGATGACAGTGTTTGTTATTTGATGACAGTGGTGGTTGTTGTTTGATGACAGTGGTGGTTGTTTAATGACTGGGTGGTTGTTTGATGAAAATGATTGTTGTTTGATGACAGTGGTGCTTGTTTGATGACAGTGGTGGTTGTTTGATGACAGTGGTGGTTGTTTGATGACAGTGGTGGTTGTTTAATGACAGTGGTGGTTGTTTGATGACTGGGTGTTTGTTTGATGACAGTGGTGCTTGTTTGATGACAGTGGTGGTTGTTTGATGACAGTGGTGGTTGTTTGATGACTGGGTGGTTGTTTGATGACAGTGGTGGTTGTTTGATGACAGTGGTGGTTGTTTGATGACAGTGGTTGTTTTTTGATGACTGTGGAGGTTGTTTGATGACTGGGTGGTTGTTTGATGACAGTGGTTGTTGTTTGATGACTGTTGTGGTTGTTTGATGACTGGATGGTTGTTTGATGACAGTGGCTGTTGTTTGATGACTGTGGTGGTTGTTTGATGACTGGGTGGTTGTTTGATGACAGTGTTTGTTGTTTGATGACTGTGGTGGTTGTTTGATGACTTAGTGGTTGTTTGATGACAGTGGTTGTTGTTTGATGACAGTGGTTGTTGTTTGATGACGGGGTGGTTCTTTGATGACTGGGTGGTTGTTTGATGACAGTGGCTGTTGTTTGATGACTGTGGTGGTTGTTTGATGACTGGCTGGTTGTTTGATGACAGTGGCTGTTGTATGATGACTGTGGTGGTTGTTTGATGACTGGGTGGTTGTTTGATGACTGGGTGGTTGTTTGATGACAGTGGCTGTTGTTTGATGACTGTGGTGGTTGTTTGATGACAGTGGCTGTTGTTTGATGACTGTGGTGGTTGTTTGATGACTGGGTGGTTGTTTGATGACAGTGGTTGTTGTTTGATGACTGTGGTGGTTGTTTGATGACTGGGTGGTTGTTTGATGACAGTGGTTGTTGTTTGATGACTGGGTGGGTGTTTGATGACAGTAGTTGTTGTTTGAAGACAGTGGTGGTTGTTTGATGACAGTGGTGGTTGTTTGATGACAGTGGTGGTTGTTTGATGACAGTGGTGGTTGTTTGATGACAGTGGTTGTTGTTTGATGACTGGGTGGTTGTTTGATGACAGTGGTGGTTGTTTGATGACTTGGTGGTTGTTTGTTGACAGTGGTGGTTATTTGATGACTGGGTGGTTGTTGTTTGATGAATGGGTGGTTGTTTGATGACAGTGGTGCTTGTTTGATGACTGGGTGGTTGTTTGATGACAGTGGTGGTTGTTTGATGACTGGGTGGTTGTTTGATGACAGTGGTGGTTGTTTCATCACTGGGTAGTTGTTTGATGACAGTGGTGGTTATTTGATGACTGGGTCGTTGTTGTTTGATGACAGTAGTGGTTGTTTGATGACAGTGGTGGTTGTTTGATGACAGTGGTGGTTGTTTTATGACAGTGGTGGTTGTTTAATGACAGTGGTAGTTATTTGATGACAGTGTTTGTTGTTTGATGACAGTGGTGGTTGTTGATTGATGACAGTGGTGGTTGTTTGTTGACAGTGGTGGTTGTTTGATGACAGTGGTGGTTGTTGTTTGATGACAGTGGTTGTTGTTTGATGACAGTGGTGGTTGTTTGATGACAGTGGTGGTTGTTTGATGACAGTGGTGGTTGTTTGATGACAGTGGCTGTTGTTTGATGACAGTGGTGGTTGTTTGATGACTGGGTGGTTGTTTGATGACAGTGGTGGTTGTTTGATGACAGTGGTGGTTGTTTGATGACTGGGTGTTTGTTTGGTGACAGTGGTTGTTGTTTGATGACAGTGGTTGTTGTTTGACGACAGTGGTGGTTGTTTGATGACTGGGTGGTTGTTTGATGACAGTGGTGGTTGTTTGAAGACAGTGGTTGTTGTTTGATGACTGGGTGGTTGTTTGATGACAGTGGTGGTTATTTGATGACTGGGTGGTTGTTTGATGACAGTGGTTGTTGTTTGATGACAGTGGTGGTTGTTTGATGACAGTGGTGGTTGTTGTTTGATGACAGTGGGTGTTGTTTGAGGACATTGGTGGTTGTTTGATGACTGGGTGGTTGTTTGATGACAGTGGTGGTTGTTTGAAGACAGTGGTTGTTGTTTGATGACTGGGTGGTTGTTTGATGACAGTGGTGGTAATTTGATGACTGGGTGGCTGTTTGATGACAGTGGTTGTTGTTTGATGACCGTGTTGGTTGTTTGATGACTGGGTGGTTGTTTGATGACAGTGGTGGTTATTTGATGACTGGGTGGTTGTTTGATGACAGTGGTGGTTGTTTGATGACAGTGGTGGTTGTTTGATGACAGTGGTGGTTGTTTGATGACAGTGGTGGTTGTTTGATGACTGGGTGGTTGTTTGATAACAGTGGTGGTTGTTTGATGACAGTGGTGGTTGTTTGATGACAGTGGTAGTTGTTTAATGACAGTGGTGGTTGTTTGATGACTGGGTGGTTGTTTGATGACTGTGGTGGTTGTTTGATGACAGTGGTGGTTGTTTGATGACTGGGTGGTTGTTTGATGACAGTGGTGGTTGTTTGATGACAGTGGTGGTTGTTTGATGACAGTGGTGGTTGTTTGATGACAGTGGTGGTTGTTTGATGACAGTGGTGGTTGTTTGATGACAGTGGTGGTTGTTTGATGACTGGGTGGTTGTTTGATGACAGTGGTGGTTGTTTGATGACAGTGGTGGCTGTTTGATGACTGGGTGGTTGATTGATGACAGTGGTGGTTGTTTGATGACAGTGGTGGTTGTTTGATAACTGGGTGGTTGTTTGATGACAGTGGTGGTTGTTTGATGACTGGGTGATTGTTTGATGACAGTGGTTGTTGTTTGATGACAGTGGTGGTTGTTTGATGATAGTGGTGGTTGTTTGATGACAGTGGTGGTTGTTTGATGACTGGGTGTTTGTTTGGTGCCAGTGGTTGTTGTTTGATGACAGTGGTGGTTGTTTGATGACAGTGGTGGTTGTTTGATGACAGTGGTGGTTGTTTGATGACTGGGTGTTTGTTTGGTGACAGTGGTTGTTGTTTGATGACAGTGGTGGTTGTTTGATGACAGTGGTGGTTGTTTGATGACAGTGGTGGTTGTTTGATGACAGTGGTGGTTGTTGTTTGATGACTGGGTGGTTGTTTGTTGACAGTGGTTGTTGTTTGATGATAGTGGTTGTTGTTTGATGACAGTGGTGGTTGTTTGATGACAGTGGTGGTTGTTGTTTGATGACTGGGTGGTTGTTTGTTGACAGTGGTTGTTGTTTGACGACAGTGGTTGTTGTTTGATGACAGTGGTGGTTGTTTGATGACAGTGGTGGTTGTTTGATGACAGTGGTGGTTGTTGTTTGCTGACTGGGTGTTTGTTTGGTGAAAGTGGTTGTTGATTGATGACAGTGGTGGTTGTTTGATGACAGTGGTGGTTGTTTGATGACAGTGGTGGTTGTTGTTTGATGACAGTGGTTGTTGTTTGATGACAGTGGTGGTTGTTTGATGACTGGGTGGTTGTTGTTTGATGACAGTGGTGGTTGTTTGATGACAGTGGTGGTTGTTTGATGACAGTGGTGGTTGTTTGATGACAGTGGTGGTTGTTTGATGACAGTGGTGGTTGTTTGATGACTGGCTGGTTGTTTGATGACAGTGGTGGTTGTTTGATGACAGTGGTGGTTGTTTGAAGACAGTGGTTGTTGTTTGATGACTGGGTGGTTGTTTGATGACAGTGGTTGTTGTTTGATGACTGGGTGGTTGTTTGATGACAGTGGTTGCTGTTTGATGACAGTGGTGGTTGTTTGATGACTGGGTGGTTGTTTGATGACAGTGGTGGTTGTTTGATGACAGTGGTGGTTGTTTGATGACTGGGTGGTTGTTTGATGACAGTGTTGGTTGTTTGATGACTGGGTGGTTGTTTGATGACAGTGGTGGTTGTTTGATGACAGTGGTGGTTGTTTGATGACTGGGTGGTTGTTTGATGACAGTGGTGGTTGTTTCATGACAGTGGTGATTGTTTGATGACAGTTGTGGTTATTTGAAGACTGGGTGGTTGTTTGATGACAGTGGTTGTTGTTTGATGAGTGGGTGGTTGTTTGATGACAGTGGTGGTTGTTTGATGACTGGGTGGTTGTTTGATGACAGTGGTGGTTGTTTGATGACAGTGGTGGTTGTTTGATGACTGTGTGGTTGTTTGATGACAGTGGTGGTTGTTTGATGACTGGGTGGTTGTTTGATGACAGTGGTGGTTGTTTGATGACAGTGGTGGTTGTTTGATGACAGTGGTTGTTGTTTGATAACTGGGTGGTTGTTTGATGACAGTGGTGGCTGTTTGATGACTGGGTGGTTGTTTGATGACAGTGGTGGTTGTTTCATGACTGGGTGGTTGTTTGATGACAGTGGTGATTATTTGATGACTGGGTGGTTGTTGTTTGATGACAGTAGTGGTTGTTTGATGACAGTGGTGGTTGTTTGATGACAGTGGTTGTTGTTTGATGACTGGGTGGTTGTTTGATGACAGCGGTGGTTGTTTGATGACTGGGTGGTTGTTTGATGACAGTGGTGGTTATTTGATGACAGTGGTGGTTGTTTGATGACAGTGGTGGTTGTTTGATGACAGTGGTGGTTGTTTGATGACAGTGGTGGTTGTTTGATGACTGGGTGGTTGTTTGATGACAGTTGTGGTTGTTTGATGACAGTGGTGGTTGTTTGATGACAGTGGTTGTTGTTTGATGACTGGGTGGTTGTTTTATGACAGTGGTTGTTGTTTGATGACTGGGTGGTTGTTTGATGACAGTGGTGGTTGTTTGACGACAGTGGTGGTTGTTTGATGACAGTGGTTGTTGTTTGATGACTGGGTGGTTGTTTGATGACAGTGGTGGTTATTTGATGACAGTGGTTGTTGTTTGATGAATGGGTGGTTGTTTGATGACAGTGGTGGTTGTTTGATGACAGTGGTGGTTGTTTGATGACATTGGTTGTTGTTTGATGAATGGGTGGTTGTTTGATGACTGGGTGGTTATTTGATGACTGGGTGGTTGTTGTTTGATGAATGGGTGGTTGTTTGATGACAGGGTATTTGTTTGAAGACAGTGGTGGTTGTTTGATGACTGGGTGGTTGTTTGATGACAGTGGTGGTTGTTTGATGACAGTGGTGGTTGTTTAATGACAGTGGTGGTTGTTTGATGACAGTGGTTGTTGTTTGATGACAGTGGTGGTTGTTTAATGACAGTGGTTGTTGTTTGATGACTGGGTGGTTGTTTGATGACAGTGGTGGTTGTTTGATGACAGTGTTTGTTGTTTGATGACAGTGGTGGTTGTTTGATGACAGTGGTGGTTGTTTGATGACAGTGGTGGTTGTTTGATGACAGTGGTGGCTGTTGTTTGCTGACTGGGTGTTTGTTTGGTGAAAGTGGTTGTTGATTGATGACAGTGGTGGTTGTTTGATGACAGTGGTGGTTGTTTGATGACAGTGGTGGTTGTTGTTTGATGACAGTGGTTGTTGTTTGATGACAGTGGTGGTTGTTTGATGACTGGGTGGTTGTTGTTTGATGACAGTGGTGGTTGTTTGATGACAGTGGTGGTTGTTTGATGTCAGTGGTGGTTGTTTGATGACAGTGGTGGTTGTTTGATGACAGTGGTGGTTGTTTGATGACTGGCTGGTTGTTTGATGACAGTGGTGGTTGTTTGATGACAGTGGTGGTTGTTTGAAGACAGTGGTTGTTGTTTGATGACTGGGTGGTTGTTTGATGACAGTGGTTGTTGTTTGATGACTGGGTGGTTGTTTGATGACAGTGGTTGCTGTTTGATGACAGTGGTGGTTGTTTGATGACTGGGTGGTTGTTTGATGACAGTGGTGGTTGTTTGATGACAGTGGTGGTTGTTTGATGACTGGGTGGTTGTTTGATGACAGTGTTGGTTGTTTGATGACTGGGTGGTTGTTTGATGACAGTGGTGGTTGTTTGATGACAGTGGTGGTTGTTTGATGACTGGGTGGTTGTTTGATGACAGTGGTGGTTGTTTCATGACAGTGGTGATTGTTTGATGACAGTTGTGGTTATTTGAAGACTGGGTGGTTGTTTGATGACAGTGGTTGTTGTTTGATGAGTGGGTGGTTGTTTGATGACAGTGGTGGTTGTTTGATGACTGGGTGGTTGTTTGATGACAGTGGTGGTTGTTTGATGACAGTGGTGGTTGTTTGATGACTGTGTGGTTGTTTGATGACAGTGGTGGTTGTTTGATGACTGGGTGGTTGTTTGATGACAGTGGTGGTTGTTTGATGACAGTGGTGGTTGTTTGATGACAGTGGTTGTTGTTTGATAACTGGGTGGTTGTTTGATGACAGTGGTGGCTGTTTGATGACTGGGTGGTTGTTTGATGACAGTGGTGGTTGTTTCATGACTGGGTGGTTGTTTGATGACAGTGGTGATTATTTGATGACTGGGTGGTTGTTGTTTGATGACAGTAGTGGTTGTTTGATGACAGTGGTGGTTGTTTGATGACAGTGGTTGTTGTTTGATGACTGGGTGGTTGTTTGATGACAGCGGTGGTTGTTTGATGACTGGGTGGTTGTTTGATGACAGTGGTGGTTATTTGATGACAGTGGTGGTTGTTTGATGACAGTGGTGGTTGTTTGATGACAGTGGTGGTTGTTTGATGACAGTGGTGGTTGTTTGATGACTGGGTGGTTGTTTGATGACAGTTGTGGTTGTTTGATGACAGTGGTGGTTGTTTGATGACAGTGGTTGTTGTTTGATGACTGGGTGGTTGTTTTATGACAGTGGTTGTTGTTTGATGACTGGGTGGTTGTTTGATGACAGTGGTGGTTGTTTGACGACAGTGGTGGTTGTTTGATGACAGTGGTTGTTGTTTGATGACTGGGTGGTTGTTTGATGACAGTGGTGGTTATTTGATGACAGTGGTTGTTGTTTGATGAATGGGTGGTTGTTTGATGACAGTGGTGGTTGTTTGATGACAGTGGTGGTTGTTTGATGACATTGGTTGTTGTTTGATGAATGGGTGGTTGTTTGATGACTGGGTGGTTATTTGATGACTGGGTGGTTGTTGTTTGATGAATGGGTGGTTGTTTGATGACAGGGTATTTGTTTGAAGACAGTGGTGGTTGTTTGATGACTGGGTGGTTGTTTGATGACAGTGGTGGTTGTTTGATGACAGTGGTGGTTGTTTAATGACAGTGGTGGTTGTTTGATGACAGTGGTTGTTGTTTGATGACAGTGGTGGTTGTTTAATGACAGTGGTTGTTGTTTGATGACTGGGTGGTTGTTTGATGACAGTGGTGGTTGTTTGACGACAGTGTTTGTTGTTTGATGACAGTGGTGGTTGTTTGATGACAGTGGTAGTTATTTGATGACAGTGGATGTTGTTTGATGACTGGGTGGTTGTTTGATGACAGTGGTGGTTGTTTGATGACAGTGGTTGTTGTTTGATGACAGTGGTGGTTGTTTAATGACAGTGGTGGTTGTTTGATGACAGTGATGGTTGTTTGATGACAGTGTTTGTTATTTGATGACAGTGGTGGTTGTTGTTTGATGACAGTGGTGGTTGTTTGATGACAGTGGTGGTTGTTTGATGACAGTGGTGGTTGTTGTTTGATGACAGTGGTTGTTGTTTGATGACAGTGGTTGTTGTTTGATGACTGGGTGGTTGTTTGATGACAGTGGTGGTTGTTTGATGACAGTGTTTGTTGTTTGATGACAGTGGTGATTGTTGTTTGATGACAGTGGTGGTTGTTTGATGACAGTGGTGGTTGTCTGATGATAGTGTGGGTGTTGTTTAATGACTGGGTGGTTGATGTGTTATGACTGCGTGGTTTTTGCTTGATGACTAGGTGGTTGTTGTTTGATGACAATGATTGTTGTTTGATGATAATGGTGGTTGTTTGACGACAGTGGTTGTTGTTTGATGACTGGGTGGGTGTTGTTTGATGACTGGGTGGGTGTTGTTTGATGACTGGTTGGGTGTTGTTTGATGACAGTTGTTCTTGTTTTATGACTGGGTGGGTGTTGTTTGATGACTGTGTGGGTGTTGTTTGATGATTGAGTAGTTGTGGTTTGATGACAGTGGTGGTTGTTTGATGACTGGATGGTTGTTGTTATTCAATAGTCGCTGATAGCTATTATTTTACTAAGCCAGAATGTTTGGCATTGTGAGGATGAAGCAGGGAACACAACAAGAATAGCGCGGCGTTTGAGGAATAAGGCACAATTATTGTTGATGAGTGAAGTCGACGGTGGAGAAATCGCTGGACGTAGTCAGAGGCGAAACAGATCTTGCCAGTTGATACTAAGTAGGTATTGCTAGTTGCTAGTTGTTAGTGAATAGTTGCTCTTAGCTAGTTGTTAGTTACTGGAGACTATCAGATGCTAGTTGCTAGGGACATTTCATTCCAATTTGCTAGTTTTTAGGACTAACGCAAGCTAGGGAAAAAGATGGAGAGAGAGAAAGAGAGCGAGAGTGTGTGAGAGAGTGAGTGAGGGAGAAATAAGATACAGCATGTGTGTATTGGTTTTATCCTGTTGCTGAATGAGTGAGTGTTTGTAAAGCAGCTGGATATTTTCACAAGTAAATTTTCAAGAATTATTGATTGGAAAACAGAGACAGAAGTATGACTAACAAGAATATCTCTACACCAGAATTATACCAACTAATAATAATAGACAAAGGGAAATTAGTGATGCAATCATTATTATATATGTGGATAAAGGCGCTAGATTGACAGAATTGTTAGAGCATCAGAAAAAATGATTTAAGTTATTTGTTCCGTCTCTTAACGTTCTGAGTTCAAATTCTATCGAGATTAACTATATCTTTGATTCTTTCGCAGCCGATATAATAAATTTTACACTTTCCCCACTAGTCTTGTGCTAATGTTAGAAATAACTATTATATATGCAGATTAGGGTGGTAGATTGATAGAATCGGCAGAGTGTCGGGAAAAAGTGACTTGTAAGAAATGTTAGGAGAACAACTGATGTGAATGTGAGGTGGAATTGGCTGATAAAGAATGATTTGCAATAAGAAACTGAAACACTGATTGGTGTAGCATAGTAACAAACACACAGAACAAACTCTGTGAAGTGTAAAATAGATTAAACGACTCATAGCGGTAAGTAGAAAATGTATGGTGCAAAAGTTCAACCACCGTAGCATATAGTTAGCGAGGGTACGAAGCCGGCACAGAGAGAATATAAAAGATGACAACAATGTCGCAAAAAATGATACATTCGGAAGTATATAATAAGTAGTAATTGTAGAGAGCAGGGAGGTAGTATGGTAAATATGTGATTGAAGGTGACGTGGGATGTCATGATTCAATGTGTAAGCATTTTGACCTGCCCCATCAAAAGAATTGGTGGGAGCATCAAACACCTCCTGTACTTGAAAAAGATCACATCTCCATCTTGTGGAACTTTAGCATCCAAACAGACCGAGACATAGATGCAAATAGACCTGATATAATATTGAAGGACTTTAAAAAGAGGGTATGTCTGCTGATTGATATGTCCGTTCCAATAGACAAGAATGTATCTATAAAAACATTTGAAAAATTGAGCAAGTATAAGGACCTGGAGATAGAAATCGGAAAAATGTGGAAGTTGAGAACTAAAACAATACCAGTGGTTGTAGGCGCTCTAGGAATGACACCTAAGGGGTCTAATGATTACTTATCCCAAATCCCAGGAAACCCGCGTTTAGAAGAAATACAAAAGATAGTACTAATGGGAACTGCCCATATACCAAAGAAGATTCTGTCAATATAAGTACATCACAAGTCTAAACACCTAAAGATGCATGTGTGTGTATGAATGTTCTTTCTTGAACATGGCGGACCTTGTTGTCTCTTGAGGTCACTGGTTGTGACTTGGTGATAACTCGTATGAACATAAAGCAAGATAAATGCAACTATAATAATAATAATAATAATGATAATGATGATGATGATGATGATGATGATGATGATGTTTTTTTTCTTTCTATAAGCCTGTTAGCTATTCTTGTTACTTCAAAGGGGAGATTCGATGAACAAAAGTAGTCCATCTTGACAGAGACAATATAATTATGGAGAAGAAAGAAAATGAAAAGATGAAATATGAAATATATTTTTTTAACCTTTATTTTTTTTATTTTACATTGTTCATATTTTTTGCTTTCTTTCCTACTTCATATTGTATCTTCTACTTCTCTTTTTTAAAACCTTTTTCTTTATATATATATATATATATATATATATATATATATATATATATATTTCACATTTTCCATTTTCACGTTCGTTTTTTTAGTTATTTTTCTACTTCATATTCTATATTTTCTACTTCCATTACTGCCTTCTCAATCCATTTTGCTTAGGATTTCTTTCCACATTGCAATGCTGTCAGGAAGCGTTATCATAGAACCATGATTGTTCTGACAGTTGGAAATACATTCTTGACCTAAGCTTATTGCTTAAACTTTGACACACTTTATGCGGTACTTTTATCTAAAAATCTGTCTACACGTTTGCAACTATAATCTCAAATCTTGAATGGTCGCATCTATGCCGACATCAGCGGACTAAGTCGCAGCTTTTGTACACAATTTCTTTTCTTGTTTTCAGTACGAAAATAATTCTGGACGTTATGCTTAATATTTTATGTCAAAAGCAATACATTTGCAACAAGTTTGCTACAATAAACCGAATGGCGGCATCTGTGTCAACGTTAACTCATAATACCTATTTGCTTTTGCACAACTTTTCAGTTCTCATTGTCATTAAAAGAAATAATTCTACACTGTATGTTCTATGTTTTATCCCGAAAATAATATGTTTTTTAGACGTTATCAATAGGCTTGCAACAATCAACGGACGACTTGAATGACGACAGCTCCATCAAAATGAACGCAGTGAGTCTCTACCTCTGTACAGATTTCAGAAGTGATTACAACATGGACGAATGATTAAGAAGCTTTCTTCAGAGTCATAATGTCTCGCGTTCCATCTCACTGTTTGTCATCTTGAGGAAATGTCTTTTACGATAGCATTGGGTTGACTTAAGGATTGTGAGAGAAATTGGATAGACGGAAAGTGTTTGGAAACCCGTCGGATGGGTTATACCTGTAATTCAAAGGGCGAGACTTGCTACACGTTGTATCACGCTGAATCTTATAACAAAAACATGCGTTAGGGAATATATGTCTGTGGTATGCCAACCCAATTACCTACATGTTAATTTCAATGTTCCACTGGTCGAACGCTAGAAATACTCACCGTTGAAACCGACGGAAGTTCATTCCTTTTTCACACATTTTACACCCCCCCATACACACACACCCACACACACACACGCCCCCCCCGCACCCCCAGACCCCCCACACATACACATACACACACACACACACACACACACGCACACACACAGGATGGATCCTCCATTGGTTTTCGACGATGAGTATTCAGTGGTTTGATCAACTAAACGTTAAACTGATGAATTAACGTCTAAGTAGTTTAGTATTCTACAGACACGTGTATACTAAATTGTAATACCGAAGTGGAAGAAAGGTGATAATGTGACAAAGTGGAATTATAGATATATTCCATTCGTCGGACTTCCACATAGTTTCAGTCAACCCAGTTTTACTAAAATGGCTAAAATCGACTTGATGTTATTGTAAAAACATTTGCCCTAGATATTATATAAAGACATTTGCTCTAGATGTTATTGTAAATATATTTGCCCTAGACGTCTTTGCAAAGACATTAACCCTAGAAGTTATAGTAAAAACTGTCCCCTAGATGTATTCGTAAAGACGTTTGCTCTAGATGTCATTGTAAAAATATTAACCGTAGATGTTTTTGTATAGACATTTGCCCTAGATGTTAATGTAAAGGTATGTGGCGTAGATACCTCAGATTGACATCGAACACAGGATTTCATGACCATGAAGCGAACGTTTTAACCACTTAGCCATGCATCCCTCCGCCACACACAGTGGAGAAGAAACTGTAAACAAATCAAGGGAATTAGAAAGATTATGTTGGAAGACCGACAAAACTATGATATTTTGGCAGGAACCATGAATCTATAATTCAAGTTTCAGCATTAACCGACAAATTTAACACTGGAGAAAATTGTACACTTTCTCAATGGTTTGGTAATTCAGTAAACCAGTAAGTTGAATACATATCTCAGTTCTGTCGCTTAATTTATTCCATGTGTGTATTTAATTTTCCACAGAATTCACTTGTTGATTTTCACACCGATTTATTCTTCACACCCGACCTCAATGTGAAGAAATTTACATAAGCGTGACTCTTTGAATTACATTAGTTATACTCTCAAGGCAACGAATTAGCAGAGTCATTAAAGCATCGGATAGAATGCTTCACAGGATTGGTTTCAGCTCTCCGACTTCAAATCTTCTGTCTTTGTCTTTGTCCTTTCGAGGCCGATAAATAAAGTACCAGTCCAGTAATGGTGTCGATTGTCTCTCCCCGGAAGAATTCGAGTTAGTTCAGACAAGGAGGGGGATGTTCAGGACCCATAAAATTACTTATACACAAGCAAGGTCTATATCATGTAGGCATGGCTCTCTTGGAAGAAATCGTATGAGTTAAAAAAGCAGGATTTTATACATCACGTAAGCATGTCTCGACTCCACTGAGAACTTCCGTGAAAGTTATATGGTTACACATAGCATAAAGTATATCCTTGATCCAGTTTGGTACAAGAACCTCTTAGCTAATTAATTCAGCTTGACATTACAGTTGCTAAGATTATACTTGACATTACACTTGCTAAGATTATAGCTTCTAATTTGAATGGAAGAAGACGGGTGATGTGTTGGTGTAATGGTAGCACAGTGGTCTGGATAACCAAAGATGTGGGTTCGACTCCCATGTACGTCAATACTCATCTTTTTCCATTTCTCCGAGGGTTCTTAACTCCACTATCAGGCTAAATAATTTCTTTAATTTCTTTAGTCAAAATACGGCGATAGCTTATATTTATAATTTCAAACTCGCTCGCTGTTTCGAAAATATTCTTACATGATATATATATATATATATTCATATATATATATATATATATAAATATATATAAAATGATTAAGTCAAATATGTAAAATTTGGCTTCGTCTATTATAAATTATAGATATACTGCTATATATATTTCAGTGACAGCCATCATTTGCTAACCTCTTCAGGCAGTCCGAATTGGTGTGGGAAAGACAGGTACACATGTTGTTGAAGTGTTTTACTCCGTCAATACATTGATATGTCCAGCTCCTGGTTGTGTTGTTATTCTTCTGAGGAACTGGAATCATATATATATATATGTGTACACATACATATATAGTCCAACGTTTTACTGATTTAGCAATCCACCTTCCTTGCTATCTGTTAAAATATTACTGCAACGTGTATAAGATAATAACGTGAGATTTGTGAAATTACTGTTGTTTCAAATAGTAAAATATCAGTGAATCTGATATTAGAATTGTTGAAAACAACTTTGTCTGTGTCTTGCTATAAATGTGTAGTGGACTGTATTGTTGATTGACATCTTCCACTTGAACAATAGACGTGAAAGATCACTTGTGAGGTCATTCTTGTTATAAAAACTTCATCGTTGTATATGATTTGAAATACAAAATTGCTTTCATTTTCTTTCTACACTGGACGTAAATAATATTATATTAATTTGCTTTTATTCCCATCTGAGGTAGGGCTGTGTGGTTAAGGGGTGTATGTTAGTGGTTAGAAAAGTGAATTCGCAATCGTGAGGTTGTAAGTTCGATTCCCAGACCAGGCGATGCACTATGTCTTTGAGCAAGACACTTTATTTCACGTTGCTCTTTCTGCCTGGAGTATCGAATAGTAGATAGTATCAGCAATGGGAAGACCAATGGAAACATTCTTTCCTTGGTATATATATATATGTACAGGGGCGGTGGAATTGGGGGGGGGGGTCCATGCCCCCGCCTATATTTATATATCAGAAGAATAAATTGGGTGTATCAGTTTCTTACCAAATGCGAAGAAGCTCAATATATTAACCCCTAGAGGAAAGAGCGAGGAGCATATTCTATTTTAAATTCTCTATAAGCAGTGATGGGGTAACGGGGGGAATGGCATGTCCCCGCCAATAATTATATTTTCTCCCCAAACTACCAAAACACACATCTATTTGGATATGCGCTACAATTTATGTACATGTTATGTTTATCGCATATCTGTGTGTGTGTGTGTGTGTGTGTGTGTGTGTGTGTGTTTGTGTGTATGTGTACACATGTGTGTTTATGTTCTGTTTAGCGAAGCAGTTACGCCGAGGAAAGATCAACGTGGGAATTTATAACGACTTTAAGACGGCTTAAAACTCAATCATTCGACTTTGGGTTTCGTTTTCAATTTTGATCTTAACGTAGCATTATGTATGTATATATATATATATATATATATATATATATATATATATATATATATATATATATGTGTGTGTGTGTGTGTGTGTGTGTGTGTGTGTGTGTGTGTGTGTGTGTGTATGAATGTATATATAGTATGTTTGGCAATATACTGTATGTTTAATTAAAAACATTTAGAAGACCATTCGCTATGAGTTTTAAAGTAATGACTATGTCACTTACTTAATCTCGGCAAATAACAACTGAGAGTGATCGCTTGTGAGCGTTTATCAAGACCACGCACTCAGTTGCCTTTGCCGAGAATTCTAGAAGCTGGATTCTTATAGAATTCCAGTAATAATCAGGGCTGATTATACAGAGCAATTGCCGGTCCAGCAAAAACTAGGTATTAGTATTGATGCTCTGAAATAGCGATGTATACGTGAATTTATGTATAGTATATTTGGCAATATACTGTATGTTTAATTAAAAACATTTAGAAGACCATTCGCTATGAGTTTGTAATAATAAAATATATTATCTTATATTTAACTAGATAATTACTCATCGTCAAAGTCTCACCACCACTTCTAACCTATTGAAAATGAGTCCTAACCTCGAAATATAATGAAATATAAGGTAAACTTTTATTTTGATTTTCTTACTATGCTCATTCTTTAACTCTTGTATTTCTAATTCCAATTGTGCTAGCTTTTCCAAAACAATCATATTATGTTTAGCTAACTTACTATGTTAAATCTT
This sequence comes from Eledone cirrhosa, assembly GCA_964016885.1. Taxonomy (NCBI): domain Eukaryota; kingdom Metazoa; phylum Mollusca; class Cephalopoda; order Octopoda; family Eledonidae; genus Eledone; species Eledone cirrhosa. The sequence continues at coordinate 16,283,851 of OZ024745.1, forward strand.
TTATAACGAAACGAGAAAAAGATGTATGAATCACAGGTAGTAATCATGGAAGCCAGCTATATAAAGGTTAGAATTTGAAAAAATATTTTAGTGCTAATTTTCTTTTGTTTACCTGATTTATAAAAAATTTGAGATCTCACACATGAACTAATGATAGATTTGCTGTTCCATCGCCGCAGGAGGTTTGTCAAAATCAGAGAAACAATATTTTCTATGAGTTACACAAGGCATGCGACATTGAAATGAAAATCTCGATAATAATTTCTTTTCATTTCAGCTCCAAGAAAAAATGTTTTAAAAGCCCCCAACTATAGCAAAATGATTAGATAGTTGTATTAACGACTCACTAATTACAATTACTAATTACAAATTTGTAGCACCACTAATTAAGGCCAGATAAGATAGAATGATTTACAAGAGATTATGTTTGATTAGTTGTTGCTGTTTAGCTCTAGGTCAGACATGACTGAGATAAGCAGATGTTGATTAAAATAATTCTAGCAGTGATGATCACCACCTGAATTCCGAGTAGAGATAGAATGTCAGACATTTTGAGCCACATTTTGTAGTGGAATTGTATCAGTAACTCGGTCAGAAAGGTTGCAACAGACTGGCATACCAACAGCTTAACGCCAATGAAACTAGCACCGACGTGCTAAGCCTTTGGCTTTCATACATACCCTAATGTTTGCCTTTTAGATACGTCATCAAGTAGGGCTATATGATATTAAGCACAAAGGTTTTACTACAATGTTAAATTTAGCACACGAACCTTAGGTAGCCTCAACGTAAGGCTACTCTTTAAAAATCCAAGGGTCCTTATATATATATATTGTTCACTTTCTAATCTCTCTCTCTCTCTCTCTCTCTCTCTCTCTCTCTCTCTCTCTCTATATATATATATATATATATATATATATATATATATATATATATATATATATATAGATATTTAGATATTAGAAATTAAACAATACAAAATATAACATCTCTGTCTGATGACCGATCCAGACGTATTTTAATATTGTCTGGGATCCAGAAACCTTTGGTAATGGAGTAGTTATATTTTGTGTTCACTTTCTAATTAAATAGCTCTGTTCTATACATAGAGCACTCTTTTTTTCTTTCCTTTTCTTCGGAATTACCTAACACACACACACACGCACACACACACACACACACACACATATATATATATATAAATTCAACTAGCTAGAAATAGCAGCTAAACCACTCTCAAATCATCCCTACTGTCTGGAAAGCAGGTGTACGTTAGATGACGCAGTGAAAAAGTCAATATAAATATGTGAAATATTGAATGACCAGGTGTTGAATCAGGTGTTGATAAATAACAAAAACGGTGATCAAATTTATATTACCTAGACAGACATAATTGAGAAGGTAAATTCTGACAGATGTATGCGAGGATTTAAATATGGAGCTGGCGTCGAAAATCTCGTTTCAAGTTGTTCAGATTGTTACAAGAATTCAGCACAAAGAGCAGCTGATTGTTTTTACCTGAAGAGACATATTTTCTATCTATCTATCTATCTATCTATCTATCTATCTATCTATCTATCTATCTATCTATCTATCTATCTATCTAGAAACTCTAGGCGTAGAGGAGGACGAACTGGCCTGTCTGTTCGGTAGGACCTTCCGCCCGGGACCAATGGACAACATCCAAAAGTCCCTGGCCTGGCAGTGCTACCGAGGAGCTCTACCAGTTCGAGACGAGCTCTACAGACACGAGCGCCCGGGTAGGGACCCTTCGAAAAAGATCTGTCCGAGATGCGGGCGCGACGAGGACACCGTCGCACACGCATTTGTACACTGCCCGGGCGTTACCGATCTGTGGGGCTATGTAGAACAACTATTGTCGCGGGTGGGACCAATCCAGTTGACCACCGAGTCCATTGTCATGATCAAATCGCCACCCTCCTTCAAAAACGAGGGAGAGGCGGTTTTCCTATGTCTTATGGCTATGGTGAAAGAGGTTATATGGTGGACGAGGTTAAAAGGGCTGAGGTCAGACACCTTTCTCTCCGGCGAGCAACTGATTCGTTTTTTCAAATATCATTTTGGAAGAAGAATCAGGATGGAGAGAGAGGTGCTGTACTCCAGCAAATTTTATAAAAGGTGGGTGAATATGGCAAAGATGGCCCGAGTGGTTGGGCCTTCTTTCTATATAAGCGTGTAGGTTGAGGAAAAAGAGGAAGAGAGGAAGGGAGTACTCACTCTTGGTGCTCCTGGAGATGATGGTTGTACAGTTTTTCGGGGTGTGTACAACCCCTGTGTAACACCTCCCCCCTATTGGGGATTTAAATTGTTATTTGTTATTGTATTAATAGTTTTATTTTCATATACCTGTATGTAAACTCCCCATTCGTATTTGTCCCCTTCTTTTGTGCCCTTGTGGCTAATAAAGAAATTTATCTATCTAGCTATTGTTATTTTATTGTTATTCTATTGTTATTTTATTACGTCCCTTTACGATCTGAGTTCAAATCCCGTCGAGGTTGACTTTGCCTTTCATCATTACGGGGTCGATAAAATAAAGTACCAGTAATGCACTGAGTAATTGCTGGCCTTGTGCCTAAAGTAGAAACAGTTATTTTATTAATAGTTTTATTTTCATATACCTGTATGTAAACTACCTATTTGTATTTGTCCCCTTCTTTTGTGCCCTTGTGATTAATAAAGAAATTATCTATCTATCTATCTATCTATCTATCTATCTATCTATCTATCTATCTATCTATTTCAGCAAACCCTTCTATCTATCTATCTATCTATCTATCTATCTATCTATCTATCTATCTATCTATCTATCTATCTATCTATCTATCTATCTATCTATTTCAGCAAACCCTTCTATCTATCTATCTATCTATTTCAGCAAACCCTTCTATCTATCTATCTATCTATTTCAGCAAACCCTTCGGTCCAAACTGAAGGGCCAAACTTTATAACTGCTGTGGGACTACCTCATTTGAAAATGATAAAAGTCCCAATGCACTTGTACAAAACACTGAAAATAAATTTCACGGAGGACGTGGGCCCCCCCTGCGTCAAACCAATCAACCGCGTCCTCCTAAAAAATTTCACCCCCCCACCCCACCCAGACACCCACTCAACGACAAACACCCCAACCCCACAACACACCGATGCCCCTTCACTTCCACAAACCACAACCCCACCCAACAACCCATCCCCAACCAGCATGGAAATTGAGCGGCCCGTTTCCCGGGACGCAGAGAGGTAAGTGCCTTTTCTCTTTACCACCAACATGGCTGTGCTAAGAGTAGGGTGTCTAAATGCGCGTGGCCTGGGCTCGTCTTGGAAGCAAGCAATGCTTCTAAATGACCTCAGGTCACAATCTATAAATGTGATGGTTATCTGCGAGGCCCGGATCAGCAGCATCCGACAGCTAGCCCCCACCTTTGACGACTTTGAGATGCACGCATCTCTCTGTCAGCCCGGAGGTGGGGGTGGGGTTGTCGTTCTGCTGCAAAAACATATGGGCCTTGCAACACAGATAGTTCACTTGGACCCAGGGGGTCGACTGGTGGTGCTGGACCTTGGCAGTGGTGAAGGTGGAGCCCTTAGGCTGATAGCCGCATATGCCCCTTTTGGGACAGAGCGGCCCGACTTTTTCCAGCGTCTGGAGTCTTTTCTAGGGACGTCCCGTTCCCTGCTTTTAGTGGGGGATTGGAATGGTATCCTGGATGCACGTTGGGACTATGCAGGGGCATGTCCCGATAGAGAGGGGTGCAACAGCCTCAAGGGGTTACTCGGCCGATTTGACCTGGCCGATAGATTTCGACTAGATTTTCCGACGGTGCCAACCTGGTCTTGGTCAAATCGCAGCGGATCATCTAGATCGTACCTAGATAGATTTTTAGTTAGAAATAAGGACAGGGACTTTTTAAGTTGTCCAGAAATGCTCATGGTTGGCTATTCAGACCACAAGTTGGTGACCTGCATGGTCAACCTTGATAGAACGCATAGACAGGGCCCCGGTTACTGGAAGCTCAACTTGTCCTTGCCGGCAAGTAGAACCTACAGGAATCGGATTAGTACGTTAGTTAAGGAACGGTTGACTGGAGCGATCGTCAACAGCAGGTGGTGGGTATCTCTAAAGAGAGAGATTAGAGTAGTCTCGATTGAATTTAGTAAGGTTCTAGCTGCGGATAGGAATAGGAAGGAAAGGGAGCTAATAGCTAGAGTAGAAGAGGCAATTAGAAGCGGCGACGTGGCCAGAGTGCTAGCATCGAGAACGGCTTTGAGCCAGTTTTTCGACGCGAAGCACGAAGGCTGCGTTGTCCGAAGTAAAATACGTGCTCTAGGGAACGAGGGGGCCAAAGCTGTTAGCTGGGCCCGCGTGACAGAGGCCAACAGTGGAACTAAATCCACCATCCGGTCTTTGCGAGACCTGGATGGACGGGCGATTCTTGAGCCTAAGCAGATGTGTGAGGCCTTTCAAAGGCACTTTGCCCGACTGTTCGGGAGGGGCGGGGAGCCGGTTGGAAACGTGGACTTCGGTCCATACCTCGACGGCCTGTCGCGCCTCTCGGACAGGGAGGCGAAGTCTTGCGAGGAGCCGATTTCGGCCGCTGAGATAGAAGACGTGCTGGGCCAATGCGGCAAACGCAAATCCCCGGGTCTCGATGGTCTTCCTTACGAATTATATCTAGCTATGCCGGACTTGTTCCCCGATCTCCTCGAGGCGGTCTACTGCAACTGGCGACAGAACGGGAGAATTCCCTGTACTGTGACCAAGGGCGTAGTCACGCTAGTCAGGAAGGACGAGAATAAGGGGGATGACATAGGCAACTTCCGGTCCATGACTCTGCTAAATACAGAGTTACAGCTTTTGGCCAAGGTGCTAGCAAAGAGGTTGGCGCTTGTCGTGGGCAACCTGGTGGGAGATGCGCAGACATGCGCTATCCCGTCCAGGTCCATCCATGACATCCTCCACCTCATGCGATACATCATAGAGAGGGTTGGGAACGAACCCGGCTTTGGTGGGGCTCTGATCAACTTGGATCAATCTAAGGCGTTCGATAGGGTCGACCATGGTTACCTGGATGCGGTGCTAGCGGCGGCAGGCATCGGACCCGTTTTCAGGGGCTGGATCACTGCTATGCACAGCAGCCGCATCTGCTCTAGGGTCAAGGTGAACGGCTACCTCTCGGAGCCGTTCAAAATCGCGCGGTCCATCCGACAAGGGTGCCCTCTCTCCTCCCTTCTGTATGTGTTGACTCTCGAGCCACTACTGCGGAAGTTGGAGTTGTTGCAGGGCATCCCTATGGAACCGGGATTGCGGAAAGCGGTGTCAGCCTACGCCGATGATGTGACAGTAATGGTGTCGACGGCCTCCGAAATCGAGGTGGTCGGCACCTTACTGGAGGAGTATGAAAAGTTCACAGGGGCTAAGCTGAACCGGGACAAGTCGATCGGTTTGCAACTCGGCACGTGGAGGGGCAGACCGATGCCCTCCGATGGCGTCGTCGGACGCTGGACGGAGGGCCCGGTGAAGTTGCTCGGGGTCTGGTTCGGACCGGACCTCCAGGTGGAGAAAAACTGGGCGGAGGTTACGAACAGGGTGTTTGCACTGACCCAGAAGTGGGCCAGTTGCAAACTATCCCTGAAAGGTCGGGCGGAGGTGGCGAACACTTATATAGCGTCCGTCATCTACTACCGCCTGACCGTAGTGCCCTGCCCAAGGGAAACCCTCACCAAGATGGAGCGCGCGCTCTTCCAATTCCTTTGGAAGGGGCGGGCTCCTATGGTGAGGAGATCCATCTGCTGTCAACACCCTTCGAAAGGAGGGCTGGGGATGCCGTGGCTAATGATGCGTAAACACGCATTAAGGCTACGGCACCTCTACGTATTCCTCACCGGACAACCGGTGTGGGCCTCGTTTGTGAGACGAACCTTTCCCAGACTCGTCTCACTCACCGAGCTGCAATCCTGGGTCAAGCAAAGACCGAGAAAACTGGGCGCCTGGCACACTGAGTGTGCCCAGGCGCTCACCGCCCTCTGGCAGGCGGATCCGGTTATCAGTGGAGACTCCACCGCAACATTCTATAGAGGGCTGGTACGCAGCAGGTGCGACGACGCCTTCGGAGAAGCCCTAGACATGGAGGAGGACGAACTGGCCGGCCTGTTCGGTAGGACATTCAGCCCGGGACCTATGGACAACTTCCAGAAGTCCCTGGCCTGGCAGTGCTACCGAGGGGCTTTACCCGTTCGAGAAAGGCTCTACAGACACGGTCGCCCGGGTATGGACCCCGCCAAAAAGATCTGTCCCAGATGCGTGTGCGACGAGGAAACCGTTGCACACGCATTGGTACACTGCTCGGGCGTAGCCGATCTGTGGGGCTATGTCGAACAACT
>OZ024745.1:16295252-16345252 GCA_964016885.1 Eledone cirrhosa
CCAGAGCTAAAAATATTAGAAAGATCGAATATCGAAAAATCGGCGCACGAGTTCATGATAAACAATATTCGAAATGAGCGGCAGAGGGCTCAATAATTCAGATGAATCAGAGCTATAACTATCGTTAAAATACCGTCACACATAGAACAAGTCTAAAATCAACCATACGATAAAAAATCGATAATAGAAGATTCGGAACAATCAGATAAAAAATATCAATAAAACAATACATCAATAATTTAAATGAATGTAAAATCATACCCGGACCGACTAGAAAGGTGTTAAATCTAGCTTCTTGGGTTTCTGTAAATCCTTAGACTGTACTCTATCAGCTCACATATAAATATATAAGACTTCTAGAGCAAGCGGAATGGAAGTTTACTTCATCAACGAGCTTTTTCCTAGCGGATAAGAGGCTAACTACAAGCGAAATACGCACATGGAATCCGGCAAGGGAGATAACCTCTACATCCGCGAAAACTATTCGAGGAAATGTGGAAATACACATATCGAATAAGAGTGCTCAATAGACATGTTAAAATAAAACAGGAGCTATTCATCACTCAATAGAATCGACAAAAAATGAGCAATAAAATTAACTGGTGGATAGCTATGTCCAGAGCTAAAAATATTAGAAAGATCGAGTATCGAAAAATCGGCGCACGAGTTCACGATAAACAATATTCGAAATGAGCGGCAGAGGGCTCAATAATTCAGATGAATCAGAGCTATAACTATCGTTAAAATACCGTCACACATAGAACAAGTCTAAAATCAACCATACGATAAAAAATCGATAATAGAAGATTCGGGACAATCAGATAAAAAATATCAATAAAACAATACATCAATAATTTAAATGAATGTAAAATCATACCCGGACCCACTAGAAAGGTATTAAATCTAGCTTCTTGGGTTTCTGTAAATCCTTAGACTGTACTCTATCAGCTCACATATAAATATATAAGACTTCTAGAGCAAGCGGAATGGAAGTTTACTTCATCAACGAGCTTTTTCCTAGCGGATAAGAGGCTAACTACAAGCGAAATACGCACATGGAATCCGGCAAGGGAGATAACCTCTACATCCGCGAAAACTATTCGAGGAAATGTGGAAATACACATATCGAATAAGAGTGCTCAATAGACATGTTAAAATATATATATATATATATATAGAGAGAGAGAGAGTTGGATAATGATTAAAGCTTAGCGTTGAATAGACATGTGGTATTTCGTATATAGGTCATTTTCTGTCAACCTCCCTATATTGCTACATCGTACATATATTACATACGTACATACATACTACATATCGGAACTCTCTACGCAAAACAAAACAGTGGCTCACAATGTGTTTGCTGTGCCTGTCCTGACACCAACGTTTGGAATACTCAATTGGACGATAGACCAACTCCGAGTAGTTGATGTTAGAACTCGAAAAATACTAAACAACACCGGAAACTTCCACATCAACATTGACATAGACCGCCTTTACGTAAGCAGGGAGGCAGAGGCCTAGCATCAGTTCAGACAACATTTGAATGTCGCATCATATCCCACCGTCAACATCTACGAACCTCAAAGCATCTCTCGAGCAAGTCTATCTGCATGAAACAGGTAAGATCATGAGAGTTGGGAAGGAACTCCTCGAGAGATATTCCCTGTGTGATAATCAAAAACTCACACCCAGGGAAGTCCCTCAGAAGTATCGCAGTGAATCCATGGATGAAAAACTGCATGCTTATCAGCAAAAAATCATGCATGGATATGTTGCCAGGAAGCTCCAGAGTGAGAGTAATATAGATAAGGAAAGTAGTCTATCTTGGACCAACAACCGCTATATTGGCTCCCACTTTGAAGGATATGCTTTTGCAACCAAGAAAAGGGAATTAACACGAAATACCTGATTCACAAAAGAGATAGGGATGCAGGCAAAACACCTAGATGTGATAACAAGTGCAGACTCTGCAGAATTAACATCGTAGATGTCACCCATGTCATCAGCAGCTGTCCAAAGATGTCATCGCGGTACTATCTACCTATGAGGCATGATGTAGTGGCCAAACCACTGTATGATGCAATCCGTAGAAAAGATAGACCCGATAATAAACAGACTAAAAGCTACAGCAATGTGGAAGACATCCTTATAATAATATGAAAGAGTACTGGTGGAATGTTCCAGTAAAATCCCTAATAAAATGCAAGCATAATAATAAAATGCAGACCAGATATTATGATATGGGACAGGGAAAAGAAAGCATGCACAGTAGTGGAAATTAGCTGCCCAGCAGATGCCAATATAATATCAAAGATTAGCGAAAAGGAGAATATTTATGCAGAACTGATGAGAAATCTGCAGATACTCCACCCTGATTACACCTTCAGATTTATACCTGTGATTATTGGGGCACTGGAGTATGTTAGTAACTGCCTCAATACAAATCTTGAGAAGCTAGGCTTCACAGGAACAGAAATAACACAATAGTTAGGAAATTACAAGTACAATCCATTAATGGAACAGTAAAAATGTGTAAAACATTCCCAAAATGTTGCATCTAATAACTGCATATACACATGTACAGATACAAAGCATATATATACACATGCACACCTACAACTCAAAACATCCACATCCACACATACAATAACATCCATATCTACACATGCATGCATACATACATATCTACCTAGTTGATGTTGTGTAAATTCGAATAAAAGAGTCTTGTGTCTTTGTTAGAAACCGACTCTCTCTCTATTGGGAAACATTTGTGAAATTATAAAACCAGAGGAACATACATACACATATACATACATACATTACATACATTACATACATACATACACACATGCATACATTACATACATACATACACACATACATACATTACATTACATACATACATACATACATTATATACATTACATACTTACACACACATACATACCCACATACATACATTACATACATACACACACATACAATTACATACACACATACATATATTACATACACACATATATTACATACATACATACATATCATTGAAACAATTAATTACGCGTGGGAGACATTATAATATACAATGAACCAATAATCAAAGTTATTTCCTTCCAAATACATAAGAGAAAACATAAAAGAATTTGGGGAAAGATGATGAAAATATGAATATAGTGAAAATTAGTTTTAAGTTGAAGAAGTTGTTAAGTGCAATGTACTCCAACGGTTCTGATGTATCAAAGTTGTATATTTAGGTATTTTTCTATAATATACTCTTTAATGTTTTCATCATTAGAAAACAAACACACTATTGTAAACATTGAATAACAAACATGAGTTTCAATTATAATGCTTTACATTACAGTTTTAGCAATGTTTCCAAAAGAATAAGTTTTTCAGTCAACGTTAGAACTAAACTATGCTTATGTAATCAATATTTTGTCTGTAGGATCTCATATAATGCTAAATGCATTATTATCAATGCCCAGTAAACATATATTATTGAAATATATAAATGACTTATTCCCTGACCTGGGTACAGCTACTTCCTATCTTTAAACACTATTTGCTGGGTGCATACACATTTTGATGGTCTATATATATTTGGGATGTTTATTGTTATAATATCAGAGTTCTTTCAGCATGTATAATAGGGGGATTTGGTGAAATAACAAAGCGAAGTATAGACACATTTACACATAGAATGCCTTTTTGATGTATTGTATTAAACATTATTAATGTATTCTCTTGGTTAGGTGTTTAACGGCAGCTATATATAGTTAAGAGACTTTGGTTAAATTGTAGATCTTTAGTGATCCACTCATGCGGCACACTATCAAAGGCTCTCTGCTAGTTTATCCACACTACGAACAACTTCCAGCGGTTCATTACTCTTTATTCATCGATTATTTTCTTTGTGAATAGCTATTCCATACATTGCTGCTAAGTTGCTAACTATAACCTCTTCTCTTTTCACATCTAGTTTTCTATATTTGAAATAAAACACCTTTCATGTGAGTTGTGAGTATTAGTTTTGGTATATTATCGTATTTAAAATCTCACCAGTAGAGTTGTGAGTTTGTTAATGGTTTAAATTTCATAACTATTAACTATTACCGTTAGCAAGGGAAGGTGTGTGGCCTAGTGGTTACGTTGTTGGGTTCCTGATCAGAAGGTCGTGGGTTCAATTCCGGGAAAGGGCGGCACGTTTCGTATTATACTACTGAACAGAGCTGAAACAAATTAATATTACTAGCGGCAGTGGGAGGAATAATTTCTGACTTTTCTGAGGGATAACTGGGAAGACGAAAATTGTGCTGAAGCTCACTTTCTCTTTACACACACACACACACAAACACACATGTATAAATTAAAATGCCCTTTATCTCGCAGAACCCACGCTGGAAACAGTTTCAATCTTGCATAGACAAACACACACATATACACACACACACACTGAAATATATTTTCTAAATTTCTTATTTCTGTTTACATCATCTCTCTATAGTATACAATCCAAATATTATATTACAAGCACGAAATAACCTGCTAAAATAAGCGTTAGTCCCTGACTTCGTTGCTGTTTACAAACCGCCAGTTTACAAAGTATAGTCTGCCCTCCGATAAATATATCATCGTACTCATATTTGTGGAAACATCTGGTGTACTACACCACCGAACCCTCCTACTTAATGCAATCAGGATACAGAAGGCCATTTGCAAGAATAAATCTCGCCAGGTGTACTAGATTTTTTTAATTCATCTTCCCCATCATCCTCCGGGGTAAAGATCCGCCATTTTGTCTGCCGTGACCATAAAACAACAACAAATTAAAGTTGATACTGCATCTTTCTATGTAAAAACTCCAACTGTCAAAATATAATACGTAATAGGCTGCAATTTAGTAATTCTTCGTCTTCTTCTTCGTCTTCTCCTCCTTCTCCTTCTTCTTCGCCTTCTTCGTCTTCGTCTTCTTCTTCCACGGGGTAGAGTTCTCAAACATTCCTTCCAGCGAGTCCTGCCAAAAGCAAACGTTTCCAATTAGATTTAGTTAGTAACTCGTTTCTGACAATCAGTAATGAATACAATTGTATATCTGTGTTGCTATTAAGTTATATTTTTACTACCACAGCTGCTGGAGGCTTTCTTGTAAAACACCCGCAACAGTTTAAGTAGTTTTTTTTCAGAAAAAGAGTACTTTAGAAAATTCTAACAGCTTCAAATTAAGTAAAGGGCAATGGGAATTTACTTGTCTTAGTTTTTAGTGCAATGGGAATCTCTCATTACAAATAAACAAGGAAATAATTAAGTTTGACGAAATTTTATCTTAAGAGTTCATTAACGTGTATCAATATATGCGAAACGATTTTTTATTCTTTTTTTAACATTGTAGAAGAGGAGTTTGTTTTAATTTTCCTTTTTTTATCACTGTGTTGACTCACGCTATGCCTCATTAATATCTCCCAGTGCATTCTTTTTGATAAATATTATCTCTATCATTTGTTTTCTCTGCTTTGTCTAATAAATACTATACCTTGAATGCTGCTGCTGCTATTCTCAGGTCTACTGGTTGCAACAGTGATGTATTTGGTGTTAAAAATACAACCATAACATTTTGACATGTCACCAAGTGCTATTCAGTGACTCAGAACATTATTCAAAATTAATAAACTTTTAAAATCTAATTTTATTGACCTTTGACTTCGAGACTGAAACCATTTTTAAACCAATCAATCTTCTAAAGACGATTTTATGAACAAACGGTCTTTTTTACTGGCTTTTTTATTAACCTGGTAGAAAATGTTCATTGAACCCTTCCAAAAGCACATCGGTGATCAATAGATCAATACGAGATTTAATTCTAAATCACTAGCAGCATTTCCATACAATAAAACTGTTATATGATTTTTAGCCACTTTAGAACTGAAATTGGAATTCCATTTTCTTCCCCAAGGCACATTTATTATTTGTTTTGAAAACAATCTCCAATCTTCACAGCATCATCAACACAACCACCATCTTCAATATATTTTTCAATTTAGTGAGATACGTGGCTGCGCCTTTTCATCAGCACTTGTACTTTCTCATACAATCCTAACATTGTGGATCCCCGGTCGTTTTCTAAACCTGTCTAACCCTCCAGAAATCTTCGAAAATCTTAGAAAATGTTTCATTAATTTCTCATTCAGGTTTTTCTTCTTTCCGTTTTCTTTGGACTGTTATAAACAGACTGATAGCCCTGGTTGTAATGGTAATTTCACTTAAAGGAATGTGCTTTTGATTGCAATCTTCGATAGAAAATAACAAAAGCTAGTCTAAATCAATCATTGCAGTTCTACCATTTCTTCTTGTTTGGAAATTCGATGATAAAGCAGCATTTTGTCCTTTTTCTTTATAAATCGTCATTTTTCCCAATAATTCTACGCACTGTTGATTCGCAGATAGCGTAATCTTTTCTAGGCTTCCTCATTATTGCTAATGTTTCTTCCAATCCGATAAATTTCCTCTCCCTATTCCTAACACCTCCACCACTTGTACTAATGGTAATCATTCGTTTAGAACTCATAGCAATAAATCAAGGATTAGAAAGTACACTAAATCTCAGTTTAATATTGCTTGCAACACTATTTCTCACGAAATAACATTGTTTATAAATATATGAATATGTATACATATTCAATATACAGTTGCAATAAAAATGAGGACATTCATCTTCATCTTAAAGTCACAATCTTATAAATGTCGGTCATCTTTGGGTGCCGGTCATAATCGATAATGTTCTCTGAGTTTTAAACTGAAACGTTTATTGAAATCCACGGGAATAGATGGTTCTCGTTCCTTTGACCATATAAGGAATATTTTTGCATTTGTTATTCTCATACTTGATTAAACTGGATAATAACAAAATCAGGAATAGTCATGGCATGTACAATAGAATGAGAACAGTCTATCCTATGATTTGAATAAATAGTTCAGTTCGAAATCCTGAGAACATTTTCGGTAGACAAGTAAAGAAGGCCTGAGTGTACAGCAGCCGACACAAGTTTGTAACTATCAATATGAGAACACTAGACTGAATATACTAGTGTATGGTCCCATAATTCCTGAGGGAGTTGTAGGTGCGTCACATTAACATATGGCGTCTGTAGGTCGTTTTTAAACCTGGCGGAGCCCATCTCCTCTCCAGGTCTGAATATAGAGAGTGAGTAAGATATATAGAGGAAGAATAGGCTCCAGTACTAGACTAGTACTGTTATATCGACATTGAATGGATGAAAATCAAAGTTGACCTCGGCGGGATTTGTACTCAGAGAACAGAGAACCGTAACGAATACATTAAAGCTTTCTATCCGAGTCTTAACGACTCTGTCAGCTTTCCGCCTTTATCGCAATGTTCTCAGTGTGTATATTAGTGTATAATAATTCTTCAAGTTAAAAATTGTTGATACTTTTTCGTCTCATAAATTATATATTTATGCCTGGTAACACATAAAGTGTAAGTAAAGACAGGTTGTTGATGGAGTCATACATATGGTTTCCGCTGTATTTGCAATATTGACTGTCACTGTCGATACTATTTCTAATGTCGTTTATACGAAAGGGAAATTGTCACGATTAGAAAATAGAACCCTTTCATATTTGTCTCTCCAATTTCTGTTTTCATATTTAATGTACCGAATGTAAATGAAACCACCTGGACATGATAAAGTATCAGCGGAAATATCTGTTTGATGGTTCAGTAGTTTGATAATTCATTCATCTCCTTCAGTTGGGGGTCGATGATATAAATAGCAGATTACATCCTCTATGTTTGATAAGTAGAGGATATATGTATCAGTTCAAAGTGCTACGTCTTAAAAATTAACTGTGTCCTGCTGAATGGGGATGGATTGCAACAGGAAGTGAACTTTCGTTTGCAATTTAAATATTATAGCAGCCTATTGAAGTCACCACAAGTATCAACATCACAGTAAGAAAAACAAAAGCACCAACATCTTGTTTAACAATCTTGTGTTTAAAGAAATTATTTCATTGCATAAGAAATGATCGAACAATGATTCTCTCTCGTCAGTCTTTTATCTCCTAGTCTCTCTCCCCACTTCACTAAGAATATACTTTCTCATCCTTCTGTTTTATTGCTCTGTATTGCTATCTCTGTCTTTTTCTCTCTCACTATATATATTCTCTCTATCTATAACTCTGTTTATATATACATATATAAAAATAAAGATTAATTCATTTAAACTCTTGTATACACACCATTTATACAGGATATCCGTGTAAACTATGCTCAATCAAGTACAAGAGAGCTTATTTAGTTTATATTAAATTTCAGACAATATGTATGCGCTACCTGGCGAGGGAGGCCATTTTAGAACCGCTACACCACTATATTGTGGTAGACTTAACTGGATCCAAAAACTAAGGTTGCACATAAATGTTAAGTGTATGAACTTTAATATATATATATATATATATATTTATTAAAATAACAGATTAAAGTTTAAGCAAAGAATCGCTGCTTTTACCCTTAACGGGATCTTCTGAAGATCCCGTTAAGGGTGAACGCACCGATTCTTTGCTTAAACTTTAATCTGTTATTTTAATAAATATTTGCTCTACGGTTCTTATATATCTGATATATTTTTATCCTTATCGAGCCCTCTTTGGATTTTAGTCTTCCAATTTATTATTATTACTATATATATATTTTTTAGGAACGATCGACTTTCGTCAAATCGGACCGAAAAAAAACAATGTTTCCGTTGGTCTTTCCAATTGCTAATACTATCTATCGGTCGCAACTCCAGGTAGAAGGAGCAACGTGAAATAAAGTGTCTTGCTCAAGGACATAACGCATCGCCTGGTCCAGGAATCGAACTCACAACCTTACGATTGCGAATCCAATTCTCTAACCACTCAGCCACACGCCTTCACTATATAGTGCTGAGACTGAGGAGACCGCTAATCATGTGGATACTCGATATATGGGGAGATGTAGAGTGGGTATAGAAATTTGTAAAATCAAAACGAGGATGTACTTTATGGAACACCCAAATGATTTAGGCGTCGACCTTAACCAGGAGCAATAACATTAAGAAAGACATGAACCACCACATAACAGTTTGTTTTGAACATTTTGAAAGTACGTTTACAAGTATGAATTTTCAACAGAATTTTGTAGTTGTTTCTGTGGCCTAACGGTAGGTACTAGAGACGGTGAAGATCCTGGCCTTGGGTTCGATCCTGACCTGGTCAAAAAGTACATTCAACCTTTTTTTATTTTACAACGAATAGAAAACGTCAAAGGTTTACCGGGAACCCTACTCCCGAATAGGATCGAACAATTTGTGTGTCAAATCGAAAGTGCCTGGCACTGCGGTCGGGAATTTATATCTCTTTCGTCTCCCCCCCTTCTCTATACCCTCTCTCTCTCTAGTGTGTGTGAGTGTGTGTGTATCATTCTCACATTATTTATCTCACCGTGATTCGTTCTCTTTTCTTTCTAAAACTCTTTTTCTTTTTCTTTCACATTTTTCTTATAATTGTCCTTTCTTACACCAACTTCTCATTTACGGCGCCCCCTCATCATTGTTCGTCTCCTCTCCACTCGCTTTATTTCTCTCTCTTTCACACTCTTTTCTCAGTACTAACCAGCATGATAGAAAAATTACTGAAGTTAAATTAGTTACATGTGTTAAGTTAACCGATCAAAATAAATTCATGCGGAATTAAACCTTTTCACAAACTCAATTCACGGCCTACACTATGAATATTCTAGAAATATTTATTTTCTATTAACGCTTGTATTCTAATAATCTCAGTATTCTAGTAATCTCTTATTCCAGTAATCTATACTGGTAATCTCAACATTCTACTAATCACCTATTCCACTAATCTCTGTATTATAGTAATCTTTGTATTATAATAATCTATGCCAGCCCTCTTCACTGTCACAAATGGATAGATAGATAACTTCTCTGGTATAAGTGGGTTTCTATCTATTTCCCATACACAACCGATTAGCTCAGAGTTTTACTGGCTTAACCAGGTGTCTAGCTATATTAAGTGGCGCAATCATATGTTCAGCTACCTACACTGGCACAACCGGGTGTATGTAACTATCTTCACAGGTACAACCAGGTGTCTAGCTATTTTCTCAGGTACAACCGACCGGGTGGCTGATTATTTTCACAGGCACAATCGCGTGTCTAGCTATCTTCGCAGGCAAAACCAGGTGTCTAGGTTTCTCCACTGACTCTACCAGGTGGGTAGATATTTAAACTGACACAACCAGATGTTTACCTATCTTAACTGATACGACACAGTAGCTGATTACCTTCGCTGGCACAACCTCAGCTAATATGTAATCTATAATAAAGGAGAGCCGGCACAAATTCCCGCAGCATTCTATCAAACACCCTAACTATATAACTACCCCCACCCCTACGAAAACTGCGATTTCCGAAAGTCGACTAAACCCGCACATTGCCTCGCATCCGACGCCCGTTACGCACCATTTTATCCACGATTACCCAATCATTGATTCGCGGTCTTACCCATAATTTTACTCACGAATCTTCATTTGGCAGTATCGGTAGAGAGTCGGACGCCATGCTTTCCAGCATAGTTACGTCCCTTTACGGTCTGAGTTCAAATCCCGCCGAGGTTAACTTTGCCTTTCATCCTTACGGGGTCGATAAAATAAAGTACCAGTAATGTACTGGGTAATTGCTGGCCTTGTGCCAAAAGTAGAAACAATTATTTCGAAGTTAAAAGGTGGTGGATTGGCAGTATCGGTAGAGGGTCTGACGCCATGCTTTGAAGCAAAGAGTTACGGCCCTTTACGGTCTGAGTTCAAATCCCACCGAGGTTCACTTTGCCTTTCATCCTTACGGGGTCGATAAAATAAAGTACCAGTAATACACTGGGATAATTGCTGGCCTTGTACCAAAAGTAGAAACAATTATTTCGAAGTTAAAAGATGTACAGAACTAAGCAGAAACAAACGGCACTACAAGCAAAGTAAGTGTTCCCCTTATTCCTACCTCTCCTGAATAAGTCAATACTGGACTTACGATCTGAGTTGCTTATGAGTCCAATATTCACCAACGGAACAAAGACCTTGATGAATAGTCATGAGCATAAGAGAGTCATAGAAGAGATAGGTGAGAATATCTGATAGTTGTCTCTAAATCTAATCACAGAGTAATGACAGCAATATATAAGAAGATATGTATTTTATTATCAGGAATTGCTTATTAATAAACTGTATCCTTTTTCAGTCGTTATGTAGTTCACCTAAATACTGTTAAAAGAGACAAAAATATTTCAAATATTTACTCTTTTGTATCATCATCCCTTTCGTCACAGTCCAATTCTTCTGTCACATACAACATATATAGAGATAAGGTTCACATAGTTCAATGCTATAGCCACCAACAGAGTTTGGACTCAATATTTAGTAGTGCGTTTATGTGTGTGTGTTTATTTGAACTTTTAAGCCGACTCTCATATATGAGGTACAATAACTCCAACGCTTCAGCAAATCTCTATATAATATAACTTTAATTATCATGAGGCTCAATACGTTATGATCGCTTGTGGTGGGGTAATAATACTCCAGCTGCCACACACCCAGTATCGTACCACATTAGACCCATGTCTGCAATTCCTCTCCCACCTCTCTCTTCACACACACATACACGCACACACACACACACACACACACACACATACACACACACACACACACACACACACACATATATATATATATATATATATATATATATATATATATATATATATATATATATATATATATATATATATATATTTACACACATACACGTCCGCATTTTTATATATACATATATATGTGCAGGTGTACGTGTGCGTGTTTCTCTGTTCGTGTGTGTGTGTGTGCATGAGTGACTATTACAAATTACACACATAGACACAAACATGTACATATATATATATATATATATGAGAGAGAGAGAGAGAGAGAGAGAGAGAGTGAGGGAGAGAGAGAGAGAGTGAAAGAGAGAGAGATTGAGGGACAGACAGAATTAGGAAAATCGCTTGGAAATACCGGATGTATACAGCGTCTGTATATATAAAGATACATCGAAATTTATTTGAAGTCTCTGTAGTCGATTTTTTAAATGGTTGGAATGGAAAATTTCAAGTGAAAACCAAATATGCCTGCAAAATGTTCTGACGCAGTTTTTAACAAAAATATGTAGAAACACTAATAGTTTGATTGTTGGTTTTCTTAATGGCTGCCTTCTGGTCTGTCAGTTGAAATAAATGATATTCCTGGCAGACAGGATGTGATATAAAAGCACTTCCGGTTACAATGAAGAAACAAATATTTGTCTCACTTCTCTAGTAACAATGAAGCCATGTTTTACACTGATTTGCTTAGTAAAAATATATATAAAACATGACATACAAGTTAAACAGTTGGTTATACATTTTGTTTTTGAAATGTCTCTTGTAAATCAGAAAGGGTTTGTAGGATGAGGCGTGGATAGATTTTTCAATCCTTATTCTCTGTTACAAACAATATCGGATACACCCACCAACACTAACGCACATATAAAGTTATACCACGCACATACACAAACACTAAAATCTGTCTAATGCCCAATGGATCACCAGGCCGGTGCTTATCCCCTTTTCTGTGGCGTTAAGTGACTTAGAGTACAAGACTCCTCTTTGGATAGGATGCAAGATTAAAATCGCAGCTATTGCTGGTACTTATGTTTAGTTGAGTATAATGGAGCAATGAGGAATGAAGTGTTTGGCTCAAGAACACAACACACAAACTATTCTGGGAATCAAGCCCACGACATTTTGATCGTAAGTCCTACACCTTAGAACTAGACCACACACCTCTACACGAAGACACAACTACGTAATAACACATGAACTCACCCACCATTTCTAAAGGTGCTCAGTATAATGAATATGGATACTTTTCTGCAGGCTGCTGCAATTTTAATGACGGAAGAGATATGATTATTTTGTTTTTCATAAAATCTGATTACATCAGACATTGTAATAAGAAACTTTCCAGAGAGCTGGACAGCAGACGATCTTCAGAGAAGAAAACCCACCACCCCAAGCAAGTGTTTCGGTCCTTACTTCCATCCAAATATACGTAATGAAGTAAATTTATGAATTATGTTAATTATGTTTTAGTAATTGATATAAGGGAATATCATTAGAGACTGAGCGTATCGTTTTAACTAATACTGGTATGAAACATAATCTCCTCCGGAATTTTGATTTTGTGCGTAGTCACGTTATTGTTAAGAAGTTATATTGATAGGAACCTTTTATGGACAATAGTGAAGTTCACAGGCTTCACAATATTGATTATAAAATATTTCTTTATCGGAAATCACATTAGTGCCATTTCTGAGCCCTGTAACAGAGTGGACTTAATGTTGAAGTCTCCTTCTGTTTTCAGTCTTTTGTTTTTCCTAACCCTTTCAACTTTAAATTGATAGCACATTTATAGTCACTTGAAATACACAATACATAGTTTGGACATCATTTCTCATAAAGTGAAGAGCAAACGTTGTCCTGACAACATTTATAGTTCTTATGGTCAACACTGTTCTACATTTTCATCACACAGTCAACATTTATCTTACCGGATGAAAGACGTTTTAGATGAAACGGTTTCTATTGAATGCTTAATGGTGGGTAGAGATGTCAACAGACTCCCCCACCCCTCTCTCTCTACTCCCCATTTAAATCAAATATATATCTGAATATATTATATGGTATTGTATTGCATTGAAGATATTGTTTTCTGGTTCCTTGTGCCATCAATTATACCTAAATATATTGTCAAGACTTCCCTAATATTTTTGTATTTCTGACTTAAAATAAAAATGCTTTCTGAGTAAACGATAAAACTCGGCATGTAGCAACATTTAAACCTAACAAAACCAAACCAATCTTCTCAAAATACTATCAATCATTTTAATTGGAATTTTCACTCTAAACACATTCAACAAAACCAAATAACTTTAAACACACAAGAATCTATATACGCAAGCTATATACATCTTATATTCACTTTCTCTCTTTCGAAATCAGTTTATCAGCTTATTATAAACGAACTGAAAGCTCTCACATAAGTCTTAATTTGTCTGTTGTTGTTGCTA
This sequence comes from Eledone cirrhosa, assembly GCA_964016885.1. Lineage (NCBI taxonomy): Eukaryota > Metazoa > Mollusca > Cephalopoda > Octopoda > Eledonidae > Eledone > Eledone cirrhosa. The sequence continues at coordinate 16,309,442 of OZ024745.1, forward strand.
TTATTGTTGCTGTTGCAGCAATTGTTAATATTGCTGTTATCGTCAACATCGTTATTCTTAAAGTTAGTTTGGTTCTTATTTTTGGTGCATTTGTTGTTGCTGTTATTGCTGTTCTGCTACTGTTTCCGTTGTTATTGTTTATCTCGCAGCTATAATCAACAACGAGGTTTTGCGATAACTCGTTTCCTTCTTTCTGAACAAAAACACACAGAAATACACACACACACACACACACACACACACACACACACACACACACACACACACACACACACACATATATATATATATATATATATATATACACATGCACACATATATATATATATATATATACGTGTGTGTGTTGTGTGCATACTTATTCACGTAAATAACACCTGTTATTTACCGATATTTAATGCCACCGACACCACCGCAGCTATTCTAGCTCTCATCACGGAGTTCCTACTATACAGCAGCTGCAGCGATTGTTGTGTGATTCGACGTATAGTAAGGCGTCTATATATTGCAACCCGATGTCAACACAATACATCTTATTTCATGTATTGACACAAGCTTTATGAAACTAATGCTTAATAGAACAACTGATCAATTAACTAATAATTAGCTATAAACCAATCACATGTTTACCTTTTGATGCCAGAATAATTACTGTGATACAAAATGCCCTGAAATAAGTTGGCAAATCTGCTATGTGCTGCTTCTCTTTGGAAATTCTCTATTGATATATATATATATATATATATATATATATATATATACCCACATGTACGACTCTTTATAAAACATTCCACCCCACTCCAATTCAATCCAAGACTTTCTCACTCCTGTTGATGGAACCCACCCCTGGTTGACCACCTTTTGGTCATGTCAGGGGTGTAGCCGTACTCACTACGCTTGACTAATTGCGAGTTAGTAAGTCTATTTAACCCTTTTAACAGCTATTGTTTTGTGCGCTACTGGGGTTCCACTTACACTCCTCACCGGACAAGGGTCTGGTAGTGAAGCAAGTTTAGTTGCCGACCACTTGACCATGAATCAGTTTGTATTGGGTTACGTGGTACAGTAGAAGGCAGAAACCTGACATGACCCCTCGGCCAAAAATATTCACATTTCATAAAGTTTGGACAATTTTTCTAGACATGTGATCGGAAGGTAGAATGGTAAATAAAGAATTAGTACAGGTACAGATTCAGACCTGTACTGAATTATTTGTTTCGCCGGACTGACAAAGACTACGAAATAATGGTTTCTGTTTTAGACCCAAGGCCAACAAATTTTGGAGGAGAGGAAAGTCGATTAAATCGACCCAGTGTGTTACTGGTACTTTATTTTATCAACCCCGTAAGGATGGGAGACAAAGCTAACCTCGGTGGTATTTAAACTCATAATATAAAGGGATGTAACTCTATGGTGTAGAGCATGGTGTTAGAGCATGAACGTTATATATATATAATTTAAGGTATCATAAAATATATAATATGTATGATGATTATGTGTCTATGTAGAAAAGTTCAATGTATATTTTCCCAGAGGCATCAATAATTGAAATCATGCGATTTATATGATCAAAATGCTATGCGCTTATGTGTTCCTCAAATGATATATTGCTCTTTCTCTCCATATATGTACATATAATCTTTTAATATGAATTATACATATATATAGATATATATAAATTTTGAGCATATGTTGGTTGTTTACCGACACTTCAGTATGAATATTGGAGCACTCGACTAAGTACGCATTTTGGAGCAATGTAAAATAAGTAAGTCAAACATGTAAAATTTGGGTTCGTTTATTATAACCTCTCTGGTATATATATTTCGGTGACAGCTATTATTGGCTGTGACCTCTTCAGGCAGTACGAATTAATGTGGAATAGACAGGTAAACATGTTGTTGAAATGTGTTCCACTCTGTCAATTCATCGATATGTCCAGCTCCTGGGTGTGTTGTTAGTCCTCCGAGGAACTGGAATCATATGGTTTGATTCCAGTTCATATATATATATATATATATATATATATATATGCAACTCCAGTTGCATTTTCGATTTCATCTTTTTTCCTTATATATATATACATATATATATATATACATATATATATATATATATATATATATATATATATATATATATATATATATATATATATATATATATATATATATATATATATATATATATATATATATAAGGAAAAAAGATGAAATCGAAAATGCAACTGGAGTCTTTTTAAAAAAAATATATATATTTATTTGGTTCCTTTACCGATTTCGCAGTTCTTCTGCTTTTCAAAAGTAGAATTGAGGTGGAGGGTTTGTGGTTATTCTCACACATCATATATATATATATCCAAAATTAAAATTAAGGGTTGTAATGTCTGAGAGACATGCGCCATATCCACTGTAGAATAAGCTCAAAGATTCCAATGAATAGATCTGAGCCTTACATATCAACTAGAAATAGATTGACAAATATATATATATATGAAATAAACATATGAAACTATCACAGGGAATAATTTGTAAAGAATGTAAGCACACATAGCTAGGTAGGTATCTAATTAAAGTTTAACTAGAACTTCAAATATAGATACCTTTTAAAATGATTAACCTCCTTTGTATATATTTCTTTAAGTAAGAAATATATTTCACCAATAAATCTGTAAATCACAGCAGTCAAATTCTCGGATGTTCACCAAAGGAGAAGTTAAACCTTAATTAGTTATCTACCTAGCAATGTGTGCTTACATTCTTTACAAATTATTCCCTGTGATTGTTTCATATGTTTATTTTATATATATATGTCAATCTATTTCTAGTTGATATATATATATATATGTATATATTCTTTTATTTCTTTCCTTATGGTTTCTGTCATTAGATTGCTGTGTTGCTGGAGCACCGACTTGAAACAATTTAGTTAATCATATCACCCTACACACATGTACACATATTGGTAAAGTTATTGAAATATCTTTCACATGTTATGGAACATGATTACACTACTTACCATGAAACATATTTGTTGAAATTGCAAACTATTTTTAAATTCATCTGAAATCATTGGTATTATAGAGATAACCTATATAAGGATCTATAATAGAATTGTTATAGAGGTGAAAAATTTGTATTAACCACATACACAAATACCAACACACACATACATACATTTACACATATGATGTAGATTTAGAACTTTCCAGTTTAATGATTACCTGGAGACATGGGTTGTGTGGTGGACATATTGGTGTGAGAAGCAATGACGTCATATTTAAAAATATTAATAGAAAATAATATAAACTACAAGATGATAATACGTTTATTCTTGCTTTGAATTCTTTTACACCCGAGCAGATTCCTTATTACAAACATTTTTTCAACAAATAAGTTTTGAGTAAAGAAATAAAAAAATAAAAAATACATTCAAGTAAAAATGTTGGAAAAAGAATATTTCGTTGTCTTTGATGAAGAATCCGATAGAATACCTGCAAGAATTCTTCTCTAGAGAGAGATAAGTAATATTATCCTAACTAGGTACTTGAAAGGATAACCAAAAAACAAGAAAATAATATATATATATATACATATATACATACATATATATATATATATATATATATATATATATATATATATATATATATATATATATATATATATATATATATATATATATATATATATATATATATATATATATATATATATATATATATATATATATATATATATATATATATATATATATAATATATATATAATATATATATATATATATATGTATGTGTGTGTATAATGCTCATTTCAATTTCCTCAAAAACATGATTAACGTGGCTGAAATCTCTTGTAAAGTCTCTCTGAGAAAATACGTATTGAGATTCCGGGTGATTAGAAAGATCAAAGGGCATTGTTGTTTAGAAATGGTTTTAATCACGTGATATCTAAGATTCTCAGCTGGTATTTCATTTTTTGTTGTCATCTAAGTTGACTTGGAAACAGATAGATTCCCCACCTCCTCCACTTGGTGAACTATAAAAAATAATTATAATGTCAGCAGAGTAAGAAGCTATTCCATGCTATCACATTATCTGCAAATCTCAATTATTTCTTGTAAATTGCAAGAAGCGCCAAGAAGCATACACAGATATATTTTACCGTTTCTGCAGACATTGGCATGAAATATATTTGCCAAGGATTAACTCAAACCTGATAGTAACACAAATAATGAGAATATTAATAATAACAATAATAATATTGATAAAAAATGTAAAGAAACTGCTTTCTTCATCTTTTCAAAATGGCTGAAGTGTAGGTTAATAAAACTTATTTTATGATCATCTAGTATATATGTCAGCTAAGCCTCACATTATACGTGACCTGAAACTGCTGTTACTTCAGCTGTTGTCTTTCCCGATGATAAAGATGATGATAGCGATGATGATGTAAACAATTTTCTGATATATATATATATATATATATATATATATATATATATATATATATATATATATATATATTATATTATATTGAGATAAATACCAGACTGAATATATTGCTGCGCTTTTTTGTAGTAAAGATGTGCAGGGATATTGTAAATATAGTATAACATAGTGCAGTGTAGGATATAATATATATATATATATATATGAATATATGCGCACGTCTGTGTGTGTATAAAGACTAAAATATCTAGTGGATTAATGGAATGGTTAGGAACGTCGATAAAATAATTTCAATAAATTTGTCAGACTGTAATATGTTCATATTGCAGGAGGTGGAGGGGGTTGTGAAGGGGTTGGAGGAATAGGAGGTGGAGAAAGAAATTTTACTTTTCAATCAAACATTTGTATCGGATAACCAAAATGTCATTATGTTTATCAGTTTATATGCAAAGTTTCGGATCACCGTGTGGTTGCTGCTACGTTGTGTCGTTCTTATGTTGTGTCGTCTTTACGTTGTTTTTTGTCAATACGTTGCCCCAGGTCATACCTGATCCTATTTCTCAAAACCTGAGACGACATTGTCCGACCTAACAGCTATTGACTAAGAAGGTATCCTTTGGCTCTTATTTCTGGGATATAGAGACACCATAAACAGGAAAAGATCTACACATCTCCCCCACTTCAGCAGCAATGTGGCAACTGTTGAAATCCTCTTGTATACTCAGGAGTTGTGTACTTAGCCTCAGTTACAACACCAGACGTTACCTAGATTAAGTTCAAAAGATGTAATCAACATCTGTACTATTTTAATGGTAGGAATATAGAAAAAATCTACTTAGACTTTTCGAATTACCTGGATCATCAGACAATAATTTTACTGCTCTGCTATAACATGCAATATTATGTAATATAGTTAATGTTGATACAAATATGTTCCATGTAGCAGAACAGCGTAAATGTGAAATACGCATAAGCGAAAAATTCCAGACACTGAAACAGTTTGTAATATTTCTCAACAGAATATTGGAGATATTATCTTTCACAAAGCATTCTATTCTGTGAATATAAACTGACTAAACACACCTTGGATCAAGCATGATAAATTCTAATTATCGACCACGAACTGCATCAAGTTCCACCTTTGTCTAAAAATAAAAACCTTAGCCTTTATTCTTCGTAACTATCCAACATGGCCGACGGTGTCTTAGCCCACGTCATTTCCTTCCAACAATAAGAAACCAATTTACTAGAGATTTGCAGTTAAATCTCCATTTATGAAACACGCTTGGAAAGTTACGAACGTATTTTATGTATGTTTGTGTGACACATTAAGTAATGCAATCACGAATTATGGAATGTTTAATGTGTGTCCGTCCGTGTGTGTTCGTCCAAGTGTCTGTTTGTATGTATATCCGTTGTGTGTGTGTGTGTGTGTGTGTGTGTGTGTGTGTGTGTGTGTGTGTGTGTGTGTGTGTGTGTGTGTGTGTGTGTGTGTGTGTGTGTATGTGTGTGTGTCTATGTGTTTGAATACGCCTATAATTATAGACCAATTCAGATGTTGTGAGGTTAGTGTATATATTAACAATTGTAGCGTGCGTTATGTCTTCTGATGAAATTCTTTGTAACAATGTAGCGCAGTTGTTTCCATTTCCATACCCAAATATCAAGCAATTGGCAATTTATTGCATACCTTAGATTCGTCTTCATTTGTATGTTTTTGTCTAAAAACCTATCAAAACCTGTATGATATATCTTCAAAGATCACCGAACTGGCTTTATTTATTTAAATAACTAATTAGATTTCTTCCAGAAGCTCCTCATTATGATTATTAAGGGTTATGCAGTCATGAGTGACTAATCATAGGATTTCCCCCCACCCCGAGGCACAAACATAGACAGAGTATGTTTGTGGAACATCAGCAGTCGCCTATGCTTGCAAGTATATCCTTTGCACGAAACTGATGTATCCATACGACAGGCAAAGGTCTATTCAACTTGGCATCAGTGTCATAATAGTTCATTTCTTCTGAATAAACTACACCAACGTGAAATAATGTCTAGGTCAAGGACGCAACACGCTACTCGGTCCGGGAATTGAGCTGGTGATCTACGATCGTGAGCCCAGTATCTTAACCAATTAGTCATTCGTTCTAGAGACAACAATATTTGATTAAATGCCTTGTTTACATCTGTACAAAAAAAAAAAAAGGAAAAAACAAAACAAACCAAAAAACAAAAAAAACAAAATACCACTTCCTGATCGATATTGTTTTGAAGTTTGAAATTCAAAAATTTTATTTTCCAAAGAAATAATTCTCCTTCTACTTTCCTCATTCTCTCTCGCCCTCCCCATCGCCCCCTTCCACTTTCTCTCCCCCCTCTCTCTCTCTCTGCATAAGGAGATGTTAATCTTTAGATGATTCAGTTTCAGATCTTTTTGATATTTTTAAAAAGGTGTTTTTAGTATTTCATTGTACATTGATATTGACTTTTATATACATGTTTAATGGCTTAAATATTTTTGCTAGCTCGATGGATAACATTTGAGTTTTTCAGAAGGTTGTCTGTGGAAAAAGTTGTTTATCATTACATACTTTTATAAATCGTTTTCAATACAGTATATTAATTTCTATTTATTTATTTTGTATCTCAATTGATGAAAAATAATGTATCGAAATGATCAATCCCTGACTCATTGCATCTCTAGCAGAGATAGTGAGTCAAGGGAGTCTCAGTACTTCCGTCCAGAACCAAAATCATTCTTTTTGGCCCCAACAAATATACAAACATGACAGTTTTCCATAATTTTTGTCTACCATTTTCCGCTTATAAGTTATTGGTCAATCCGAGGATATGGAAGCAGAGTAGATCACACAGTTATAACCAAATTAAAGGAATTCAATAAGCATTTAAGTATCGCACAATATGTTACATTTCTAAGATTCTCACAAGAACTGAAAGTTTGTAGAGGGTTTAATTTATATCATTGCTTCTTAATTTATTGACTTCATAAAGAGAAAAGGGCACATTGTTCTTGGCATGAATTCAAATCCGAATATAAAGAAATGTATTTAAATACTGCCAATAATTGTATTAATTATGAATCGTATTATGTTGACAAGATAAATTATATTGTTCTCTTATCCTTTCCATTCTTTGTTACATGCTAAGTTGCAGTGAAAGGGGTATAGTTTAGTGGATAGGATGTTTGGTTCACAATTGTAAGATTGTTCATTTCTTGGCTGCACCGTATGATCTCCAGCCAGATGTATTACGTATTTTACGTTTTTCCAGGCCACTCAGCTGACAAAACTAAGCTTTTCCTGCAAATTCACGGAACTAAACTTGTCAAACACTGTGTCCTTTATAAAACAGGCAGTGCATTTCCGTGGAAAAAATACCTTGCTGTATATTCCCACTTCGCTTGTCTCTCAATTTATATCCCGTCGAGGTCAACTTTGCTGTTCATCGTATTGAGGTCGATAAAATAAAGTAACAGTCCAGGCTGGTGGATTAGTGAAATGCACTGAACATTTTCTTATGGTATTAGTCCCAGTTCTTTAAGTCCTGAGTTCGAACTCCAAAGTGGCCTACTAAGATGGTAGATTTAATACCTCATCCAGTATAACACCACTCCTGTCATTGGGTACATTTAATGGAGCTCACTCTGTTAAAAATATTTCTCACATTCCCATCCTTCTTCCAATCAATTTCAACAGTCTTGAAAAGAGTCATGTGCACTGATCTCCCCTTTCTCACCAAAACAGTAAAACAAAATATATAAATTCTGACACCCAAACAACCTTGTTATTTTCATTTTTCCTTCGTATTTTCTAGTTATCTTTATGATTTCATTCTCGTTCTCATCTATTCTCCTTTATACATTTTTCAAGTTTCACCCCCTCAGCTTCCATACCCAACTCATTCATCTCACCATAAATTTTTATCTTTCATAGTTCTTTATCCATATTTTCATATTTTTATACATTATTTGCTGCTTGCCTTTCTTCGATACGGTTCACTTCCGTCTGAAAAAGTTATCTATGAGAATTTCAAAAGAATATTCAGTGTGAATTCCCCCTGACCCTGTACAACCCACAACAATCAACATTGATATACTTCAATCTATGTCAAACATTTTCTCATCTCAACTCATCTAAGCCACATTTCTCCCACAAGTAACAACATTGTTTGATTTTGTCACTAGTTGACTTTATTTGTCTTTATATCTTTTGTCTGCGATTGTCACTGGAATCCCAGTGACAATTGCAGACATGAGATTCCAGTCAAGAAAGAAACAGAAACGAGAAGCAAATGCTTCCCTGTAGAATTCCCATGAACTTAATCTCTTTCACTGACTTTTATTACTTAAGTATTTGTCCTACAGACACCTTAAGTAACTATCAGTGGAGTTTTCAAATATATCCAACTTAAATAAAGCTATTACTATAAAACAATTTGCTACTTTTGCACTCATTATTTCTCAAGAAACTTATATATCTTCTGTGTTTTTCTTCAACTCTTTATGCATTTTCACTTTTTCGCTCACACCAGAATCTACTGAGATGTCACCAAACCATAACTATAACCACTTTTAGTTATTTTCAAAACGAAGAGAAAACAACCTTGAAACATTTGTTACTCGATTTATATGCCCCAGCTATTATAAAATACGTTCTGTCTTCCAGTGAAGTAGCCAACACCTCCACACCATTTACCCCTTCCTTCATTCCTTCCTTCCTTCCTTCCTTCCTTCCTTCTTAATGGTGGCTTTAATGCAGAATTTATTTCTAATGTATTCCTCTGACATCCTGTGATATTATGTTATTCTTTAACCCGTAATTTGTTTTTCTAATTTCTCAGTGACTCAATAACTTCGCCATATGGATAATATATTTTTAACCTCATTCTATCTGCTTGTCGCCTGTTTATCCTCTTAATCATTTATTTATACTTGAACCACCCTGCTACAGGAACTCAGACATCTTACAGTTTACAGAATATTTATTCATGTGTTTTTCTTATTTTTCTTTGATATTACGCTTCTCAATTTGCTCCGCTACAGAGCATTGTTGGGCAGGTTGGTGTGCTTGCAAGCTAAGGAACATCTTCATGTCTCTAACACTTGTTCAATGAAGCCATTTGACTTGACCTAGTGTGACAATGACAATAAACATTATAAAAACTTTAATAAGATTTCGATATTGTTCCGAGGTTATTAGGGGATGTAGGCCTGACTAAGTAGTTAAGAGGTCTACTTGGTAATCACGATGTCACATGTTTGATTCCACTATGTAGCATCTTGTGTAAGTGTTTTTACCATAGCATCAGGTCGACTGAGCCTTGTGTGTGAAAGTGGGTAGATGCATACTGTGGAAATCCGTCGGATGGAAGGAACTTGTAATTCACGTACAGCCATGTCACATAATGTGTCACACTGTGTCACACTGGTTCTGCCTCTGAATTATCTTAAGGTTATTCGTGTTTGTGGAATACTCAACCACGTATATGTTACTTCATAAGGTGGGGTTATAGTTGATCGACCAGCTGGATAATCATCGCGGAAAATGACTTATAAATGGGACTGAGTTATAAATGGGACTGAGTTATAAATGGGAGTGAGTTATAAATGGGACTGAGTTATAAATGGGAGTGAGTTATAACAATAACAACGATGACAAAACAACAACATGAATAATTGTTTCTACTTTTGGCACAAGGCCAGCAATTATTCCAGTGTATTACTGGTACTTTATTTTATCGATCCCGTAAGGATGAAAGGCAAAGTTAACCTCGGCGGGTTTTGAACTAAGACCATAAAGGGCCGTAACTCCTTGCTGCAAAGCATTTTGTCCGACGCTCTACCGATACTGCCAATCAACCACTCACCCACCGTAAACAATAATAACAACATCAACATCAAAAACAACAGCAGCCACATCACCAAGAACAATAACAACGATGACAAAACAACAACAACATGAATAATGCCATCAAGTTCTATATATTTGTTCTATTTAATGTCAGTCTTACCACTGTCTGCTGATAACACATTCTTTACATTTTATAGAATCTGGTTTGATTTATGGTATTTATCTCGCTACTAGATAAATACACACATTATAAATAATAGTGTATATACATATTTATATATATATATATATAGATATATATATATATATTTAAAGAGTGAGAGAGAGGGAGAGAGAGAGAGAGGGGGATTTGTATGATCTCTTTCAGAAGGAGGGGGCTTTTGCCGATGAGGGGGAGATAGATAGTTTTGTTCGTTCATTCGGCGTCTCCCTTGGTCTTTTTCCCGTGTGCAATTATATACACACATACATCCAAACACACACACACACACACACACACACACACACACACACACACACACACACACACACACACACACACACACACACACACACACACACACACACACACACACATATATATATATATATAACCCATATTTCGATGTATGTGTTCTATGTACTTTCCTATATTATCTATGTGATAGATGATGTAGTATATTAGCTATATCACAGTTCTTTACAATTATATATATATATACACACGGCCATATAAAGTATATTTTTCGTTAAATGGTTGTTAGAAATAGTAGATAGCGAGTGCATGCAGATATTCTGTGAAAACTAGTCCACCTACACACATCAAGGGGAAACACAAACACAAAATATATCAATAAATATTATCATTCTCAAGTAGTTAACATGCTCAACACAACTAGAATCATATGGTAAGCCTCACTTTTTACTGATGATCTATTACATAGTGAACACACCTCATAAACATAGCCAAATCTCTATCACAAACATTAGTCTTTCTCCTCAAAGAGAAAATACTTCAGTCACTAACAAACAACCATTTCCAATGATTAACCCTTCTGATACCAACTATAAAGATGCGTGGCTTAGTGGTAAGGAGGTTAGACTTACGATCACAATGTCAAAAGTTCGATTCCTGGACTGGGCTATTTGATGTGTTCTTGAGTAAAACACACCCTTTCCCGCTGCTCCAGTACACTCTGTTGAAAGTGAATACCGGCAATAGCTGGTCATTTTAACCCTGCGATGAACTGGCATCCTGTCCAGGAGGGAATCTTGGACGCCCAGTTGCTTAATGCCACAGAAACTGGGTTTCCACCGTCCTGTTGAGCCTCCAGGTTCGAGACAGACTTCAGATATTAGTTACCAACTTGCCTAAAACTAAAAGTAGTTCTTTGATACAAAGCCATTTGTTATAAATTATTGATAAATTTAAACCTTATATCATAAATTTGTTAAGTTATGTTTCAAATACCTCCTTAAAATGAAAAAAAAAAAAGGTATTTTACTAAATCCCTGAAAATTCTTAACTATTTTGAAAATAAATTGAATATCTTACATTTCATATTTTACAAGAAATCCGATAACGAATGGATTCAGCAAGACTCACCATGGAATATTGCTTTCACATATGGAACTGTTGCTGTTACTATACACACATGTTAAACTACATTTAAAGAAAGATCACTCAATTGAGTGGCATATTACACAGACACAATCCAACTTCTGGCCCTGAAACTTATTGTCTTTTTCTCAGACACAAAACAGAGGTAGGTTGGGTATAATTCGGTTCGTCTTGTGATTGATATATTTCATATAATTCTAGATTATTGAATGTGTATATAAAATCATATAAATTGAAGCAGACACTCTTATTCCTGTAGCAGTAAACGGCACAGTGTTGAGAAATGTAATTGTTATAGATAAGGAGGTGCGATATTAGGAATACATTTACATATCAGTTAAATCTTAATTGGCAGGAAGTATTTTCAAATTAATTAAATGTGATAACGATATTTTTCTGTGCACCAAAAATATCAAAAATATATTAAAATAGACAGTGAAACGTGTTGTAATAATATAGACTTATTTCTAAGAAATCATTATATTATTTAACTAGCAGTGGTACCCGGCGTTACACGGGATAAGATATTTTGGAACGCGGGCCGCCAACAGACCTAATCGTGGAGACACTGCATGCGTGGACAATATGTAAAGAAAATAAACCGAATACTCTGATGGCTGGATAATCTTTAAGATTTTCCTCGATGAAGCAGGAAAAATGCAGGTTTTCACCTAATGCGAGCCCTAGGGGATCAAGAAAATGAATTTTATTTATGTGCATAATATGCCTTGAAATTTCGGGAAAATCGGCTGGACGTAACACCTCAAAAAAGCCCTAAAAAGCTGAAAAAAGTTTTTCACCTAATGCGGGCCCTAGGCCATAAAAAAGTTGGAATTTATTTGCTTACGGTATGAAGAAGAGACTGAGTAATACATAGTTACAATTTCAAGGAAATCAGTCTGACGTAACGACTCAAAACACTCCTAAAAACCTGAAAAAACGCAGTTTTTCAACTAATGCAGGCCCTAGAGGATCAAAAAGTTGAATTTTTTATGTACATAACACTCCCTGAAACAAGTAATACACATGTAAAGTTTGAAAAAAGTTGGTTGGGTACTTCTCGAGTTTTAGGGATTTAAACACACACACACACACACACACACACACACACACACACACACACACACACACACACACACACACACACACACACACACACAGACATCCTCAGGGAAGTGATGTAATGCGGAAAGTCAGACATACAGACATATATAAGAGCGCGACGTTATATGTATGTATCTATCTAAAAAGAGAAATACTAAGATTTATAGAGGGAGATTGCTAAATCGCCTAATGCGGTCCCCAGGGCATTGAATATGAAATTTTTGCTCAGAAAACTCCCTGAAACATAAGTATTACATGTGTAAAGTTTGAAAACAGTCGGTTGGGTGGTTCTCGAGTTTTAGGGATTCAAACTCACACACACACACACACAGAAAGACATCCTCAGTTTTATATATATATAGATATTGGTGTCTGATATGATGATGTATTTTTCTGTTTTTAGAAATGGATTGATAGTATTCTATAATATCAAAACCCAGGGTATCTCTAATTAGATTTATCTTTGATGTTATCCAACCCCTTGACTTAGGAATAGATCGATAAGATCCCAGAACTCATTCGCTTAACGAGTGGGGCATAGCTCGTCAAATCGGACAAAGGAAACAACGTTTCTATTGGTCTTTCCATTGCTGATACTATCTACCAGCTGCCACTCCTGGCAGATATCTTAATAGTGCTTTGTTTAATAAATAGTATTGTCATTGGAGTATAACACTGGCAGCTCAGGTGACCATGTCTTGTAGTCAGGACAGAAAATAAGAGTATATTGGGGGCAGTTTAAAGATGTACACTCTATAGAAGGTAGAACCTTGGATGACTCAAAACACCTGGCGTTGACTGAGTGAAGGCGAGATGAGAAAAACACATCCTACATAAGGTAAGGCGCAGAGAGTTAGTTTGTTAAAGACGGACCTGAGTAGCGATAGAGAAATTAAAACCTTATTTCTCAAGCAGGAAGAGGAAAATTAATATTGGCTTCTGATTTAAGCACAAGGCCAACACTTTTTGGGGGAGAGGAAAGTCGATTAAATTGAACTCAGTGCATTACCGGTACCTTATTTTATCGACCCCGTAAGGATGAACGGCATAGCTAGCCTCGATGGGATTTGAACTCAGAACGTAAATAGCCGTAACTATAAACCGCAAATCATGGCGTCCGCGCTCCACAGCCCTACCGCCATTAATAATAAAAAATCTCTCACCTGTAAACATAACATAAATGTAAAAACTTTAAAACAATCCATTCTGAGTTTTCAAAAAAATCTAATAAACATAGTAATCTTTCGATGAATTTTGACGAGTAGCTACAGAGTTCTAAAATACAATAATAATATAATTATAAATATTTCTGGTTTGTGTTTGACATAATCATTGGTTTGACACGATTTCCCTTCGCAGGCGGAAACAGAGGTTTTCATAGGAACAAAAAAGCAGCTTTAAAACACGTAAAAGCATTTTCTTTGTTTTCTTTGAGTATTATGGAGATAAAATAGAATGATTTCACATTCGTTTACATTTTGAAAACGAGGATTATAATTAAAAGGATCTGTAGTTGAATCAGCATGAAATTTAGAACAAGGAAAGTTGCTTTTATCGCTTGTTAATAACATTTAATAGGCCGTTACTACAAACCTTTTATCACTCCTCTTCTCACATCGACCTACCACAATCCTATGATCAAAACCTCCTATCATCTCTATAAAAAGAATCCACTTAAAACTAACATTTCTCATAACCCTCGCTTACCACAACTTGTGATTTCCAGAAGAAAAGTTTGTTTCCCCTAAGCAATGACCACAGATATTTCATCCTCGGTTTACACTTTCATATTTCTTAATTATCCTGTTTCATGATTAAGCACAGAATATAAAGGGTTGGATCATATTTTAAACTTTATATGAGTATCTACCTATCTGTCTGCCTGTCTCTCTGTCTGGTCTGGTCACTGTGCCTGTCTTTCTATCTGTCTGGTTTGGTCTGGTCTCCTTCTGTCCGGCTGTCTTGTCAGGTCTCTTTCTGTTCGTCATTTTGGTCTGGTCTCTCTGTCTCTGTCTGTTTCTCCGTATGTCTATCTATCTATCTATCTATCTATCTATCTATCTATCTATCTATCTATCTATCTATCTATCTATCTATCTATCTATCTATCTATCTATCTATCTATCTATCAGACGCGTGTCACTTCGCGGAGAAGTTTCCGTTAATTTATGTAAGAAAAAAACGTGAGTTTTTAGTTAAATTTTATATCATTGTGTAACTTGACCACCCGTCTGGACCTTCAGGTGGTGGGTCAACTCATTTTCGCCCCCTACAGGGGCGGAATATCCATTTAAAAATTTTTTCTCCATTGAATCTTGGAAAAAATATTGTAAAATTTTGATTACGTTATGAACGCTGCGTCCAACGATAATGGTGGTGGAGAGGCGGTAAGACTACAAAGCTCGCAGTCAACAACGTCTTCTTCACTAGATACTATAGAGATGGAAAGACAAAATGAAAATAAAAAAACGAATTCATATCCAAACAACACAAATGACACCAAACAGTTCAATGACAACAAAAATAACAGCAAAATCAATAATGATGATAAAAGCAACAATGATAACAACAACAAAGAAAAAAATAAAGACAACGCCAATAACACCAGCATCAAAGACAACAACAACACCAAGGAAAATACGGATGATACTAACATCGGTGACAACAAGAATAACAACAACAATAACAACAATAATGACAACACCACCAATACGGATTCCACAAAGAAACCAAAAATCTCCTTTGCAGAGAAAGTTCAAAAGAAAGAACAATTGATATATCTCGACATAACAAATGCTGAACAACTTTTAAAGGACGCTAAGAGATATGTCACTTTCGATAAAAATGGTGCTTTCAGCATCAATTCTCCGGTAGAAATT
The DNA here is from genome assembly GCA_964016885.1 of Eledone cirrhosa. Classification (NCBI taxonomy): domain Eukaryota; kingdom Metazoa; phylum Mollusca; class Cephalopoda; order Octopoda; family Eledonidae; genus Eledone; species Eledone cirrhosa. The sequence goes on from OZ024745.1 coordinate 16,325,348, forward strand.
CGCAAGGAAACTGCTCTCAAAACGATAGTTTTTAGAACAGTTTCCAATTCTACCCGAAGACCAGTCCAATTGTCACAGAAAGAAATTGAACTGGTTTTCAAAAATTCAATGAATGATATTGCATTCATTCAAAGAAGCAAACTTTTTGGGAGTATTTCGGTACTCATGAAGGATCAATTGACGGCCCAAAATTACTCTGTGTCGCCAATTGTATCCAACCTGTACACCTTTTTCCCTACATACATGGGAAAAAGGACACAAAAGATCAGAATCACAAGTGTCACACCAAAGGTGAACATATGGTGGATACTGTGCGGCTTCATCAATTTTGATGAAGACAGAATACTGTCAGTAGGAAAGTCCCCCAGAGATGTATTCAATGGGACTAGCATTGAAGTTCTGGTGCAAATGAGCCCAGAGCGAATAGCTATGATCCCACAGCGTGTACTCCTGGACGGACTCACCTACATAAACCTTTCGGTTGAGGGTAGGCGGCCTTCAAGTTACCATTGCTTTAGCAGGGGTCACCTGAGGGCTTCCTGTCCTAAACTAATGAACCAAAAAAAGGCTCTTCTGCCGACACCCATCAAAGCAACACAAGCACCAACACCACCACAACAACAACAACACCAACACACAAAAATAACCACAACAAACACAGTCCCACCCAACCCCACTCCACCTAAAACCACTGCAAAATCACATACAGGCACAACAGCTCCCCAAGACATACCCCTCCCCAATCACACAGACGATACAACAGATGAGGCTATCTCGCCATCACCCAGTGAAGACGAGGGAGAACCCCATCGCTCGAAAAGAAAGAAAAGACATCACAAAAGCAAAAAACCAGCAAACACTACCACAAACATACAACCACCAACACAAACAACAAAAATATCACAAACAAAACCCCCACCTCCTGAAAACAAAATACCTACAACAAAACGAAAGCACACACAAGAACTACAGACAAAAACAAACACAACACAAGAAAATTACACTTACACTTACATAAACACTGAAAACAAAACACTAATGGAGACCATCACGAACGACCCTTCGGTTTTCACCGAAGGGAAAACTTTCGCCCACTCTATAAAAAATAGCAAAAAACTGAACCTAAAACTGATTAGGGTCCCTATACAAACTTATAGGTCCCTAAAAGAAACATTTGAGAAGGATGTGGGTAATTCCTGCGTGAAACCACTCAACCGCGTCCTTCTCAAATGCCTCCCCACCCCAGACACCCCCACCCCACCAGACCCCACCAGACCCCACCCCACCAAGCATCTGCGTCCCCACCTCGCCGGAAACCACCACCCATCCAGACAACCCCTCCAACACCCCCATGGAAATCGTGCGGCCTGGTCCCCAGGAGGCGAAGGGTGAGTGATCTCTTTTCCTCTTTTAACTTTTCAGCACCAACATGGCCAATATAAGAGTTGGATGTGTGAACGTACGCGGCCTGGGGATGCCCTGGAAACAGGGCAAACTCTTAAACGACCTCAGGTCGCACAGTATGGATGTGGTAGCCATTTGCGAGTCCAGGATCCACGGCGAGCGACAGCTGGCCCCCATCTTCGATGACTTTGAGATCTACGCATCTCTCTGTCAACCGGGGGGTGGGGGCGGAGTTGCCGTTTTGCTGCGGAAACACCTGGGCCTCGTAACACAGACGGTACATCTGGACCCGGAGGGTCGACTGGTGGTCCTAGACGTTGACGGTAGTGAAGGTGGAGCCTTCAGGCTGGTGGCCGCATATGCCCCATCCGGGACACCGCGGCCAGACTTCTTCAAACGTCTAGAGACTTTTCTGGGAACGTCCCGCTCCTTGCTTTTAGTGGGGGACTGGAATGGAATCCTAGATGCACGTTGGGACTATGTGGGAGCATGTCCCGATAAAGGGGGGTGTAACAGCCTCAAACAGTTAATCGACCGATTTGACCTGGCCGATAGATATCGACTAGATTTTCCGACTGCGCCACTGTGGACGTGGAGTAATCGTAGCGGAACATCTAGATCGTACCTAGATAGGGTTCTAGTTAGAAATAAGGATAGGGACATGTTAAGCTGTCCACAAATGTTCATGGTTGCCTATTCAGATCACAAACTAGTGACCTGCATGGCCAGCCTTGATAGAACCCATAGACAAGGACCCGGCTACTGGAAGCTGAACTTGTCGTTACCGACAAGCAAAGCCTACAGTAGACGGATTAGCACTTTAGTTAAACAGCACTTGACAGGGGCCATTGTCAACAACAGATGGTGGTACTCTCTCAAGAGGGCAGTTAGATTAGACTCGATAGTTTTTAGTAAAGAATTAGTGTTAGATAGAAATAGAACCGAGAAGGAACTGGTAGATAAAGTAGAAGAGGCAATTAGAAGTGGCAACGTAGCCAGCGTGCTAGCAACGAGAACGGCCTTGGACAAGTTCTTCGACGCAAAGCACGAGGGCTGCGTTGTCAGAAGCAAAATACGTGCTCTGGGAAACGAGGGAGCCAAAGCTGTTAGCTGGGCCCGAGTGACGGAGGCAAAAAGTGGCAACAACTCCACGATTCGGTCTTTGAAGGACCAAAACGGACGCGTGATACGTGAGCCGAAGCAGATGTGTGCGGCTTTTCAGCGGCACTTTGCTCGGCTGTTCGGGGGGGAGCGGCGCGCCGGGAGAGGCTATGGATTTCGGTCCATACCTCGACGGCCTACCGCGACTCTCGGACAGCGAGGCAAAGTTCTGCGAAAAGCCGATTTCAGCCACTGAGATAGGGGACGCGCTGAGCCAATGCGGCAAACGCAAATCTCCAGGTCTCGACGGTCTACCCTACGAATTTTACGTAGCAATGCCGGACTTATTCTCCGGTCTCCTGGAAGCGGTCTACTGCAACTGGCAACAGAACGGGAGAATTCCCAGTTCTGTAACCGGGGGTGTGGTCACACTAATCAGGAAGGACGAGAATAAGGGGGATGACATAGGCAACTTCCGGCCCATAACTCTGCTAAACACAAAGTTACAGATTTTGGCCTAGGTGTTGGCAAAGAGGCTGGCGCTTGTCGTCGAGAACCTGGTAGGAGAAGCGCAGACATGCGCAATCCCGACCAGGTCCATACACGACAACCTCCACCTCATGCAATACATCATAGAGAGGGTAGGGTGTAAACCCGGCTTCGATGGGGCCCTGATCAACTTGGATCAGTCTAAGGCTTTCGATAGGGTTGACCATCGTTACCTGGATGCGGTGCTCGAGGCGGCAGGCTTCGGACCCGTGTTCAAGGGCTGGATCGCTGCACAACAGCAACATCTGCTCAAGGGTCAAGGTGAACGGCTACCTCTCGGAGCCGTTCCATATTACGCGATCCATTCGACAGGGATGCCCTCTCTCCTCCCTTCTGTACGTACTGACTCTCGAGCCACTACTGCGGAAGCTGGAGCTATTGCAGGGCATCCCTCTGGAACCGGGACTGCGGAAAGCGGCGTCGGCCTACGCCGACGACGTGACAGTAATGGTGTCGAGCGCCTCGCAAATCGAGGAAGTCGGCACCTTACTGAAGGAATACGAAAGTCTCACAGGAGCGAAGCTGAACCGGGACAAGTCCATCGGTTTGCAACTCGGATCGTGGAGAGGCAGACCGATGCCTTCCGGTGGCGTCGTCGAACGCTGGACGGAAGGACCGTTAAAGCTACTTGGGGTCTGGTTTGGTCCGGACCTCCAGGTGGAGAAGAACTGGAACGAAGTGACGGCCAAGGTGTTTGCACTCACCCAGAAGTGGGCCGCGAGCAAACTATCCTTGAAAGGTCGAGCGGAGGTGGCGAACACTTTTATAGCGTCCGCCATCTACTACCGCTTGACCGTCGTGCCTTGTCCAGCCAAAACGCTCGCCAAAATGGAGCGCGCGCTCTTCCGATTCCTTTGGAAGAGGCGGGCTCCTTTGGTGAAAAGATCCATCTGCTGCCAACACCGTTCTAACGGAGGGCTGGGGATGCCGTGGTTGACGATGCGCAAACACGCGCCCAGGCTGCGGCATCTCTACGTATTCCTCACCGGACAACCGGTGTGGGCCCCGTTCGTGAGGCGAGCCTTCCCACGACTCGTCTCGCTGACCGAGCTGCAGTCCTGGGTCAAGCAAAGACCGAGGAAAATGGGCGACTGGCACATTGAATGTGCTCAGGCGCTCACAGCCCTCTGGCAGGCGGACCCGGCGATCAGTGGAGACTCCACTTCGTCATTCTATAGAGGGTTAGTCCGCAGCAAGTGCGACGACGCGCTCGGTGAAACTCTAGGCGTAGAGGAAGATGAACTGGCCAGTCTGTTCGGTAGGACCTTCCGCCCGGGACCGATGGACAACTTCCAAAAGTCCCTGGCCTGGCAGTGCTACCGAGGAGCTCTACCAGTTCGAGACAAGCTCTACAGACATGGGCGCCCGGGCAGGGACCCTGCAAAAAAGATCTGTCCGAGGTGCGTGCGAGACGAAGAAACCGTCGCGCACGCATTCATACACTGCCCGGGCGTCACTGACCTGTGGGGCTATGTAGAACGACTATTGTCGCGGGTGGGACCAGTCCAGTTGACCACCGAGTCCATTGTCATGATCAAACCGCCACCCTCCTTCAAAAACGAAGGAGACGCGGTTTTCCTTTGTGTGATAGCTATGGCGAAAGAGGTTGTATGGTGGACAAGGTTGAAAGGGCTGAGGTCAGACACCTTTCTCTCCGGCCAACAACTGATTCTTTTTTTCAAATACCACTTTGGAAGAAGAATCAGGATGGAGAGAGAGGTGCTGTACCTCAGCAAGTTTTATGAAAGGTGGGTGAAAGTGGCGAGAATGGCCCGAGTGAATGGGCCTTCTCTCTATATCAGCCTGTAGGTTGAGGAAAAGGAGGAGGAGAGGAAGGGAGTACAAACTCTTCGTACTCCTGGAGATGAGGGTTGCACATTTTTTTTCGGGGGTATGTGTTACCCATATAAACTGTCTCCCTCTATTGGGGAAAATCGACTAACTTTTTAAATTCCATCTGTGATAACATTTTACACGTTTTTATTGTATGTAAACTTCCCCCTTTGTATTTGTCCCCTTCTTTTGTGCCCCTGTGGCTAATAAAGAAATATATCTATCTATCTATCTCTCTGGGATGGACACACGCGTATAACTTGCTGAGTAAGTTCTGTTTAAATTTCTATAGAAATTCTTGTCTGTAAACTTTAATTTTTGTACCATTTTGTAGAGGGACTGCCAGGTCAAACTTTGATCTGGTCAGTCTCTCAAAATATTCTACGCCTTTTGGCAAAATAGTTAAGCAAAAAAAGTTTTTTCTTGTTGAAAAGTTAACATTTTTTAAAATGGCTGAAGCTTCTTCACCAAAATTCGAAGGAGGAAAAGGGAAGATAAACTTACAGCTTCCCCCTGCCACTGTCACAGTAGCAGAGGTCAAGAAGAAAGGTCAGGCAAAGGAAGGATTTCCTCCACCTGTTATCCGACAACTTGACGTTGCCATGGCAACAACCCAAAGAACCAGCCGCACCAGCAACAGCAACAACAACAACAATGCGACGGACGAAAACAACACCAATAACAATAACAACAACAACAAGAACAATAACTCTGACAACAACAACAATGATAACAACAACACCACCAACGACAACAACAACACAAACAAAAAAAATTTCTCCTTCGCCGAGACGGCAAGGAAAACCCTCGACTATCTGCCAGTAGATATAACCAAAGCGAAGGAGTTACTGGCAGATGCCAAAAAATATATAGTGTACGGAGAAAATGGTTCATTCACAATCCATTCCCCCCCTCCCCGGAACTAAAAAGCCAGAGACTCCTAAACACTGTCATGTTTAGGACAATCTCGAATAAAACCAAAAAACCAGCTCAACCATCACAGAGTGAGATAGAGCTGGTTTTAAAAGACGTCATGAAGGACATCACCTTCATTCAGAAGGATAGACTCTACGGGAGTCTATCCATTCTCATGAAGGACAGGGACACAGCAGTGAAACTGTCCATCAGACCAATCACATCCACCGCATACACCTTCTACCCTACGTACATGGGTAGAAGAACACAAAAAATAAAAATCCACACCATCCTGCCGATTATGGACATATGGTGGGTTTTGACAGGTTTCCTGGACCTGGAGGATGACATGCTGGTGTCCATGGGAAAGGCATCGGGTGACGCGTTCAGTGGAATGAGCCTCGAACTTGTAGTTCAAATGAGGCCCGAAAGGATCGCCCAGATCCCTGAACGCGTCATACTGGATGATCTAACCTTCATCAACATTACCGTTGGGGGTAGGCGGCCCTCGTGTTACCTCTGCGGAACCAGAGGTCACCTGGGGGCTGTCTGTCCCCAACTTAATAAGAAAACCCCAATCCTGCCTACACCACCAACAACTGCACAACCGACACAATCACCACAACTACCAATACAAAAACAACCACCACAGCTCAAACCAAAACAAAACAATGTCCAACCCATCCCCTCCACTCAAAAAACAAAAACAATTTCCAAAACACCCGCACCGCAAACACAACCCGAAAATATACCCCTCCCCTCCAACGCGGAAGATGACCCTAGTTCGTCGTCAGACGAGGAGGAGCACTTCCACACAATCAAAAGAAAAAAAAGAAAACACACCTCAGACACACAAATGAAAACAATCCCTCCCCCAAAAATAACACTGACACCAACAAAAAAGAGCTCACAACAACAGCAAACAAAAAACACCACACAAAAACAAAAACATGCATGCACATACATAAACACAAGAAACAAAAAACTGTTAAACATTGTGTACAACAACAATCTAATAAAAACACAAGGGCCTAACTTCACCCAGGCAGGGGATTTCCCCCACCTCAAAATGATTAAGGCCCCACAGGACACCTATAAAACTTTAAAAAACAATTTTAAAGAGGACATGGGTCCCCCCTGCGTCGGGCCCATTAACCGCGTCCTCCTAAAAAACTACCCCACCCCTCCCCAAAAACCCACACAACTCCAAACTCCCCAACCACACAACACACTGATGCCCCTACACTTCCACAAACCACCACCCCACCCAACAACCCATCCCCCACCCCAATGGAAATTGTGCAGCCCGATACTCGGGACGCAGAGAGGTAAGTGCCTTTTCTCTTCACCACCAACATGGCTATGCTAAGAGTAGGCTGTTTGAATGCGCGTGGCCTGGGCTCAACTTGGAAGCAAGCAATGCTTCTAAATGACCTCAGGTCACAACGTATAGATGTGATGGTTATTTGCGAGGCCCGGATCAGCAACGTGCGACAGCTGGCCCCCACCTTTGATGACTTTGAGATGCACGCATCTCTCTGTCAGCCCGGAGATGGGGGTGGAGTTGTCGTTCTGCTGCAAAAACATCTGGGTCTCGCAACACAGATGGTACATTTGGACCCGGAGGGTCGACTAGTGGTTCTAGACCTTGGCAGTGGTAAAGGCGGAGCGTTTAGGTTGGTAGCCGCCTACGGCCCTTTCGGGTCAATGCGGCCGGACTTCTTCCATCGTCTGGAGGCTTTTCTAGGGACGTCCCGCTCCTTGCTATTAGTGGGGGGACTGGAATGGTATCCTAGATGCACGCTGGGACTACGTAGGGGCCTGTACCGATAGAGAGGGGTGTAATAGCCTCAAAGGGTTAATCGGTCGATTTGACCTGGCCGATAGATATCGACTAGATTTTCCGACTGCGCCAACCTGGACTTGGTCAAATCGTAGCGGATTATCTAGGTCGTATCTAGATAGGTTCTTAGTTAGAATTAAGGATAAGGACTTTTTAAGTTGTCCAAAAATGCGCATGGTTGGCTATTCAGACCACAAATTAGTGACCTGCATGGTCAACCTTGACAGAACTCATAGACAGGGACCCGGTTACTGGAAGCTCAACTTGTCCTTACCGGCAAGTAAGGCTTACAGGGACCGGATTAGCACTTTAGTTAAGGAGCGGTTGACGGGCGGCGCCATCGTCAACAGCAGGTGGTGGGGATCTCTCAAAAGAGAGATTAGAGTAGTCTCTATAGAATTTAGTAAGGAGTTAGCCTCAAATAGATATAGGAAGGAAAGGGAGTTGGTAGATAGTGTAGAAGAAGCAATTAGAAGCGGCGACGTGGCCAGAGTGCTAGCGTCGAGAACGGCCCTGGGCCAGTTCTTCGACGCGAAACACGAAGGCTGCATCGTCCGAAGCAAAATACGTGCTCTGGGAAACGAGGGGACCAAAGCTGTTAGCTGGGCCCGCGTGACAGAAGCCAAAAGAGGGAGCAGATCCACTATCCGGTCTTTGCGAGATCAGGATGGACGGGTGATCCTTGAACCTAAGCAGATGTGCGAGGCTTTTCAAAAGCACTTTGCCGGATTGTTCGGAAGGGGCGGGGAGCCGGTTGGGGATGTGGACTTCGGTCCATACCTCGATGGCCTGCCGCGTCTCTCGGACAGGGAGGCGAAGTCCTGCGAGGAGCCGATTTCAGCCGCTGAGATAGAGGACGTGCTGAGCCAATGCGGCAAACGAAAATCCCCGGGTCTCGATGGTCTTCCATACGAACTATATCTAGCTATGCCGGACTTGTTCCCCGATCTCCTCGAGGCGGTCTACTGCAACTGGCAACAGAACAGGAGAATTTCCTGTGCTGTGACCAAGGGCGTAGTCACGCTAGGGAGGAAGGACGAGAACAAGGGGGACGATATAAATAACTTCAGGCCCATAACTCTGCTAAACACAAAGTTACAGATTTTGGCCAAGGTGCTAGCAAAGAGGTTGGCGCTTGTCGTAGGCAACCTGGTGGGAGATGCGCAGACATGTGCTACCCCGTCCAGGTCCATCCACGACAACCTCCACCTCATGCGATACATCATAGAGAGGGTTGGGAACGAACCCGGCTTTGGTGGGGCCCTGATCAACTTGGATCAATCTAAGGCATTCGATAGGGTCGACCATGGTTACCTGGATGCGGTGCTAGCGGCGGCAGGCTTTGGACCCGTTTTCAGGGGCTGGATCAATGCCATGCACAGCAGCCGCATCTGCTCCAGGGTCAAGGTGAACGGCTACCTCTCGGAGCCGTTCGAAATCGCGCGGTCCATCCGACAGGGGTGCCCTCTCTCCTCCCTTCTGTATGTAATGACTCTAGAGCCACTGCTGCGGAAGTTGGAGTTGTTGCAGGGCATCCCGTTGGAACCGGGATTGCGGAGAGCAGTGTCAGCCTACGCCGATGACGTAACAGTAATGGTGTCGACGGCCTCGGAAATCGGGGCGATCGGCACCTTACTGGAGGAGTACGAAAGGTTTACAGGGGCTAAGCTGAACCGGGACAAGTCGATCGGTCTGCAACTCGGCACGTGGAGGGGCAGATCGATGCCCTCGGATGGCGTCGTCGGGCGCTGGACGGAGGGCCCGGTGAAGTTGCTCGGGGTCTGGTTCGGACCAGACCTCCAGGTGGAGAAGAACTGGGGTGAGGTAACGAACAGGTTGTTTGCACTGACCCAGAAGTGGGCCGAGTGTAAACTGTCCCTGAAAGGTCGGGCGGAGGTGGCGAACACTTATATAGCGTCCATCATCTACTACCGCCTGACCGTTGTGCCTTGCCCAAGGGAAACGCTCGCCAAAATGGAGCGCGCACTCTTCCAATTCCTTTGGAAGAAGCGGGCTCCTATGGTGAGGAGATCCATCTGCTGTCAACACCCTTCGAAAGGAGGGCTGGGGATGCCGTGGCTAATGATACGTAAACACGCATTAAGGCTACGGCACCTTCAGGTATTCCTCTCCGGTTAACCGGTGTGGGCCCCGTTTGTGAGACGAGCCTTTCCCAGACTCGTCTCACTCACCGAGCTGCAATCCTGGGTCAAGCAAAGACCGAGAAAACTGGGCGCCTGGCACACCGAGTGTGCCCAGGCGCTCACGGCTCTCTGGCAGGCGGACCCGGCTGTCAGTGGAGAATCCACCTCGTCATTCTATAGCGGGCTGGTGGTTAGCAGGTACGACGACGCCCTCGGAGAAGCCCTAGGCATGGAGGAAGACGAACTGGCTAACCTGTTCGGTAGGACATTCAGCCCGGGACCCATGGATAACTTCCAGAGGTCCCTGGCCTGGCAATGCTACAGAAGGGCTCTGCCCGTTCGAGAAAGGCTCTACAGACACGGGCGCCCGGGTAGGGACCCCTCGAAAAAGATCTGTCCCAGATGCGTGTGCGACGAGGAAATCGTTGCACACGCATTGGTACACTGCTCGGGCATTGCCGATCTGTGGGGCTATGTCGAACAACTGCTGTCAAGGGTGGGACCGATCCGGTTGACCACCGAGTCTATTGTACCGATCAAGCCGCCTCCCCTCTTCAAAAACGAAGAAGAGGCGGTGTTTCTGTGCGTAATAGCCATGGCGAAAGAGGTTGTATGGTGGACGCGTCTGAAAGGACTGAGGTCAGACACCTTTCTCTCTGGCCAACAACTGGTCCGTTTCTTCCGATATCATTTCGGAAGAAGAATCAGGATGGAGAGAGAGGTGCTGCACCCCAGCCGTTTTTATGAAAGATGGGTGAAAGTGGTGAGAATGGCCCGTGTGAATGGGCCTTCACTCTACATCAGACTATAGGTGAGGAAGATGAAAGACCAAGGGAGCACCCCCTCTCTGTGCTCCCGAGGAAAAGGGTTGCACACTTTTTTTCGGGGGTGTGTGCGACCCCCCCCCCCCAGGCGCCTCCTCTCTATTGAGGACTTTGTTATAAATTTTATTTTTTGTTATATTTTATTTTATTTTTATATATTGTTATTGCCTCCTCCCTATTGAGGACGCCTTGTTTTGTAAACTCCCCCTATTGTACTTGTCCCACTTTTGATGCCCTGGTGGCAAATAAAAGAAACATATCTATCTATCTATCTATCTATCTATCTATCTATCTATCTATCTATCTTCCAGAGGTCCCTGGCCTGGCAGTGCTACCGAGGAGCTCTACCGGTTCGTGACAAGATCTACAGGCACGGACGCCCTGGCAGGGATCCTTCCAAGAGGACGTGGCCAAGATGTGCGCAGGACATTGAAACAGTTCTGCACGCAATTGTACACTGCCCGGGCGTAAGCGACCTGTGGAACTATGCAGAACAACTGCTGTCGCGTATGGGACAAATACAGTTGACTGCCGAGTCCATAGTAAGGATCAAACCGCCAGACTCTTTCAAAAACGAAAGAGAGGCGGTTTTCCTCTGTACGGTGGCTATGGTGAAAGAAGTTATATGGTGGACGAGGTTGAGAGGACTGAGGACAGATGCCTTTCTCTCCGGACAACAATTGATTCCATTCTTTAAGTATCACTTTAGAAGGAGAATCAGGGTGGAGAGAGAGGCACTGCACCCCAGTAAATTTCCTGAAAGGTGGGTGAATGAAGCGAAAATGGCCCGAGTGATTGGGCCTTCTCTGTTTATAAGCCTGTAGGTTGAGGAAGAGAGCAAAAGGAAGAAAGGAGCACTTGCACAACACGCTCCTTGAGTTGAGGGTTGTTCTATCGACGGGGTATTAAACAACCCATTTGTGGCGCCTCCCCCCTATTGGGGATTTCGATTGTTGAAATTGTTTGTTTTTATATTTTTTACACGACTGTATGTAAAATCCCCGGCATGTCTTTGTATTGTCCCCTTTCTTGTTTCGCCCTTGTGGCTAATAAAGAAATCTATCTATCTATCTATCTATCTATCTATTCCACTTCTCCCATACACCTCAATTATAAGTATATATATTTATTTGTATGATGCATGTTTGTATTTCGACGTTCGGAAGTTGAGCTTCCTGACTATGACCAAGCAGTTCTTTGGACAACTCTCTATTTCAATTTTCTCTCCTGATTTATATATTTTGTATTTCTTCCTGATAATATCTTTGATATTGTTTTTATATCGCTACCATCTAATTTCTATTCATTTTTATGGTTTCTGTATATTCTTTTCCAACCTATTATTCAATGTTTGTATCGCTTGCTTTTAGATATTTTCACATCAGCGAATTAATGGCGACCGCAGTATATTTTTTTTGTTCTTTGTCGAACGTCGCAGCAAGTTGCTCGCGGTAAATTGAAAAGCTGTTTGTCTTGTTCGTATTGAACATTTTTCACAGTCACTTTCAATTTTCCTCTTTTTAACGCCATTTGTTTCGTAGTTAAATAACAGTGAGAGACTTCGAGATAATTTTCATGCCACAGACTCTCCACAAATTTCTATGAGATCATAGGAATTTGGAAGAATTGATTATATTGATTTCTGTCTGCCTATGTAGAAGATCGGCACATGATTCTACAAATGCATTATGTCAATATATACACATACACATGTATATATATATATATATATATATATATATATATATATATATATGCTTGTTTTATAGGTTTGTGTATTAAATATTCTAAGCTTGCATTGAATGAAGAAGTCAAATGCTGTTTGTAGTGTCAAAATAATATATATTATTAATAGTGACTGTTTAGTTCGAAGCTTAGTCGATACAACTGCCTTCTCAATATATGTATATGTGACTATAAGTCTATGTGTTTATTTACGCCTGCATTTATATAGACATATATTTATCCGTCTATACGTATGAATATGTGCTCGCTACAAGCTAAAATTCTGAAATCTTTAAAATATTTTCAATTATATTTCCAATAAAGGCATGTTATTATAATTCCTTAGCCTTGACCTCTCACGATTTACGATGCCTAACTAATAATCACAAGTATCAATCTAAAGTTATAATCCATTGATGCTGCGGACATTAAAACCTTGATTTGACAAGAGCTATGTCTGTGCAATCAATTAGGAGACATAAAACTTTTCTAGTTTCTATCGCAGTGTTTGATGTATTTCTTTCAGATGAAATCAGAATCTATATAATACGTTGTGTATATAGAATCTCTTTACTAGTCGTTGTACATGTATTTATTCCAGATAGTAGTATATCAACATTTTCAGATTTAAACTGCTCCAATTTTAGTAAGAGGAGGCGAATTGGCAGCGTCATTAGAAGATGGCATATCGACAGAATCGTTAGTCAGTGGAGAATTGGCAGATTTATCAGAGCACAGCTATTAGTTCCAGCTCACTGCATGTTTACTATAAATCCGGTCGAAGTCAACTTTAACATTCATCCAGCCAGACCAATTGCAGACGGTTGCTTCTGATAGAACCATCTGGAATGAGTGATTGAGCAATCTGCTCTCACGATCCTCCTAGAAATAAATGGGCGAAGAAGAAGAAGAAAAAGAAGAGAAGGGATCTAAAAGAAAAAGTACCGGTTCAGGGGCAGTAGATTGAAAGACTTGTTAAGAGTCGGACGGGACGCTTTGCAGCATCTGTTCCGGCTTTGTGCATTGTTCTGAATTTAAAATCCGGCCTTCTGTCGATGACGCTTTTGCTAGGAATTACAACCGGCAGATAGTATTAAAAATGGAAGCACTAGTAGAAACGTAGTTCGATTGGTCCAATCAAACGATCGGCCAGTCAACATCAATAATCTAATTATTCTAATTACGTAATTCATAGCACTTTATCGATGTAGAACTTCAAAGGATTTATTCGTGATCTGATAATTCCCTGCAGGAAACATAACGTTTCTTTATATCTCTTAAGCCAGTAGATTTATTTCGGCAGTTGTCTTTCTTCAGTGATTGTTTTATTGTAGATTTGGATGGGAAACTTTATTAAAATAAACACTTCGGAAGATCATTCCTTTATATCATCATATATAAAACGAAGTATATATATAATATTGTAGAGGCATATGGCCTAGTGGTAAGGGTGTTGGATTTACGATCATAATGTCGTGGGTTCGATTCCAGGGTTGTGTGTTTTGTTCTTGAGCAAAACACTTCATTTCCAGTATACTCAGCTCAAAATGAGTACCAGCAATAGCTGGGGGTTTAACCCTGCGATAGACTGGCGTCCTGTCCAGGGAGGTGTCTTGTGATCTCAGTTGCTTCGCGCCATGAAACCAGGATAAGCACTGTTAATATAATGATGTGCGTGTATATATACAGAGCAGTGAAGGGAAAAGTGGAGTGAGATATAGTCGGCCTGTATTAGTTGTAAGAGAAGATGTTAATGATCAAGAGATAGCGATAGAAAACTAGGGGTGTTTTAATGGACGGGGTATTAGAAATAAAAATATATATACATGTATACATACTGTAGGAGTTGTTTTTTATGTACAGCCTTTCAGGGTCGATAATAAATACATGCCCAAAGAGGAATTATTAAAGAGATGGAAAGGATGCGGTATCTGATACGGCTATGTGTGTTTCAATTCTAAACTCCGGCGGCTTCTGTCAGCAGTTACCACTGGCAGATAATATCATCAATGGAACTACCAGGGAAAATATTATTTCCATGGTCCGATCTGTTGATCATCTGCTTTCCTTTTTTATCTCTCTCTGAAGAATGATCCTTGGTGAGCCATTAAACCTATCCACTACCTGACGTCAAACCAATATATTACATCTAGCTAAATTATACTGTATACCCATTCATTTTACAAACAGAAGAAAATGACCATTGAAACTGCCAAACACCATCACACCTCTCAAGTAGGGCTGTCACATACATATGTACATAGATTCAAACACTTTGTACACATGCTTGATTCTCAGCATCAAATATTTTCTCCTTTTCATTCCATAGTCTCTATACTGCTATCACCCCCCCCCCCCATTTCCCCCATCACCCACCTACGCTGAAAGTTGTTTGTGCTGAACAGTAACCGGAATCTTCGTCTGTTGATATAATAGCATGATATTCAAATATTTCTATGTATATATATAGAGAGAGAGTAAAAAGCAAAAACTGAAGATTAATAAATATGGAAGACTTTTGTTTAATATATATGTATATATAAATGTGGTCAACGCCACCACCACTACAATCACCACCCACAACAACCACATCAGCCGTAATACTAAAGACAACAACAATAACAAGGAAAAGCTGTAAGATAGTATTTATTTAGCTTACTAGAATTTCCTCAGGATGAGATGACAAATACATTATGAGAATGTCAAAATGTCAAATATGAAGTGAATCGTCGAACGTGTATGTTTTATCTAAAAGTTGGCAGATTTAATTCTGGACCGAATATAATATCGTAATAGTTGAATATATAAATAGAAGTTATGTCTCATGGAAGTTCGGGTCACACCACTCTGTAAACATGACAGTGTAATTTTCATCAAGGTTCCTAAATGTGCCTACAAAAATGATCGATGAACATTTCTCGAATAACAGATTTACCGTATTGCTTTCTCCAATAGAATATATCTCCATCAACTATCTCAGAACATTTATTGCTGAAGTGCACATACTTACATATATGTATGTATGCACTTTTATATATATATATATATATATATATATATATATATATATATATATATATATATATATATATATATATATATATATATAATAATTGTTTCTACTTTTGGCACAAGGCCAGCAATTACCCAGTGCATTACTGGTACTTTATTTTATCGACCCCGTAAGGATGAAAGGCAAAGTTAACCCCTCGGCGCGATTTGAACTCTGCCGTCGGGGTCATACTTGTTCCTATTACCCAATCTACTACCCTAAGTATTGAGTACTTTGGTGCGTTATGGTCCATCTGGTTCCTTACCACATTTCCTTCGTTATATATATAAATATATATATATATATATATATATATATATATATATATATATATACACACACATATATATATATATATATATATATATATATATATATGCAAAAGTTCTATTTAAAATTGTTGGGATACAACAAGTAAATATTTTATAACTGATATAAAGCACTCGACAAGTTTTTCGAGTAGATATACGATATTAAATAAATGGAAACCACATTTATAAAACCATATTTATTTCATTATACATATTTCAGGGATACCAAATTAAAATATGGTATGCCTTCATCAGACAAAATACAATATATAAACAGTTTTATAAATAATTTTGACATACCCTATTAGATGCGACCATTATTTTTAGAAGCTGTCTGGATAGTGAGATGTTTATAATTATTTTATTAGTTATAGTGTTAAGCACAGTTAGAAAAAAGACGGAGATAAAGAAAAAACGGAGAGAGAGAAGGAGAGAGAAAAAGAAGGAGAGAGAGAGAAAAGGAATGTATGCAGAAAGAAAGATATATATAAATAGATAGGAGGAAATGGAAAAGAAAGAAAAAAGAAAGAAATAAGAAAGACAAAAGAAAGCAACAGAGAGATAATAATTCATCATACAGATAGAGAAACTCAAGAGAGAGGAAGTACTATATAGAGAGAGGAGGATATAGTGACAACTTTACGTCATGTCATATTAAGTTGAATTAACAATTCATATGAAATGAATAATAAAAATGTAAATATCAATATTCATGAATGATACATAGATATATAATGAGAAAATAACATTGTTCAATAATGACCATATGTTTAGTTTAAAACCTTGAGGTCAATATACCAAAATCTGAGGTAAAACCTTCAAAAAATACCCTATTTATAAAAATACGGATACACATATGTATATATATATATATACACGCATATGTACGTTCTGAAAAAAGAGAAAATTATGTCTACTCCAGTCAATAATATAGACATACAAATGATTTCACTTGATCACTACTATACATTTCTTGTGTTATAAAAATTTCACAGCATATATACACAAAAATACGATTAATATTCATGTCCTCACATATATGATTACCGTTCATGTATTTAATATTATGCATATCTGCAACACACATCAACATATACACACACAACCATACATACACATACATATGTATAAATAACTAATAAAATAACTATAAACATCTGTATAACTATAAACATATGTATAAATAACTAATAAAATAATTATAAACATCTCACTATCCAGACAGCTTCCAAAAATAATGGTCGCATCTAATAGGGTACGTCAAAATTATTTACAAAACTGTTTATATATTGTATTTTGTCTGATGAAGGCATACCATATTTTAATTTGGTATCCCTGAAATATGTATAATGAAATAAATATGGTTTTATAAATGTGGTTTCCATTTATTTAATATCGTATATATATATATATATATATATATATATATATATATATATATATATATATATATATATATATATATATATATATATATATATATATATATATATATATATATATATATATATATATATATAGAGAGAGAGAGAGAGAGAGAGAGAGAGCGAGAGAGCGTGTGGCTGATTGGTTAGAGAACTGTATTCACAATCTTGAGGTTGTCAGTTCGTTTCCTGGACGATGCGTGATGTCCTTGAGCAAGGCACTTTATTTCACGTTGCTCCTTCTACCGATAGATAGTATTAGCAGCCGGAAAGACCATTTTTGCGACACCCTGTATATAATCATATATATGTTGAAAACAAAGCGAGGTTTCACATTATGGTCCTTATTGACACCCACCAACTATGTATGCACTCACGTACATAGGTACGTATGTACGCATATATATGTGTATGTGTATATATATATACACATAGTTATATAAAATATATGCACACACACATATACATACACATATAAGATATAGCTTCAAGCGTAGCTTTATACAAATATGTATAGAAATTTCGTATTTCCAAAGAAACACGGTTTTAGGAAGTCGTAGCTATGCAAACACCGGGCCTAACACCCTCTGGTGGTGTCCAGCAGAAGCAAGGGGGACAACCGTCTATGCATTTCAGGCTTGACTGCCCTTCCTCAGGACGATCCCTCCCACCGCTTGCAACTGCTGGACTGGAGAACAGTCGCGAATATATAGTTTTCTCGTCTGTGTAAATGAGGTGATTAATCTCATTTGCATATGAAGCTGCATAAGTTGGCTCAACTTATAATAGAAAAGAAAAAAAGATTGTGTTTCTTTAGAAATACCACCTCCACCAGACCCACACCACACCAGACCACACCACCTCCACCACAACACCTCTACCACACCACACCACCTCCACCAGACCACACCCACACAACACCAAGACATAGCTACACAGACGTCCCTTAACGTTTTAAGTTCAAATCCAGCCGAGGTTAGCTTTGCCTTTCATCTTTACGTGATCGATAAAATATAGTACCAGTAACGTACTGGCTCGATTTTATTGACTTTTCCCCTCTGCCTAAATATTGGCCGTGTTCCATTAGTAGTAATTATTATTATTATCGAACATTTGTTTTTGTTAAAAGGAAGCTCTACTATATTTTGTAGCTTATATATTATTTGAGCTATTTAAGGTGTAATATGACTGAAATAATTATGTTAGTCAAATCTTATACACACACACACACACACACACACACACACACACACACACACACACACACACACACACACACACACACACATATATGCAAAAGTTTTATTTAAAATTGTTGGGTTACAACAAGTAAATATTTTATAACCGATATAAAGCACTCGACAAGTTTTTGGAGTAGATATACGATATTAAACAAATGGAAACTATATTTATAAAAACAATATTTATTTCATTATACATATTTCAGGGATACCATATTAAATATATGGCATGCCTTCGTCAGATAAAATACAATATATAAACAGTTTTATAAATAAAATGCAATATATTGTCTGAAAAATTGGAAGGATAGATTTCTGTGGTAAATATATGAAGCATACTGTTTTGTGGCTTGAGATACTCTATAGTGTGTTGAAAATATTTTACCGTTTTGATGTTTCTGTGCTGATATATTGATATTTGATTATCTCTATACAAAGGCCATATGTATTAACATGCATATAGAAGGCTTATAGAGTTTATTTTATCTGTTCATGTGCCTGTATGTGTGCATAGAGATGCTGGAATACTCACGTAGATATCTTGTATATACATACATATATATATATATATATATATATATATATATATATATATATATATATATATATATATATATATATATATATATATATATATATAGGTATTTTTCTGTATGAACGGTAATCATATGTGTGAGGGCATGAATATTAATCGTTTATTTTTTTATGTATATATATAGTGACATTTTTTATAACACAAGAAATTTTCCTTATGACACAAGAAATTATAGAGTTGATCACGTAAAGTCATGTGTATGTCTATATTATCGACTAGAGCTAGACATAACTTTCTCTTTTTCTTTTTTCAGAAAGTACATATACGTATATATATATATATATACATATATATTTCCGTATTTTTATAAATAGGGTAATTTTTTGAAGGTTTATCTCAGATTTTGGTATATTGACCTCAGAGTTTTAAACTAAACATATGGTCATTATTGAGCAAAGTTATTTTCTCATATTATATATCTATGTCTCATTCATGAATATTGATACTTACATTCTATTATCCATTTCATATGAATTGATAATTCAAATTGATATGACATGACGTAAAGATGTAACTGTATCCTCTCTCTCTACATATAGCTCTTTCTCCTCTCTCTTTATATATGATGAAGTTTTATGTATCTGTCGCTTTGGTTTTGCCTCTCATATTTCTCTCTTATTTCTCTCTTGGTTTTTCACCTCCCCCTATCTAATTATATTTTCTCTCTCTCTTTCTTTTCCTCCCCCCTCTCTATCTCCGTTTTCTCTTTATCTCCATTTTTCTTTCTCTCCATCTTTTCTCTAACTGTGCTTAACACTATAACTAAATAATTACTGTACTCTCTCTATATATAGTACTCCCTCTCTCTTGAATCTCTCTATTTGTATGGTGAACTATTATTATTTATCTGTTGCTTTCGGTTGCTTCTCTTTTTTCACCTCCTCCTTCTTTCTCTCTCCCCTCTCTCTCTCTCTGTTTTTCTTTACCTCCATTTCTTCTTTTTC
>OZ024745.1:16347752-16357752 GCA_964016885.1 Eledone cirrhosa
CAGAAGACACTTAAGCATTACATAATTAGTTTCATTAAACTAGTAATCATACGCAGAATCATAAAGACACACTCACATCATCAAACGCATACACTGATACAAACACACACACTCTGACACACACACACGTACACCACGCATACACATATACCGCACATACACTCTGACACACACACACACACACACTGATACAAACACACACACACGTACACCACGCATACACATATAAGCGCACATACACTCTGACACACACAAACACGTACACCACGCATATACATATAAGTGCACATACACTCTGACACACACACACTGATACAAGCACACACACTCTGACACACACACTCTGACACACACACACTGATACAAACACACACACACGTACACCACGCATATACATATAAGCGCACATTCACTCTGACACACACACACTGATACAAACACATACGAAAACACACATGCACACATTTCAATTATATAAAATTGCATTGGGTCACAGGATATTGCTCTCTTTTCTCTATCTATCTGTATATATGTGTGTTGTGTAACTTAAATGCGGCTTCTTAGAGACATATCCACACGTGTGCACATATTCGCATGCAAGTGTCTGAGCATCCCAAGCATACACGCACACGCATATATATATATATATAAAACGAAGGAAATGTGGTAAGGAACGAGATGGACCATAACGCACCAGAGTACTCAATACTAAGGGTAGTAGAGTGGGTAATAGGAAAAAGTATGACCCCGACGGCAGAGCTGAAGCCGGTTCGACGGCTATTTCTGGACTCAGTTCAGAAATAGCCGTCGAAACGGCTTGAGCTCTGCCGTCGGTGTCATACTTTTTCCTATATATATATATATATATATATATATATATATATATATATATAGGAAAAAGTATATATATATATATACCCATCGCTATGCCCCCTCAGTAATGAATCCATGACCAAAAACGTGGTCTATAGGTGCAAGGTCACAACCCCTAACTCGGAGCACCACTACATAGGATCCACAGCGACGAGCTTCAAAGCTCGGTGGTATAACCATCGCCATTCTTTTAACAGAATAGATAAGAGGAAATGTACGGCCCTTTCTGAATTGATCTGGAAGCTCAAACTTGAAAAGACCCCGCACTCTCTTGTCTGGTCCGTGGCTAGAAAAGTTCCCCCAGACAGAGGCGTGTCTGGTATTTGCAACCTCTGTCTTAGTGAGACACTCGAGATTCTTCATGGCGGAACCAAGCTATTAAACAGTAGGGCCGACATATTCGGTGCCTGCAGACACCTAAGGACGGGAACTTTCCTCAAGCTATATGGATAAACCCTGGTTACGGCCTCCCACAAGCCCCCCCCCCGGTAGGTCCCCTACACCCCGTACCAATGACCAATGGACAACAACAACCACCCATGGTTTGCGGTCCCTATGGTGGATGGTCCACCGGATCCTCTACTGGTTAGGAGTCATCTAAACAATGTTTTATTGAACCTGATTTTATATATATATGTATATATATATCATGTGTATATATACGTGTATTTTATATGTGTAGGTATGCGTATTTTATATATGTGTGCGTATCTGTATGTATATATTTTATATTTATATGTGTGTGTGTATTTTTATATATATATATATATGTATGTTTTACGTGTGTATATATTTTGTGTGTGTGTGTGTATTCTATGTATATATATATTTTTTATATTTTTGTATATATATATTTTATATATATGTATGTTCTGTGTATATATATATATATTTTATATATATATGTGTATACTTGTGCGTACATGCATGCATATATATATACACACCTGTATGGATTTGTGTGTGTAGATGTGTGAGTGTTTGAGGAGGTAGGTGTGAGTGTATGTACAAGTGAACCAGCATAAACCTTTTATTTCTAAATTTTCTAAACAATCTAAGTATTGGACTCTAACCGTTATATTAAGTATTACCACCCACTTTTTGTATTGTGGATGTGTGTATCTGTGGAGGTGGGTGTGAGTGTACGTGCAAGCCAACCACATAAGCCTTTTTATTTGTAAACTTTCTACTCGAACCATAATTTTCAGTAGCACCACTCCACATAAATTCCCCAATTTAAGAATGACCAGTAGTATCTATTTCATACTATTAACCTTATTTGAAAATATATCTGACCAAGAATGCCTTTTGTGAAAATCAGTCATGTGGAACTATTGTCATCTTGCCTGATGGTTTGAACCTTACAGAACCACCTGCCTCTTTGAGGTCAAATACCAACCTACTACCATCTACAAACTGACCAATGATAATCAAGACTATTCCTGCTGACAACATCCAAGTATTCTAACAAGCTCATATGTCCCAAGGCTCTGATACCATCAACACTATACACACAGAGCTGGCATATCTAAGAACTGACTAACTGCCTGATGAGGTCATAGCCATTCAATGGCTATCATCGAAATATATATAGCAGTAAATAAAGGATTATAAGTTCATGCAATTGACTTATGTTTCGTCACTATATATATATATATATATATATATATATATATATATATAAATATATATATATATATAATATATTAAAATATAAGTATTAATAAAATAGATGTTCTTTTAATTTTAATTTTAATATTAATAACTCCATAAAAATATTTAACCGTTGAGTGCTTCCAATCTACTGTAAAACCCATTCTTTGACATAATCATTGAATATTGTTTAACAATTTAATATATATATATATATATATATACTACAACCAGATGGGATGGCCAAGGTGTCTTCTATGTATTTGTGAATGGGCGTTTGTTATATTGAAAATATACAAACATGAAATACTAGAAGCATAATAATTTCAAACTTAGGAGCAATCTACTTGGGACTACACTGTGACTGAGTGCATAACACCTCTGTTATCAGTTTCTTAGTACAGTGGACTTATTAACTATCACCTATTTTCATCATTCATACAATGTACATACGAAGCATTATAGTTTGTTTGAAGCACCCTGAGACATATGGTTAAGACTGTTTTAAGGAAACCTGAACAAATAAAACTAGAGAAAACTAAAATAAAGTGACCAAACCATTTCACACACATTCATCGATATTATGGAATGCCAGGTGAAAACGTTTGTTTTCTTTCCTTAATTAACTGCTATGAAACCAGGGCTCAGCTGCCCGCAATGCAGTTGGGGAGAAGATAGTCAAATACCAGGGCTTCACCAACCACTTCCTCTCTTTGCACCGATCTCCATTGACACCTCTGACGTCCTTGGTCCCCGCACTGTTCAGTTCTTCCATAAAATCGGAAAGACGATATCCCGTTTGAGGCGGGAGGCCCAGGAGGTGGGGTGGCTGTTGCTTTGTCCGCTGAGTTGCACCCCAGGCACCGCTTAACTGGGGTGTAGTAACTATCCCTTTCTTTCGCAACTCAATCCTTCTTTTATTTTCTCATTTTCATATTTTTCTCCTTACTTTTCTGTTCTCCTTAATAGTGTTTTTTGTTTTTATTAAATACTATTTAATTATTTTTCTATAATGTCAATGGCCTTTCATGATAGTGTGATATTTTGTACATTGAAGGAACTGTTAGAAAAATACAATGTTTTGTAATAAGAAACCAAATGCCTTTTCACTTGTATTTCTAATTTAGTTTGTACAGTCTTTTACCCCAAAACATTCAGAATACATTTACGTTCTCTTCGTTAATTTGTGATATATACTAAAGTCATTCAACTAAGTTCGTATAATTGTCAATTGTCCAAGAGTTAGCCATGTCTAACAATTTTTCACCATGTTGATGTAGCAGGAAGAATTAGTTTCACATCAATGCCCAATATAACATTACAACCAATGGTGGTAGAGCCTGAAATAGACCGTGACCATAGAAATAGCCAGAAAGACATAATGTTGCAGAAAATACTGAATACAAAACATGAATTCTTAAATCGATAAATCAATGATTCAGCAGGAAAAATAAATACATATATGTAATATATATATATATATATATATATATATATATATATATATATAAAAGAAAAACATTCCAAACGTTCTTCAACAATATTTGGAACCTCTAACAATGAATTAAATGAAACGTTGCAACCAATAAACCGTGTACGCACACATACACACATATGTATATATATATATATATATATATATATATATATATATATATATATATATATATATATATATATATGTGTGTGTGTGTGTGTGTGTGTGTGTGTGTGTGTGTGTGTATATATATAAAGGTAGGTAGAAAGACTATGCATGTATGTACTACTTACAGGCACACACATATAAAGTTATATTGATTTTGTTCATTTTGCATTACAAAAACATAAAAGAGCTCAATACCCACTTCACTGATAACCTATTATATATGTACAGAGAGAGAGAGAGAGAGAGAGAGAAGGAGGGGAAGAGGATGACATGCACACACACACACACATACATACATATATATATATATATATATATATATATATATATATATATATATATATATATATATATATATATATATATATATATATATATATTTATATTTATATATATATTTATATTTATATATATATTTATATTTATATATATATATATATGAGTATGTATATATACACATATATGTATGTGTGTGTTTTATAGAGTTAATATGTATGTACCAGCAATTCTTTCATGTTCAACACACGGTCGCAGCTCAGATCACATGACAAGTACATTTGCTGATACACATTTGATAATACAATTTCTCAAGCTGAAATTATGTTATCAAGTAACATATACATACTTACATGAATACATAAATGTATCAATATATTAATATATATATACACACACACACAGATATATATATATATATATATATATGTTGATATATATATATAAATATATATATATATATAAGCAAAGAGATATTTAATTTGTTGGTTATTCAACAAATTTATTTATAACAGATTCGAAGCACTCTACAGTTTTTCTGCAGTATAATATCAATGATATTAATAAATGGAAACTATATTTATAATATATATTTCAAGGGTACCACAATTCTGGTACACTCTCATCAGATAAAATACAAAATTTGTTTCATAAATGGTGACATACCCAAGAAACCAGACCTTATCGGTTCACGTTCAGTTTGGATAGTGAAAGAAAAATTTCAAATCTTGAGGATGAATATGTAAATGAGGTTGAAACGTAAGGCTGAAAAAAGATCGTTATATTTAGACCCTAGGTAAATTAAAATAATTATTAGGATAATTTATAAATGGAAGAAGAAAAAAGAAAAAAAGAGCGGCTAATATTAATATTAGGGTAATATTAATATTAGGGTAATATTAATATTAGGGTGAAAATTTAAGGAATAATTATAAGAAAAAATGATAGTTAGAAATACACTATTATTATTAAGATAAAATTGTATGTATCATATCAGTGATGGTGTAAAGAGAGTGTTATAATTATATTTAATTATTTAATGATATAATCATATATTTTGGTAGTATCTATAAAATAATATGAGATTTAAAAATGTGTTGAAGTGGTAGAATACCAATTTAAAACTTTAAAAAAATTGAGATATACAACAAATTATTGGATCTATTCAAATCATGAGTTATATATATATATATATATATATATATATATATATATATATACACACATATATAATAAATACACACACACAGACACAGACACACACACACAGATACACACACATACATACACACACACATATATATATTAACACACACACGGACACAACCATATATATAATTTAAGTATATCAGCAACATAGCAGACAATTGAAATATTTATGGAGAAAATGGTGAGGTGCAATATCTCTAACAAGCAAAAATATTACATTATTACATATTATTAACCTAGTTTCAGCTATCATTATAGAGGACACAGAATATTTGGAGAGAATAACAGCGCAAAAATACTGAGATTAGATTTTTATTTACAGACTTTCAAACGGAGAGATAAGATGGAAGCAGTAAAGATAACATCAATTATGTGTGTGAACAGATAAAGCGGTTTTGTGGAAGAGAGACGTGTTCATATTGCCAAACATATGTTATCAGACATCAGGTTTGCATAGTTGGCGAGAGGGAGGGAGAGGGAGAGAGAGAGCGAGAGAGAGAGAGAGAGAGAGAGAGAGAGAGAGAGAGAACTGTGCATCTAATTAGAGGCAATGTACACACATGCAAACATGCACATACACCCCCTCCCCACACATATATATATATAGTAATTGTTTCTACTTTAGGCACAAGGCCACAAATTACCCAGTACATTACTGGAAGACTAAAATCCAAAGAGGGTTCGATAAGAGTTTCAGAAGATCCCGTTAAGGGTGAAAGCAGCGATTCTTTGCTTAAACTTTAATCTGTTATTTTAATAAATATATATATATATATATATATATATAGAAATCACATGAATCAAAGTTCTGTTCAAACCATTTATTAGCTTACAATTGTTTCGTCCAAACCGAGGTTTGGGTCTTCGGAGCAATTTTTCAATGATTGTTTACATACATGACCTCCTTTCCAACACAAGAGACATACAGAAACATATGTATATATCGATGCACAGCTTCTTTATCATACATAAAAAATGCTTTACCAATACAACCCCCATAATACTCTTGATTACCCGCTTAAAGTGCTTGTATTGCATATAACACCTTGCCGCACAATAATCTGATATAAATAAGACACACGTGCATGCCCCACGTGTAACTATTGCATACACTAACTTCTTCAAACTATCCTCTTGCATTATCTTCGTAAACTGCCGATGTTGTATTTTAACTTTAATTTTGTTTTAATTTTCTTTTAATATGATTTTAATTTTTGAATGTAAATTGCCATGCTAAAATATTATAATGGATGTCACCCCACTGTGCATCGATATATACAAAATTGCTCCGAAGACGCCAAACCTCGGTTTGGACGAAACAATTGTAAGCTAATAAATGATTTGAACAGAACTTTGATTCATGTGATTTCTATATAACTGCTCTGTAGAACAACTGAAGTTATTACATTGAGCTATTTATCTTACTGGTAATAAGGTAGTAATAAATTACTGTCTTTCACTGTTTAGGGCTTAAAATATTTATAACTATAAAAAGTTTTAGTATATACATAACCATAAATAGTATCCTTAATACTATATATATATATATATATATATATATATATATATATATATATATATATATATATATATATATATATATATATATGAAAAGTGTAATTTTCTACACAAAACGAAGGTTATAGAGAAAATTGAGGTTGGTAATGGCACATGGAATATATAAGAGACAGAACACCTCCCTGTTGTACAAACCTGGCTGGACACAGAACACTGCACAAACATTCTATATATATAATGTCTGCGGTGCCTAGGACCAGGGAGACCACAGACCAAGACAGTACTCTATGCATGAGAAGAAGCAGAGTGGGTATAAACATATATATATATATATATATATATATATATATATATAGTAAATATATATATAGTAAAGGTAACCATATATATATATATATATATATATGGCAATACACTGCATGTCCAATTAAAAACAATTAGAAGACCATTCGCTATGAGTTTCAAAGTAGTGACCATTTCACCCACCCATTCTCGGCAAAAACAACAGAGAGCGGCCGACAGACAGTCTGTTTCTCGCTTGTGAGCGTTTATCAAGACCACACATTCAGTTGCCTTTGCCGTGAACTACAGAGGCTTGATTTTATGGAGACTGTTTTTCATTGGACATGCAGTGTATTACCAAATATGCTATACATACATTCATGTATACATCTCGCTATTTCAGAGCACCAGTATTAATACCTGTATATATATATATATATATATATATATATATATATATATATATATATATATATATATATCAACTAGAAATCGATTGACACACACACATATATTTATATATATAAAGAAAAAAAGATGAAATCAAAAATGCAACTGGAGTCTTATTTAAGAAAATATATATATATTTATTCGGTTCCTTTACCGGTTTCGCAGTTCTTCTGCTTTTCAAAAGTAGAGTTGAGATGGAGGGTCTGTGGTTTTTCTCACATCTGGTTGGTCTTTGAATGTTACTTGTTTTATATGGAAAAAAGTGGCTCGAAAAGCCAGGTTTTTAGAGAAGTAATTTGATTGGCTGGTCAATAATTATAATAAATTTCGCGCCAGTTCGCGTTACAAAGTTCTTCAAACAGACTCCCTGATGACCTATGGAATTCTCTATAGTTACATTATGTAACTATATTTATCCCCATACAGAAACTAATTAGTTGGAGTGAACATTTTAGTAAGTAAGTTGATTTCTAATTTTTAAAATTTTCTTATTTTACGTCTTTCATATAATTGTTCTGCATCCCCCTTCATAGAACCACAAAGGTACTAAGACATAACATATATATTTGCTAGCATAGGTAAACATCTGTACACATATGTTGGTAAATGTACTAATTCTCTATATTTATCTCCAAATTATTTGTTGAGCAAAACTTGCCAAAATTTACTGCTGATTCATGGTAGTAGTAGGCTCTCGTCATAATACCACCCCGCTCCTAACTGATTAACCTCAGTGTCACATGATTGATTCTTTAGAATCTACCACTGACCAGGGGCAGTGAATTTTTCTGTGCTCCGGAATTTAGTCCTCGCTAGCTTTATTCCATCCACTGAATTATTATTATTTTTATATGGGTTCCTAGTGTCCGTGCATCGCCTGGGAACTTAGCTGAGAATAGAATCCCTGATGACGTATGGAATTCTCTATAGTTATATTATGTAACTATATTTATCCCCATACAGAAACTAATTAGTTGGAGTGAAAATTTTAGTAAGTTGATTTTTAATTTTTTAAATTTTCTTATTTTACGTCTTTCATATAATTGTTCTGCATCCCCCTGCATAGAACCACAAAGGTACTAAGACATAACATATATATTTGCTAGCATAGGTGAACATCTGTACACATATGTTGGTAAATGTACTAATTCTCTATATTTATCTCCAAATTATTTGTTGAGCAAAACTTGCCAAAATTTACTGCTGATTCATGGTAGTAGTAGGCTCTTGTCATAATACCACCCCGCTCCTAACTGATTAACCTCAGTGTCACGTGATTGATTCTTTAGAATCTGCCACTGACCAGAGGCTGTGAATTTTTCAGTGCTCCGAATTTAGTCCTCGCTAGCTTTATTCCATCCACTGAGTTATTATTATTTTTATATGGGTTCCTAGTGTCCGCGAATCGCCTGGGAACTTAGCTAAGAATAGACTCCCCAATGACGTATGGAATTCTCTATAGTTATATTATGTAACTATATTTATCCCCATACAGAAACTAATTAGTTGGAGTGAAAATTTTAGTAAGTTGATTTTTAATTTTTAAAATTTTCTTATTTTACGTCTTTCATATATATATATATATATATATATATATATATATATATATATATATATATATATATATATAACGAAGGAAGTGTGGTAAGGAGCCAGGTGGACCAAAACGCACCAGAGTTTTCGATACTTTGGATAGTAGAGTGGGTAATAGGGAAATGTTCAGGACCCCGACGGCAAAGCTCAAGCCGTTTCGACGGCTATTTCTGGACAGCTAATTCGAGTCCAGAAATAACCGTCGAAACGGCTTGAGGTCTGCCGTCGGGGTCCTGAACATTTTCCCATATATATATACATACACACACACGCACATGCATATATATATATATATATATATTGTTCTACATAGAGATGACTTCTTCAGCACTAGAACTGTTTCATTCCTATGAATCATGAAGACATTCTTGATGATTTCACACGAATGAAACAGTTCTATTCCTGTAAAAGTAATTTCTATATATAATAATTACACCTATCCTCTACCAATGTATTGAGTAACCTTTTTTAACTGTGGATACCCCCGAGACAACTCGGGAG
>OZ024745.1:16360252-16367752 GCA_964016885.1 Eledone cirrhosa
CACTGAGGCTAGTCAGTAGGAGTGGGATGGTATTATGACAAGAGCCTACTATCACTACAATGAATTAGTAGTGGATTTGGCAAGTTTGCTCAACAAATAATTAATTTGGAGATAAATATAGAGAATTAGTATATTTACCAACATATGCGTACAGATGTACACTAATGCTAGCAAATACATAAGTTATGTCATAGTACCTAGGTGGTTCAATGCAGGGGGATGCAGAACAATTATATGAAAGACGTAAAATAAGAAAATTTTAAAAAAATTAAAAATTAACTTACTTACTAAAATTTTCACTCCAACTAATTAGTTTCTGTAATGGGATAAAGATAGTTACGCAATGTAACCATCGAGAATTCATTACGTCATCAGGGAGTGGAATTCAGTCCCCGCTAGCTGTTCCATCCACCGAATTATTATTTTTATATGAGTCCCTAGTGTTCGCGCATAGCCTGGGGACTTAGATGAGAATAGACTCCCTGATGACGTAATGAATTCTCGATCGTTACATTGCGTAACTATCTTTATCCCATTACAGAAACTAATTAGTTGGAGTGAAAATTTTAGTAAGTAAGTTAAATTTTTAATTTTTAAAATTTTCTTATTTTACGTCTTTCATATAATTGTTCTGCACCCCCCTGCATGAACCATCTAGGTACTATGACATAACTTATGTATTTGCTAGCATTAGTGTACATCTGTACGCATATGTTGGTAAATATACTAATTCTCTCTCTCTCTCTCTCTCTCTCTCTCTCTCTCTCTCTCTCTATATATATATATATATATATATATATATATACACACACACATATACATGCATATGTATGTTTAAATGTCCATGTGTTTATTCATTCTTGTTCTTGTATAGCAAATAAATAAATAAATGTTAGATATTGTGAGAACTAATGACGTCATTGACACATCTGTTCAGCAGTTACAATGAGAAGCCCCATTCAACAAGAACTTTTGCAGTTCCCCCAAACCAAATTACCTTTCACCTTTCATCTAACACATACCTATGTATGGTGTGTATCTGACAATATACTTAGTTTTACGATACAAGGATGGACATGATTGATGAGGATGAATCTAATTAGTTTGGAAGTAAAGGGAAGTCAGACTGGTTTATATATATATATATATATACACACACACACATACACACACACACACACACACACACACACACACACACACACACACACACATATATATATATATATATATATATATATATATATATATATATATATATATATATATATATATATATATATATATATATATATTCATATACTCAAAAAGAGATATAAATTCCCCGCAGAACCTGAAACCAACTAAGTTCCTTCTACTACAATGTAGCACGGCTATTTATCATATGCTTGTATTTAAATAACTGATATATTTTATATGATACACGATTGGGAGCCAATTACTTATTATTAATCTCTCTCTATCTCTCTCTTTCTCTTTCTCTCTCTCCCTCTCTCTCCCCTCTCTCTCTCTCTCTCTCTCTCTCTCTATCTCTCTCTCTCTCCCTCTTTAGTTCCCAAGTGGAGTATTACACTTTGTTGAACCTTTTGACATATTCAAAGGTTATGTACTGGGAATAGTTTCAATGTATATGCCAATTAACTTAAAATATTCCTAGTTTACAGGATCAAGTTATAATAGAGATATATCTTATGAATTATACTAAGAACGTCAGTCAAAATCGAAGATGACTTATTAACAAGAATATCATGCTTTTGTTAATGGTTTTAGGTGTCTATGTTACCGCAAGTATATACAACCACACGAGTACCATGCTTTTGTTAATGGTTTTAGGTGTCTATGTTATCACAAACATATAAAACGAAACATTTACGATATAACAGCAAGATATTGGGGGGGGGGGGGGGGGAGAAGACTATCTTAGGACTGCTCTGGTAATTTTTTTATCGACCCAGAACAGAAGGAAAGACAAAACAATCCTCAGCAATATGTGAATACAGAAGGCACAGAGGCACAGAGCCGAAATACTTATCACGCCGCATTCTATGCGACATTCTAACGACCCCACCAATCAGCTGACTACGCATTTTCTAAATTAGTTATCCGAATATATTACTAACTATCGACCACCTTGTCTAAAATCTATGGCAAACTCCCTCGAGCCTCTGCCCTTCTAAAATCCCGGAGAGCTCAATTTGCTGGCCAGTCATCGTGCCAGCAATGAAATCATATCCGCTCTCTTGCTCTGGCACCCTGACTCCAGCCTGACTAGGAGTAGGAAGCTGTCATTCCCTGACGTTATCTCTAGGGATACGGGAATCGGTAGACAGGACCTGGGGGCAGCGATGGGGGACAGGGAATTCTCGACAGTAGTCGACGAATGATGATGATGATGAACTATCGACAGTCGATCGACTTTTTGTCAAATCGGACCGAGGAAACTATGTTTCCATTGGTCTTTCTAATTGCTAATACTCTCTATCGGTCGCAACTCCAGGCAGAAAGAGCAACGTGAGATAAAGTGTCTTGCCCAAGGACACAACGAATCGCCTGGTCCGGGAATCGAACTCACAACGTCACGATTACGAATCCAATTCTCTAACCACTCAACCACGCGCCTTCACTATACTATATAAAATACTAACTATATAAAATACATAACCGAGAGAATGTATTTTGAAGCGTTGAGAATATATAATTAATGTAAAGGATGATATACTCATAGGCTGAGATGCTATAAAATAGCTTATAAAATAGGTTGAATACCCTTAAAAGACGGAAAAGAAGTTGACATACGAAATTATTTTATAGCATCTCTGAGCGCGAGCACACCATCCTTTATATCAACACCATTACCTAACTTGAAGATGTATGAATTTTGTAAAGTAATATCTGTTGAATACTTTAGTGGCACTGATGATGTAAATAACAAATTATTTTGTTGACAGAAAAAGTAATTGAAACCGCACTATTTTTAGAGGACTTGTAAAAGAGTGAATTCTTAATCTACTTTGCCGTAATATACTTACTTAATCTTCCAGTGATTTGAAATTACTGATTTCTCTGTGTAAGTATCTGGCCTACATCAACCAGGCAGCCATAGGTCCTTTAGAGACAGATTTTTATGAAGCATGACGCATTGATTAAAATTAAATTAACCATTTAGCAATAATAATAATTAATTAATTGTAAAACTGTAGTGTCATCAACTAAAAGGAAAATACTAATTACAACAACGGTAAGAAGCAGCAAAACAACAACAAGAACAATAGCAACAACAAATATATTTGTGCTACAACAACAGTACCAACAACAATAGCAATAAGAAAAATATTTCAATTAGAACAACAACAGCAACAACAAAGCTATTTGAGCTAGAACAACAACAACAGCAACAGCAGCATCACCAAAGATATTTGATTTGGAACAACAACAACAACAACAATTACGACAGCCACAACAAAAACATTTACAATAACAGCAACAACAACACCAAACAGGAAAATAACAATAACAATTATGACGACAACAACGACAACAACAACAGCAGCAACAACAAGTTCGACAACAACAACGCCAAAAAGGTTGACAACAACAAAGACAACAACAGCACAACAAGGTCGACAACAAGAACGACAGCAAGAACGACAACAACAACAACAAGGTCGACAAAAACAACGACAACAACAACAACAAGGTCGACAACAACAACAGTAAGGTCGACGGCAACAACAACAACAACAGCGACAAAAAACCAACAACAACGACGACAATAACAGCAGCAGCAACAGCAACAATAACAACAACAACAACAACAACAACGACGACAACAACAACAACAGTAATTAAAACAAACTGCAGTTCTTGCAGAAGCAACTTAGAACTAAAAGTGAAAAAAAAAAGCACCACAAAACCAAACAAAATCAAAAAGAAATGTAATTAAATATAAAAAAGAATAATATATTTAAGTTAATTTATTTAAAAAGAAAACAAATGATTAAAGATATTTAATTACGCGATAATAATTAAATAAGCTTAGTTAATCACCTCGAAAAGGGAACGGCTGAATGACTGCAGCTAAAGTACGAACAAGATATGACGAGGATAACAACGCTGATATATGTAGAATGGATCTCCGTCGGTTCAGTCGATCAGTGTTACTGTTGCTCCATCAACAGAAATTAAAGTGTTCGAAATGTGACTGGGATTGCCACAACTACGTGTACCTTTGATAAAATTCTCAAGGTGATTCCGTGTTCCGAAATGTGGGGGATAAAAGTGACCTTTTGAAATACGAGTACAGTCTAACTAACGACCTACGTTTACCAAAATTCTATCATAAGGAGTGTTCAAGTGGATAAACAGGGAACTATATTACATACTGTGGTCAATTCTTCCTCTCTAACTCTTTTCCACTTCCTTTCTGTCATTTCCTATCCTTACTCATGAAGAAATCTGCTGTACTCAGGCCTGGGAATGGAATGGGCTCCGCCAGGGTTTAAATACCCAGGAAACGCCGTATGTCGCTACGGTGCCCTTACAATTTCATCAGAAGTTACGGAACCATGCCATGCCCATCTTTATATTCAATGTATATATTTATATATACATTTACGCAGTCAGTTGTTCCCTCTATACATTATATATATATATATATTTATATATACACATTTATCGTTTACTTCAGCTGTTTAGCCTACACCTAAATAACGTAAACTACCAATACGAGTGGTAATGATATGCAAATTAGTAGGTCTATTTTAGTGATAGATTATATAGGCCCCTCAGTTATGTATTTCCCTGTGAATATTTAGTTGATATACATATGTTCTGATCAGAAACCAATGAGATCGGTGTGGAAGTCGGACCTTCATAAGGACCCGAAGAGGCGACTCTTCGTCGCTACGTTGGAGTCTGTGCTGATGTACGGATCTGAGACTTGGACACTGACCAAGAGACCCGCTCAGATAGTGGATGGCTGCTACAAAAGGATGCTGAGGATGGTTCTGAACATTAACCAGTAAGCATTGAAGATGAAGAACTCAGAGATGTACGGGAGCCTCCCAAAAGTCAGCTCGAAGTGACACAAAGGAGACTGAGGTTAGCTGGACATTCTCACTGACATTCAGAGGTGACACTGCACTCAGTGGTTCTGTGGGATCCCCTACACGGACATACTAGAACAGCGACACTGAGGATGACATATGCTGATGATCCCACTTAAGGTGAAAGCAGAAATTGTTTGCTTAAACTTTTAACTGTTCTGATTATCTATATATATGAAACTGAGGATGTCTGTCTTTGTGTGTGAGTTTGAATCCCTAAAACTCGAGAAGCACCCAACCGACTGTTTTCAAGCTTTACACATGTAATACTTATGTTTCAGGGAGTGTTCTGGGCACAATAAATTTCAAATTTTCAATGCCCTCGGGACCACATTAGGCGATTTAGCGATCTCTCTCTATAATTCTTAGTCTTTCTCTTATTAGATAGATACATACATATAACGTCGCGCCCTTATAATATCTGTCTGTATGTCTGGCTGTCTGCATTACGTCACTTCCCTGAGGATGTCTGTCTGTGTGTGTGTGTGTGTGTCTGTGAGTTTGAATCCGTAAAACTCGAGAAATACCCAACCAAATTTTTTCAATACATGTGTATTTCTTATGTTTCAGGGAGTGTTATGCACATAAAAACTTCAACTTTTTGATCCCCTAGTTGATCCATTAGTTGAAAAACTGCGTTTTTTCAGGTTTTTAGGGGTTTTTGAGTCGTTACGTCAGACTGATTTCCTTGAAATTGTAACTATGTATTAATCAGTCTCTTCTTCATACCGTGAGCAAAGAAATTCCAACTTTTTTTTATGGCTTTAGGTGAAAAACTTCATTTTTTCAGCTTTTTAGGGCTCTTTGGAGGCGTTACGTCTAATTTCAAGGCATATTATGCGCATAAGAAAATGTATTTTCTTGATCCCTAGGGCTCGCATTAGGTGAAAACCTGCATTTTTCCTGCTTCATCGAGGAAAATCTTAAAGATTATCCAGCCATCAGAGTATTCGGTTTATTTTCTTTACATATTGTCCAGGCATGCACTTTTTCCACTATTAGGTCTGTTGGCGGCCCGCTTTCCAAAGTACCTTATCCCGTGCAACGCCGGGTACCACTGCTAGTGTATACACACACACACACACACATACACACACACACATATATATATAGCTATTTATATATTTCTCTATGTGTTTATGCATCCATTAGATAATAATCACACTCTTTACCAATATATATGTCTGACTATCTGTTCTTGTAATTCCTCTACTAACTGACAAAGCTTTTTCTGGTCGAAAATACATTTTGATTGGTTATGACTGTGGAATATCTCGAATCATCTATTGCGACATTCCTATTAATAGCATGATCATCTAATCGATAAATCAATCGAATCTGGTCGATATTTGTAAAATCTTTGAACCATTTCGATGTTATCGTTCCGAAACGTTCAAATAGCTAAGTATTTCATTGTATAACAGCGAAACATTCCAACATTGAATAGCAATTTGTTTCCTTTAGCCATTTCTATATGAAGATGAAATCCTTCTGGGGGCCTTTGATAATATCGAGACTTTTGATAACTCTTGTTACTTTGATGTGGGTGGGTGTTTGGGCCTTTAATAAAAGATAGTCACAGCTGTGGTGCCTTTGACGATAGGTCTGTACAATCAAGGTCAACCTTGGGTGAAATTACAACAGACCAATTACAAATTATTACCAATATGGATATTTTTATTTCCGTTAGGCTTGAGAGAGAGAGAGAGAGAGAGAAGAGAGAGAGAGAGAGAGAGAGAGAGAGAGAGAGAGAGAGAGAGACAGAGAGAGAGAGAGAGAGAGAGAGACAGAGAGAGAGAGAGAGAGAGAGAGAGAGAGAGAGAGACAGGGGAGAAGGGCAGAGATAAAGGAAGTGAAAAAGAGAAAGGAGAGAAGCAGAAGTGATCCCATTATTGGCCTGGTACTTTATCGACTTTGAAGGGATGAAAGACAAAGTTCACCTCAGCAGAGAACCGGAACGAATATCACAATGGTTTCTCTCGGATGTTTTAACAATTTTTATGTGATTGTAAACATGTCGAGTGTTTGCTATATCCTTGTAGAGATTGATAGGGTGTTTTAGTTACAATTACTATAACTTAGTTAAATCATAGACTGACCAGAGCAATAACCCATCAAATCTAGATATCTGAAATACAGGGTAGATAATAGCAATTGATAATTAAAGATCTGTCGTCTGTATTCTTTAGCTGTTTCAAACACACCAGGTAGGAAAATGATAAAAAAGCATTCCCCAAACTGTTGTAAAACATCCAGCGTCCTATGGAAGGAAGAAATCTCTAATTCTTATCATTATCATTCTTTTCCTATTTTTTGTTCAATCTCCAGAGAACCTGACATAAACAAGCACTTTTCTGTAAGAGTCTTGAACATACATGGTTTATTAATGACCCTG
>OZ024745.1:16372752-16382752 GCA_964016885.1 Eledone cirrhosa
ATTTAGGCGGGAGGCCAACAACTTTGGGAGAGGGGAAAGTCATTTAAATCAACTCCAGTACGTTACTGGTATTTTATTTCAATTACGCCGTAAGGATGAAAGACACAGCTCTAACCTCAATGGGATTTGTACTAAGAATGTAAAGAGCCGTAACTCTATGCCGTGAATCATGTTGGCCGATGCTCTACCGATTCTACTGCCAATCCAGCACCATAGATACCCTGTTTACAATACAAGATAGAATTTACCTACAACTCACACAACCACTATTTGCCAAACACTCTGTCACACTGATTCACTTTGCGAATTAGGTCAAGGTTACACGTGCCTATTCAGCCATCTACACATAAATTTAATTAGTAGGATGTTGAAATGATCGAATAAATGAACGCTCATCGTCGTAAACGACGGAGGATCAATGAATGGTGTTGAGGAGAATATCCTTATAAAGAAAGAGGTTTAACATTTGTTGAGTAGTGTAGGCGTAGAGCGGGCTTACAGAAAGATGTGAAATGGTATATGACTGTGAGTAATAAGTATTACTTGTAGACAGAAGCCAGTGGATATGGCAGAGTAAATTACGTACGGTAGGATGGTGAGTGGATGGTAAGATAGTGGAATTGGATATGAATAGGTAGCGAAATGGTTAACATAGAAGGCCAGAGATGAAACTAAAAGAAATATCTAGATGAAAGATAATATTTTGAACATAGAATATCTATATTTGTCAAGGGAATCAAATGTACAGCTTTGCTGTTGACGAAATAAAAAAAAATAAACCAAGATACTTCATCGTTTTAAAGACATCAGAGATGCCACAACCCACGTCATTTGGTTACCTTGAAGGTGGCTTCTCAGGGTTTTACAACTTATCGTTACATTCCAGAAATTCGTAAAATTCATACTTACCAGGAAGTGTTTGTTGGTATTTTACCAAAATATATAGATTTGGAGAGAGAGAAGGAGATAGAGAGAGAGAGACAGAGAAAGAGAAGGGGAGATATGTAGGTAGAAGACAGACGTTTATTATATATATATATATATATATATACATATCATATATATACATATCATATATATACATATCATATATATACATATATATATATATATATATATATATATATATATATATATATATATATATATATATATATATATATATATATATTTATGTGTGCACACATATATATGCATATTTTTATATGCATATATGGTATATATATATATATATATATATATATTTATATATATATATATATATATGCATGTATACATACGCACACACACACATATATGTATGAATGCATACATACATGCATACACACGCTCTCTCCTCACCCTTTTCTCTCACTATATATTGCTGTAGTGGAGTCTGTGCTGCTGTACGGATCTGAGACTTGGACACTGACCAAGAAACTCACTCAGATGGTGGATGGATGCTACACGAGAATGCTGAGGATGGCTCTGAACATCAATCAGTATACACTGAGGATGAAAAACTCAGAGCTGTATGGGAGCCTCCCAAACGTCAGCTCAAAACTGACACAGAGGAGACTGAGGTTAGCTGGACATGCTCACCGACATCCAGAGTTGACACTGCACTCAGTGCTCCTGTGGGAGCCCCTACATGGACACACTGGAAGAGGAAGACTAAGGTTAACGTATGTTGATGCCCTAAGGACAGACACTGGTCTGTTGGAGACGCAGGACATGGCAGTGATAATGAGGGACAGAGACCGCTGGAGAGAACTCGTCCATGGATCTCGGGAATTTTACCCGCCCTAGATATATAGAGTATCACTGGATTGCCCAATATGCTTATATTATGATGTGATATTTTATTTATGGATGCGTATCATTCTATGAGTTTCTGTTTAACTAACTGTACATTCCCCCCCCCCCCACACACACACATACACACATATATATATATATATATATATAACGAAGGAAGTGTGGTAAGGAGCCAGGTGGATCATAACGCACCAGAGTACTCGATACTTTGGGTAGTAGAGTGGGTAATAAGATAATACACGTATACATATGTGAATGTAAACATGTGTTAGTTAAACAGAAACTCATAGAATGATACGTATCCATACATAAAATATCACATCATAATATAAACATATTGGGCAATCCAGTGATACACATGTGTATATAGCTACTACAGTGGGTTTTAAGTTGAACGAATAAAAGAAAGTAAAAGAAGGAAAATAGAAAAAGAAAAATGAAGGATGATATGAAGTATGAGGTAAATATAAAGAATCAGAAGATATCAGAGAGAAGAAGCGAGAGAATAAAAAATAACATAACAACTGCTAGGATTTATTTCCTCATAAATCAGGTCGGCTATGTTCGAAATCTTTGAAGAGAACTGCAAAGCAATTATGAATCTCTTTGTACTGTCAGAAACATCAAAACTGAAAAGCCTGCG
The DNA here is from genome assembly GCA_964016885.1 of Eledone cirrhosa. NCBI lineage: Eukaryota > Metazoa > Mollusca > Cephalopoda > Octopoda > Eledonidae > Eledone > Eledone cirrhosa. The sequence continues at coordinate 16,375,193 of OZ024745.1, forward strand.
AATTTATCTTGAAATAAGAGCTGTCGAGTATAAATCTATGCTAACCAGTTAGTCAACGCGTTATATATATATATATATATATATATATATATATATATATATATATATATATATATATATATACATACATACATACATGTATATATATACACACACACACACACACACACACATACACACACACACACACACATATATATATATATATATATATATATATATACATGCATATATCATTTATGTGTTTTTTTTATACCATTCACCAATCAGCTTTAAACTACTTGAAAAGCACTTCCATACTGTCCAATTAAACTGGCAGATTTAACTAAATCTTTCGTCACATGTTCCTGCCCCCCCTTCTCCACAATGTTTCCTAATGATCTTACGTCTTTTGCTCAAACCTGTTCTCTATATATCCTTAACGTAGATCAATGTAATAATGGTTTCTAATTTAAGCACAAGAGCAACAGTCTTTTTGTGGGGAGGGTTATATAAGAAATGAATTCGATTAAATCGACCCAGAATACTTTTTTAGTACTATGTTTTATCGACTCCGGGTGGAAGGAAGTTAAATTTGACTTCGGTGGTATTTGAACACAGAACGTAAAGAACGATAAGAAACAGCACTTTGTCTGCCACAGTCACCACTAAGAACCTAATAACTATTAACTAATACTACCTGTCAGTCTTCAACATCTCTCAATGTATCTCAGCTTGTGGAGAAGAAACACGAGTTTTGATCTGGTATAAGCTATACACATGTTTAACTAGCATTACTTTACGCTATATGTTAACTATCTCTTCAATATTTCGAGGTTGGAATACGAATTGGAATGTCTCATAATATTAGTTGTGGCATTTTATGTACTCAATTTAAATGCCGCCGTTGCTGACCTTCTTTTTCACCCACTTATTCTCAAGAGGGTCGTGGGGGCAGAGTCATCAAACACTCTTTCCAGCGTGTCCTGCTAGAAACAAACCATCTCCATTTGATCCGGTTGGATCCCCAAGCGAAACCAGCCGAGCTCATTTTCTACCAATGGAGTGTCCTGCCAGCTGGTTCTGTCCAGCGATTCATTCCTGAGACATTCTAACCACATGCCTATAGTATGAGAGTTGTGATCTCTCAATTCGGAGAAGTGGTGGCTCTACCTGAAGTGAATCTCTGATTTCCGAGCTACGAACTCTATCGAGTAACGTTACTTCAAAGACCCTTCGAAGGAACCCCACTTCGGCCGCTTGTATTCTCGATCCTATTCTTTCGGTCTTTACCCAAGATTCAGCTGTTGCTGACGTAATAAGTATAATTAAATCGACGCCCCATTTAATTTGGCCTCACTGTCTTTAACTGAAGTCATTCTGTTGTAAACATTCGATCCAGGCCTCTGGTTTGAATAAGCATAAATCCTTTCTTCTCATAATCAATTCCGGATTGATTAAAGCAAGGCATTAAGGAAATGTCACGTATGTCCTTGGGTCAGTATTTTCAATTCACTGATCTTTTCTGTAGTATATTCCTGATAATATTTCCCATTAACATTATCTGAGATGTTAAATTGACATCGTTTTCCACCTCGAGATATACGAAAATTTATTCCGTTTTAAAAGTACTACTGGTACTATTGACCGTATATTATATAAAAGCGTGGTGGATTGGCAGTATCGGTAGAGGGTCGGACGCCATGCTTTGACGTATAGAGTTACGGCCCTTGCCATTCTGAGTTCAAATCCCGCCGAGGTTAACTTTGCCTTTCATCCTTACGGGGTCAATAAAATAAAGTACCAGTAATGCACTGGGTAATTGCTGGCCTTGTGCCAAACGTAGAAACAATTATATAAACGTAGCTTTTATATGGTAACTCCACCTGCTAGAAATAGCAGAAAAAATCGCAGATAAAATCGCAGATAATATCGCAGATAAAATCGCAGATAAAATCGCAGATAAAATCGCCTACAAAACACATTGGAAATATTAAGAAAATGATAGACATACGAGGGTCGGTTGAAGCATTCATAGGCTGACCAAGATACTCTCATGGAATTACTAAATGGAGTTTATTTTTCAACATAGTCCCTGGAAAGAAATAATACAGTTATTAATTAGAAGAGTTGAAATTAATACATACAAGATTTCACAGCTCTAGCATCTATCCTTCATAGGCTTAAATGTTCATAGGCTGATCAAGATACTCTCATGGAATGACCAAATGGAGTTTATTTTTCAACATAGTCCCTAGAAAGAAACAATGCAGTTATTAATTAGAAGAGTTGAAATTAATACATACAAGATTTCACAGCTCTAGCGTCATGTCTTCATAGTCAGCCTATGAATTTTTCAGTCGACCCTCATACCACAACTGAAACTCCTTTTATCATTGTTCTGGTGGATCAGAGTTGACATGGGTTAGTCTTCAACAATAGAACTATCAACAACTTATATTGAGACAACTACAACCACACCCACAACGTCATCTATTGTCAATGGAAGTGGTTTAAAAGCCCGTGAGATAGCTTATCCTTAATTCAAAGGGCCAGCCTTGTCACACATAATCCTGCTGAATCTCCTTGAGAGTGAAGTTAAGTATACACGTGCCTGTGGAATATCCAGACAGACGTTAGTTTCAATAGCAGGCTGTTCCGTAGTTAGAATGTCTCAGGAAAGAATCGCTGAACAGATGTTACGGGCAAAACCAACCGGTAAGAGACCCAGGGGTAGACCCCGAGCAAGATGGTTGGATAACATCCATGAGCTTGGCTGGTCTTGCTTGGGGAACCAGCCGGATCAGTTGGAGACAGTTGCTTCTGACAGGATCCGCTAGAAGGAGTGTTTGAGGACTCTGCCGACATGACCCTCTCAGGAATAAGTGGGCGAAGAAGATGAAGCAGGCTGTTCCATTGATCAACCACTGTCAAAAGATCGTCGAAAACTTGTGCTAACTTTACTTCGTACCAACTTTACCTTGTCCTTACGTGACCTTGTGGCTGTGTTAGAAATTATTATTTATAATAAAGCAATAATTATATTCTTTGTTATGATATATAAATATGACGACAAAATATAAGGCAGAACATTTTACCTGGTTTAAGAGTTACGTATGGAAACATGAATTCCAATCTTAACTGGAAAGAATGGTTTCATAAACTCCTCTCTAAAAATCAACACTTTCAAAAACACTCATTATAGAAATTATTTAACAATCACCACAATCATAGATAGATTCTTTACATGTATTTATTTACCTTATGTATTGATATGTTATATACATATGAACGGCAATTGAACAAAGAACTGTCAAATATTGAACAAAATGCATTGACCAGGAGCTAATTGATCGAACCAAATCCCAGACATTCACAATGAGACTAACATTACAGGTTTAAATTAATGCATTAGTATTACACTATTGTGGTTGCATTGTAGGACAAACTGTTCCAACAAATTCCGCTTTCAAATCGATTTATATGTCTAAAATACTGGATTAACGCACTGGTTACAAATTATAATGAAGACGGTTGTTGCAGGGTTCTTCCATGTTGACACACTTTAATCGATTAGTATCATGCAACATTTCTAATAAAATAACCCGCTGAAAGAAAAACATGTTCTGAAAGGACGCTTTAGGATACAATCATGGCACGTACATACAATCTAAGGTGACAACCTACCCTGGCAACAAGAAGGAGCAATTAATTGCAGCATTGATTAAGATATATTTATGTAAAAGTAGCGAGGCAATTACACATTACACATCCAATATACATATTCGTTTCTTCTATCACAGATCAATACGCACCGTTCACTGATAGTTAAATATGACCAGTGTCATCAACTGTTCACTCTGGTGACGAATTGGTAGAATCGTTGGATCCTACAACAAAATGTCTTGTGATATTTTTCAATATCTTTATATTCTGATTTCAAATCCCGTTAAGGTTAACTTTGTTTTAATCCTTTAGAATTAAATAACGTATCAGTTTAGAGCTATGGATCGGCGGAATTGTAAGAGTATCCGACGAGATGCCTTGTGGTATATGATCTGGATATTTGCTTTCTGAGTACACATCATGCTGATACCTAACTAGAAGGTAAATAAATCCGTCACAGGACTTAACAACACTTAACTCTTGGTTGCCTTTAACAACATTCATTCTGTTGTAAGGGAAATAACCTAGTAAGGAAACGATGATGGTGGTTTGCAAATGAATCGAATATTATTATAATTCGATAACCAACTCATAAATACACCCCACAGACACACATATTAGGATGTATTTGCTTGCTAGAGGAATGCATACACATACATATATAGAGTCACAGCTATATTGGAACCACTTATAAACGCAATTGCAAAAAAACGTTAGGAAAACTCCGTGTTCTATAAACGATATTTTTCTTACATTAATATTATCTTAACAACCAATCAACAACAACAACAACAACAACAACAACAACAACAACAACAACAACAACAACAACAACAACAACAACAACAACAACAAGGCCAACAGAACAAAAATTTACTCTTAAATTAAATACTAAAAACGAAAATTATGTTCAAGTTCTTTTGATTGGAGTGAAATAAACTGAAAAAACAGATTTTAGCAACAATACTAATAACAACAACAGCAGTAATACTAACAACAACAACAACAGCAGTAATACTAACAACAACAGCAGCAGTAATACTAACAACAACAACAGCAGCAACACCAACATCAACAACAAAGCTAACAATATCAGCAGCAACAATACTAAAAACAGCAAAAACAACAGCAAAACCTGTTTACAGCAATATTAACGAAATAACGTCAAACAACAACAACAACAACAACATCAGCTGTAACAATACTATGATGAATATCAATAAAAACAATGACAACAACATGGTCGACATTTAATTTTCCACAGTTTTGTATGGTGGTATCCTTCAATGAATATTATTTATTTATTTGTCTAAATTGTTTCATTTATGTCTAGTTATCTTTATTGGTAGTGTATATATATATATATATATATATATATATATATATATATATATATATATATATATATATATATATATATATATATATATATATATAAGTTGGAATAGAATGAAACGAAATTTCATTTCTCACTCTTAGTACGGCACTTACTTAAATGTAAGTATGTATGTATACGTACATACATATATGTATACGGACGTACAGTAACATGTATATATATATATATATATATATATATATATATATATATATATATATACATACAGGTACACATATATATATGTACGTATCAGTTTAGCGAACGTTTATTATAACGCTCGCTTTGTCCGTTTGTAAACAAACGGACAGCCTGATATATGCCGTACGGTGTTAAGGCAACCACGTCACCTTTTTGTTCAACACTGACACAGGAACGATGTACTAGTTTCAAGCTTGTTAGCTATCGTCAGCACCGTATACCCTTCTCTCAGATGGTTGAATGTTCGAAAATATATACTTTCCTTATGGACAAAGCGAGCGTTATAATAAACGTTCGCTAAACTGATACGTACATATATATATGTGTACCTGTATGTATATATATATATATATATATATATATATATATATATATATATATATATATATATATATATATATATGCATGCTACTGTACGTCTGTATACATATATGTATGTACGTATACATACATACTTACATTTAAGTAAGTGCCGTACTAAGAGTGAGAAATGAAATTTCGTTTCATTCTATTCCAACTTATCGTTTTCGGTGAGCCTGGCCGACTGTACTCACTCGATATGCAAATTAGGCTGCTCAGCCGTTAATTTTCATAAGGAAAGTATATACTGTCGAACGTTCAACCATCTGGCAGAAGGGTATACGGTGCTGACGATAGCTAACAAGCTTGAAACTAGTACATCGTTCCTGTGACAGTGTTGAACAAAAAGGTGACGTGGTTGCCTTAACACCGTACGGCATAAATCAGGCTGTCCGTTTGTTTACAAACGGACAAAGCGAGCGTTATAATAAACGTTTGCTAAACTGATACGTACATATATATATGTGTACCTGTATGTATATATATATATATATATATATATATATACATGCTACTGTACGTCTGTATACATATATGTATGTACGTATACATACATACTTACATTTATACATATATATATATATATATACTTATATGTGTACATATATATATATATGTATATATATATATATATATATATATATATATATATATATATATATATACTTATATGTGTATATATATATATGTATATATATATATTTATATATATATATATATATATATATATTTATATTTATATGTGTATATATATATATATATATATATATATATTTATATTTATATGTGTATATATATATATATATATATATATATATATATATATATATATATATATATATATATACGTTATTCCGGGTTGAATCGGAGGTAACAACAGTAAGTAACGTACTCAATACATAGCACAATATAAAAGTTTTAATATAGATGAGATTCTACAGGACTAGAACTGTTTCATTCTTTAGAAATTATCAGGAATCTCAGATTGCTGATGATTTCGAAAGAATGAATCAGTTCTAGTCCTGTAGAATCTCATCTATATTAAAACTATATATATATATATATTTATACAGATAAGTTATACCTCAAGCTTTTCTATATTAAACATATATATATATGTGTTTATATATATATATATATGTGTGTATATATATATATATATATATATATATATATATATATATATGTGTATACGTATATACACACATACATAACTATATGTGTATATACACATATATATATATATATATATATACTAGCAGAAGTACCCGGCGTTGCCCGGGTGTAAGTCGACCTTTGGTCTGTTGTTAAAATGTTTGAAAGTTGCTTCCCGCGCATCACAGGTGCAAAAACCTTCGAACCTCAAGGAAAAAAACAGAGGTTAGTATACGCAGGTGTGTAATTGAGCATAAATAATGGATCAATTGTAGGTTCACAGTGTATCGTTGAAATTGTTCTTTGCAAGACTGACGGAAGTCAAATTCACTTGAAATTGAATTTTCAGTTGATTTTTAAAGCAGGGTGAAAAAGTCGATTTTTTCAAATATATTTGTTTTTTACAATTTTGGCGCTCACATGTGCAGAAGAAGAAATAAAAGGGACTTTATCTGAATCGCGGCATAATGGACGAATCATTTGCGACAGTTTTCACGAAAATCGGACGTTCCTGTAAAAAATTATCGCATCTGCAACTTTGCCTTGTTTTTTGCGCAAAGTCGAACCCCCGCTTCACTTTTATTGATTTTTTACATGAACGCGTGACCTCGGAATTAGATTTGAGTAGCTAAAGACCTGTCCCGGTAAATTTGCTATATGTGAAAAAAAGTTGATCAAAATTGCGTCTAGGGTTATTGCCCTTTGCAACAGCCTCAAGAACATGTAATTAAAAAGATTTACCATGGACTATCGTGCACGTTGGTATTGTGTTTAGCCTGCGAAAATCGGTGATCAAATGAGGCAACAATAAGCCATACTGA
>OZ024745.1:16387752-16390252 GCA_964016885.1 Eledone cirrhosa
GTGTATACAGACGTACAGTAGTATGTATATACATACATGCACACATATATATATGTACGTTTTGGTTTACCGAACATTTATTATAATGTTCGGTTTGTTTGTAAACAAACAGCCCGAATTAAGCCATACAGTGTTCGGCAAGCATCGTTGCCCTTTTGTTCAACACTGACAAAGGAACGATGAACTAGTTTCTAGCTTATTAGCTGTCATCAGCACCGTATACCTTCCTGTCAGTCAATTGAACGTTTGAAAGTATATACTTTTCTTATGCATATTAACGGCTGAGCAGCCTAATTTGCATATCGAGTGAGTTAGTCGGTCAGGCGTACCGAAAACGATAAATGGAAAAAATGAAATTTCATTTCTCACTCTCAGTACGGCTGATACTTAAATGTAAGTATGTATACGTACATACATATATGTAAACAGACGTACAGTAGTATATATATACATACATACATGCACACATATATATGTATGTACGTATGGATTTACCGAACACTTATTATAATGTTCGGTTTGTTTGTAAGCAAACAGCCCGGCCGACTAACTCACTCGATATGCAAATTAGGCTGCTCAGCCATTAATAGCCATAAGAAAAGTATATACTTTCAAACGTTCAATTATTACCTTAGATAGAAACACTAAAAACGTTAACTTCCTTGATGCTACCCTTTGCCTGGTCTCTAAAATATATACACCCTTTCATAAACTAAACTAAAAACTACTTTATGTAGATACCAACTCTAACCACCCTAAATCTATATTAAACTCGATTACTAAAGGAGTATCTAATAGAATTTCCACTCTATCTTAAACTATATTTAACAGAAATTCCCAATACTATAACGAAGCTTTAGCTCGCTCAGGACATAAAAATAAAATTAAATTTTTAACTAAAAAATCACCTAGTTATAACATTATTTCACACAATATGGCCATGAATAAAATTAAAAGTAATAAAAGTACTGGCCACTCTAACTCTAGTATGAAGGGTAATAACAAAGTTAACTCGCGCCAAAATAGACACCCTAATAATAATAATATAAACAGAAATATAAACAATACTACAACTACCATTACAAAAAATAATCACAAAAATAGAACTAATACATTTTCAATCCCCCTTTCAATTTAAACATTTCCACCAACTTGCCTAAGGCTTTCTTCTCAATCTTAGAAAATAACTTCCCAGTCGGCCATAGAAAACCATAATCTTATCAATAAAAATACCATTAAAATTTCTTACTCTACCACACCAAACATCGCGAACCATATAGCTAGTAGTAATAAAAGGAAGATTAATAATTATTTCCAATTAAATAAATCGCAACACGGGGTGAACTTATTTAACAACATAGTACCGGAGAATTCTAGTAGCAGTAATAATAATAGTAATAGCACTAATGAAATTAATAGCAATGGGAAATATAATCAACATTACCCAAATGCTCTCCATAACAACCATGCATCTACACACCCTATTAGCCAGCAAGTAAACAACCAAAATAACTGTAATTGTAGAACAAATAGAACTTGGCGCTTAGGAAAAAACTTCTTAATAAAATACTCCTGCACAGTCGTTACAAAAAACACTTCGAAAACATATTTTGTTTCTACTTCGAACTGCTTCAAGACGAGATATAACTCTCATCTTTACACTTTCAAAAATTATAATCTACCTACATACACTCTCTGCAAACTAGGAATAGACCATATACACTGCAATGGGAGGTAATAGATAGAGCCACCTCGTATAAACCACCGAACAGATTTTGTAACTTCTGTCTTCTAGAGACTCGCACTATAATCTATTCTAAGCTAAACCTTTTAAATAGAAAATCAGAAATGTTTTCCAAGTGCTAACACTACCACCGAGACTCTTTCCACAATTTCAAACCTAGCTGCTAATATATAACAATGTCAGATCTGGATTCCTCACCGCCGTTAACACTTTACCTCTAGGTTTTATCAGCATATAATACCCCCCCCCCCACAACATTACATTTTTATATGAGTTCATTCCTTCACTTATCTCCTGTTTATCTCAGATCCCATACTCAATAATAACTATAAAGAATAAACATAAATTTACCACCACTTAATATAACTACAATATCTTCCTTACTAATATTTCATTCATTTAATTAATATATAGGTAGGTAGTAGTAAATTGAGACCTTTAAAATATTATATAGAAAACAGATTGTATATAAATTTAAATATTTAAATATAAAAATAAATAGCATTGTATAAGGATTCACTTATAATATAATATATTGTATATTAACACAAGGAATTTAGCTAATTAGAGTTATAAACAACTAACACCAGATTATATATTTTTCTATTATACACAAATTAATCTTCAATTACCTCCCCTTTCCCATTAGCTCCCTTTGTGAAGATCTCTAATCACTTCCTGAAATTAAACCGCCAGACAGATCATTCCAGAACAACTCTAACCCTTAATAAAATTATAATAGAACAATATACAATC
>OZ024745.1:16395252-16455252 GCA_964016885.1 Eledone cirrhosa
AAACAGCCATACGCTGCTCCATAACTTGCCAGGGGTTATGTAGACAAAATTCTAATAGGTCCCCTGATATGTTCTAAGAGTAGACTGCATTTACAGTGAACTTTGATATAAAGGTATGGCATATTCAATTGTAGCACTATATAATAGGGAGTAATCAACTTAATATAGATACCTTTAGTACATCATGATACAGTAGACTGTATTTAAAATTGGAAACTAGATATAAATGTATAACCGTCTATATAAGGGACTCCATTGAGGCGCCTTATAATGTATGTTAGAACAATGAATTTAGTTATGAGATTCGGCTAGTTACCTCCCTTTACGCATTAACTCCCCTTAATACTTCCGGGTAATAAACCGCTGTAAATTCTCGCAGTAGAATCAATCTATTCTATAAACTTGGATTAAATAACACTGAGCCTCAATACGCTAAAATAATTTATTTTAATGCACCAAACATTCAATACGGAATCATCGTTACTTATGTGATGGATGTAGAAACTATATCTTACTTTTTCTGAATGTGAAAATGATGGTGGATACGAAAACCATAACTTTCTTTTGCTCCTTCTTTTTCTTTTTATTTTTCTGCACACATACTTTTTGTTCTATACAAAAAATACCTTACCACTACAACCACCATAATAATCTTGCTTACCCGCTTAAAGTGCTTGCATTACGTATAACACCCTGCCACACAATAATAGTATAAAAATGAGACACACTTGCATGATCCACGTGTACCTAACGCATACACTACCTACCAGACCTGACTATCAAACTATCCTCTTGCATTATCTGTATTATCTGCCGAATGTATTTTAATTTTGACTTTTATTTTAATTTTGATTTTGATTTTGATTTTGATTTTGAATTTGAATTACTGTACAAAAATAGTATAGTATAATATATGCCACTCCACTGTACATCAATATATATATATATGTATCTGTATGTCTCTTGCGTTGGAAAGGAGGTCAATTATGTGTACAAATATATATATAAAACTGACATTGTCTGTGTGTGTTTCCTAATTTTTGCAAAGTCTATAAAAATCCTCATTTCTACTCCAATTGACTTCAAACTTGCATTTATATATTCCTTGCGGTCTAAAGATATTAACTGCAGCTTTTACTTTTCAATTTTCTGTTGTTAAAGGCGTTTTTTTCACTAAAAGTCCTTTTTGTCGGCAATTTTGTCTACAATGTTCAAGAGACACAACGCTTTAGTATTTTGAAAGAGTTACCTCTCTTTATAGACTATATTATCCCTACTTATACGTACATCTCTTGAAATTGTTGATGGTGACCCCAATCGGTGACCCCGATATAACAGTTCGGTGTATATCAGATTGGGTAGATTTTTGTAATCTTAAAAGTATCCAACTAAATTCCTTCATGCTCTCCACCACTGTAGTCTCACATGCTTACTGCTCTGTAACTATTGATTTCATTGTACCATAGCACAACAAATACATGTTCGGTTTGTCGAATGCCTTTTTACCCTATCGTCTTGGCTTTCGTGGGTTGAACATTTTATCTCGCACCCAATTAAGTTAAAATCCTGGTAATCTACGACGAATTTTTTTTATAAGCACAAAATGTAGACACCATCCCCAGGCTGAGGTATTCCGTACTTCTCTGTACTGTTTCAGAAAGGAAGGATAAACATACCAATCTATGTTTAGAAGCCAGAGCAACGGCGGGCCATTCTGCTAGTATATATATATATATATATATATATATATATATATATATATATATATATATATATATATATATATATATATATATATATATAATAAGGAGTTGACGGACCCAGCATATTTATCAATGCCAGGACCGGTTGTATCTCAACGTACTCAATAGGTAATGTAGAATACATTCCCAGAGTATACACATTGTTATTTGCTTCAACACAACACACGTAAAACGGGTGCCTATAATAGTTCCCGGACTCGAGTTTCGGCCACACTTAATGCAACAGTAGGGTGCACTGCACCTTCTGTCTGCATATATTATGCAACAATGCATAATCGGCGTATGTGGCTTCATCAGCGGGTATCGCCTAATCAATAACCAATCGATCGACAGAATCCAAACCCCAGCCCATGCCGGCTATGACTCTTTGTGACGGCTGACACAGTAAAGGTATTAGCAACTGGAATCCGATACAATTCCGTCCACCGACCAGCTACCGATTTATAAACGTTACAAGATGGCGGGAGAATAGTAAACAAATATTTTCGTTCCCGTCATATATATATGAGAAGCAATAGAAGTATCCGAAATATGTTGGCTAATTCGCATTTATGTAAATTTAGAAAAGGTTGAAGTAGCTTACATGTTAATTGTGTTGGTTGTGGCCAGTTGTGTTATGTAACTATATATCTTGATGGTACGAGATGTATCATTGACTATAATACATACGTTCCAAGGTGAACATGTATAATAGAATATTTGTCGAATACTGTGTCAATCTAATCGACTTTCCTTCTATCAATATTGCTGGCCTTGTGCCTAAAACAGAATCCCTGTGTAAGCTGACGTACTGTGACAATCACACTTCAACACCGTCCTGACTAGTGAAAGGATATAAACCTTCCCCCAATATTTGCAACAAGGTGGCATCTATTAAATGGACCCAGGGATAGGTGCCTTAAAAAGAAAGTTGCACACTTAAACTTTCTCCCTACGGGCTTCCACACAGTTTCTGTTCAATCAAATTTCACTCAGAATGTTTGGATCAACCCAAGGCACTAATAGAAACACTGGCTCTGTGGTTAAACTCGACAAAACGTAGTTGTGACATGAACGCCTTAACCACTGAGCCATGTCGGCATGAGTTTAATAGGAACACACAAACAAAATCGATATTTCACAGCCAAATTTTGGCAATCAGTTCCTTCTTCAGGATCAATAAATGTTAGTCCGTGCCTGTCTATATCGTTGGATCTTATTTTTCCTGGCATGTATTCTACTGCGATGTTACTATCCAGATATTTCAATGCTTCACTTGTTTCTGGCTCAGAAATATTCTTAGAGGTTCCGTTTCAAATATTTCATTACTGTACCATTCTAACCGATCGTAAAGTAACTTTACTAACTCATTTATCAATATAAAATGTAATGCAGTATATTTTTTTGAAGACCACGATATTGCAAAATGGTAGATTTTGGAATAAATTGAAGCACCAAAAATGCTGGTGTGTCACCTGTTATATTTACCTGTCCTAAGATTTAATGTATATGCCATAACTATACACGTTTTATGGTTTGATCACATATTCGTGTATTTATATTATATAATTTTCAAATATTGCAAGATTTGACATTTCAGTCATTGATATTTAAATCAATCTAGTTGAATTTTTCTTATATATATATATATATATCACATAAGAAACGGAGAATCAGTGGTGCGACGAATTAAAATTTATTAGACATATTACAATCGTTTCTCGAGGCACGATCGATGCGATAATCGAACCTGACTCTAAAACCGCAATATACTCAGATACGTCTCAATCTTTCGAAGCAGAGTTTTTTTTTTTTTTTTTATAAACTCTGCTTCGAAAGATTGAGACGTATCTGAGGATCTTACGATTTCAGAGTCAGCTTCGATCGTCGCATCGATCTTGCCTGGAGCTGGTCGTCAGAGAAACGATTGTAATATGTCTAATACATTTTAATTCGTCGCACCACTGATTCTCCTTTTCTTACGTGTTATTATACTCTGCTCTGTTGACTTTGCCTTTCAGCCTTACGGGGTCGATAAAATAAAGTACCAGTAATGCACTGGGTAATTGCTGGCCTTGTGCCTAAAGTAGAAACAATTATACTCTGCTCTGTAAGAGTATCGAGTGCTCAAACGGCATACCGCATACAGACGCTTTAAGCATCCCACACCAAATATATATATATATATATATATATACCTTATTAATTTGCTTGAAAGCTGTAGTTCGTCAATAAGTTAGTATCTAGATTTGGGTTTGTAGCACCACATGCATATATTTCTTACAGTTTATTTATTCGATCGACAAGGTCCCAGACCTCATTCGCTTACTTAGTGAGGTAGAACACGTCAAATCGGACCAAAAAAATAATGTCTCCATTGGTCTTTCCCTTGCTGATATTATCTACTGCTCGCAATTCCTAGCAGAAGGGGCATCTCGAAATAAAGTGTCTTACTCAATGACATATCACATTTTCCAATCTGGGAATCGATCTCGTAACCTCATGATTGCGAATTCAATTTTCTAAACCTTAGGTTTTGAAGATTACATATCCCTTCGCTTCTGCCGAGAATTATAGAAGCTGGAGTTTTATAGAATTCCAATGATGTTTAAGATGATAATTAAACGGAGCGGTTGTTGGTCCAACAAAAATTAGGAACTAGTATTGATGCTCTGAAATAGCTCTGTTTAATCAGCTTTTAAACATCACTGGATTTCTATAAGAATCCAGCTTCTACAACTCTCGGCAGATGCGAAGGGATATGTAATCTTGACAACCACCAACGAGGGAGAAACGACCAGGGTTTCTTCCCTTTACTTTTGCCGAGACCAAGTAAGTGACGTAGCGAATAGTCTTCAAAATGTTTTAAAATAAACATACAGTATATTATCAAATATACTATACGTACAGTCATACATCGCTATTTCGGAGCATCAATACTAATATATATGCAGTGGCGTAACTAGGTATTTTGCGCCCGGGGGCGAGCTCGAACTTTGCCCCCCCCCCCCCCGTAATTTAAATGACACGAAAAAACATGAACATATATGATCTAAAATTACTTTTATAAAATTAATATGGAAAAAAGAGTAAAAAAATATTTACAAAGCGATCTTTCTAGCTTTAGCTGATGCGAATTGATCGATTATTTCACCAAAATCGCTTGTAAGTATGTATGTGTGTATAAATGTATGTGTATAAATGTATGTGTGTAAAATATATGTATGTAAGTATGTATGTGTATATAAATAAGGAAGTGAGAAAGAGATATAGAGGAAGAATTGACCATAATTCTAGCCTGGCACATTTTTATCGACCTCGAATGGATGAAAGACAAAGTTGGTCTAGGACCTTAAATGTTACTTAGTTTCAATTCATACATTCACTATTCACTTCTCTTTACTGATAGATAGTTATCCAATTTTATTGAATATATTAGCAAGATATATGTTCCTCTTATAGACTTTGTAAATACTGTCAGGGTGATTAACATTCTTATCCATTTTCATCCTGTTTATATATTTAGACACGTCTATTTATTTCTCTAAATAAATATTGTTGTCAACAGAGATTTACATGCCAATCAAGAAAACTTTTTCTGTAATCGGTTCTCGCAATATTTCTATCAGATTCCTTTTTATTTGTTTATTTGTTTCACATTGAGAATCACTGACTCCCCACCACACACACACACACACACACACACACAGACCCGCAAACACACAAACACACACACGCGCACACGCGCGCTATTATTATATTTGTTTCTTTCCAGAGAATGTCACATTCTTCCACATGATGATACTTATTTAAGTTTATGGATATACCTAAAACTACGGTAGCACCAAATGTAATGATGGATCCTATGTCAGGTTCAATGACTGATTAGTTATGGCGTATTGGGGTGGCGAATTGGCAGAGTCGTTAGTATGTCAAATAGAATGCCGCATTCGCTCCTGCTCTCTGAGTTTAAAATCCCGCCGAAGTTAACTTTGACTTTCATCCATTTCAGGTCAATAAAAAAGTACCAGTCTAATGCTGTCTGGAGACGATCCTTCCTCTATATCTCTTTCTCACTTCCATTCTCTCACTCACTATCTTTCTCTGGAAGCAATCTGCTGTATTCAGGTCTGGAGAGGAGATGAACTCCGACATCTTCTAAAATGCTTTAGAAATAACTTATCAACTTATGTCAATACGGCAGCCCTACTGTTCTGTCAGGAGCTACGGGACCATAAAAGAACACAGGAGGATGGAGTATCCTTCAGACAGAGTGTTTTTAACGTAGTTCTCGAGTCGAATCAGCATGACAAGACATTTGACAAGGCTGGATCTTTGAATTATAGGCACACTTGATTCTACGGGATTCCACACAGTTTTAGTTTATTAAACAAAAGGCCAGGGTGGATGAGATGTTATGTTAAAGACATTTGCAAAGTGAACTTCTTAGCCACATAACCATGGCTCGTACATTGTAAGGCGTTAGATAGAACAGATTCTCATGTGGATTTAGTAGATGTTTAGAGCTTAGAGCTGAGCTATTACCATGGTTTTCCAAATGATATAACATATCACACGCACTATTTCAGTTGGAGGGAGTATGGCTAGAGTGGAGTAAATTAGTTATTTGGAGCACTCCTATCATCTAAGAAATAACGGTGCTGTCCCAAATGATATTAATATAAGGCATACACACTGTCTATTTTAGTTGGAGGTGTTATGGGCTGAAGTCTAGTAATTATTTGTAATATCCCTATCATACAAGAAAGAATGTCACAAATACTTTGTAAACTACTATATCTGACATTTGCCAATATAAATTTTAATGAATTAATGACAGCTTAAATTTGATTTACCTCCGAGATATTCTCATTCGAATTTAATTTACTAAGTCTTCTACTGATAGAATCTGTCAGCATTAGCATTTTACATAGTATTTATAAGCAGCAGAATATTCAAGAGACTCGCCCAATTCGATTATCATTGTAACAATATGACTTTATCACAGCGGAGTATGTATATTCCATCTACATCAACCTTGAGGTGATGGCTTCGCATTGCTGTTAATGCTTACCACTAGGCCTCACACGACTGGTATGAATATGTAATTATTCATTGTATATTTGTGTATCTCTGTATGTGATGTGGTCCGACGATAACATATATATATATATACAGATATATATATAACGAAGGAGGTGTGGTAAGGAACCAGATGGACCATAACGCACCAGTGTACTCAATACTTATGGTAGTAGAGTATATTTATATGTAGGTATGTGTGTACGCTTGTTATATACGTATTTATTTATTTATATACGTTTATATAATTTTTTATTTGTATACACGCATACACACATTTATATGTGCGTGGTTTTGTATACCTATGGTAAGTGTTTTGCGTATGCTTGTGTATGTACGTATCTGTTTGCGTGTATGCATTTATTTATTTCTATTACTTCTGTATTGTATTTATTTACTTTGTTCTTAACTCTGTAGCGGAGATTCATTTGGTCTCCTAGTTAGAATTTTAGTCTACGACTTCTGCTATACCATTTACGTGGTTTTGTCTTTGCGTGCTATTGTTCTCCACGCTACACATATGACGTATTATCTTCGTTTTTTCGTTCATTGCCAGAGAACGTCTCTATGCACCACTTAAGAGAACATTAGTCTACGACCTCTTTTATACCATAAACGTGGTTCTGTCTTTGCGCGTAATTGTTTTTCACCGCTCCTATTAATGACGTATGTTATTCGTTTTTTCCCGTTCTTTGCCAGCGAACGTTTCAACGAACCAAAGTATCGTCTTCCTGTCTTCCTCCGGTTGCAACGTTTTTTGAAATATCCAGTTCTGCATTTACAGATTGACTTTGTTAGTTTCAGAAGATCCCGTTAAGGGTGAAAGCAGCGATTCTTTGCTTAAACTTTAATCTGTTATTTTAATAAATATTTGCTCTACGGTTCTTATATATTTGATATATATTTATCCTTATCGAGCCCTCTTTGGATTTTAGTCTTCAAATTTATTATTATTACTATATATATATATATATATATATATATATATATATATATATATATATATATATATATGTATATGTATATATATATATATATATATATATGTGTGTGTGTGTGTGTGTGTGTGTGTGGTCCGACGACACCACTGATAACTCAGGTATAGTTTTTGGTCCTTTAATGTTATATATTCGTTGGGCATTGTTAGTTTTATACAAATAACATATCTTTCGACTAAAAACAGGACAGGATACGGTGCAGACATAATATGCACATACCAAATGTATTCACCCACACATATGGATACATATATGCGTGAGTATGTTGGTCTTTGTATGTATGTATGTGGGTATGTATGCATATATACATATATATATATATATATATATATATATATATATATATATATATATATATATATATATATATATATATATGTGTGTGTGTGTGTGTGTGTGTGTGCGTGTCTGTGTATGTGTGTGTTTATAGTAAGCGGGTGAGGATGCAAAGACTGAGTAGGAGATACGGGAGAATTGTTGCGTGCAAAACAAAGAAAGAAATCTATAGAGATGAATTTATGAAGAGATGGAAAAGAAAACATGAACTTCATTCCTGTGCCTCGATACTACTACTACTACTACTACTACTACTACTACTACTACTACTACTACTACTACTACTACTACTACTACTGCTGCTGCTCTGCTGCTGCTGCTGCCGCTGCCGCCACAACTACTTCCACTTCTCCAAAATAATAATAACAGAGCGAGTAACAAAGAAAATTTTACTATGTTCAGAAAATACTGGCGAACATGGAGAAAGGAATTTCCTGTTTACTATTGTTTGAAGCCAAATTTTAAAGAATCTTTTAATAAATCAAGAACCCAAAAAACCCCCACCATGTCTCTGTATATATATATATATATATGTCTGTGTGTATATATATATATATGTATATATGTGTATATATATATATATATATATATATATATATGTGTATATATATGTATATATGTGTATACACACACATACAGACACACACACATATATATATATATATATATATATATATATATATATATAACAAAGTGTTTCAGTGTATAGGAAATGTTATATAATATCTTCAACACAAATGAGTAAAACAGTCGACGTTTCCAAATCTACTAAGCAGACACACTCTTAATATATAATATACCGTTGATATACTTGTGTATGCCTGTTTATTTGACACAGAAACACAGAAATATATATATATATATATATTTGGGGAAGGTCATATTGTCCTAATATTGCCAAAAATAGTAAAACTCTCTCACTGTTTGGTTTGGTCTGGTTTTCGCTTCAGTTTCAAATATTCTAATATTTTAGCTGGCAATTTAGCTGGCAATCAACGTTAATCATTGATTCACCAGCAGATAAAAATATAAATATAATATATAAATATAATAAATATATACGCGCCTGTGGTAAACTCAATAATTTACACGTTCATTCTCACGCCAGACATTCATTTGATAGAACTACTGATTGCTCATTGTCGAAACCGATGGAGACTCCTTGATCACTCTCAATAACCTCCCAAAGTACACCTAACAGAAAGTAATCTGATGGATGGTATAAGTCAGCAAGACACAACGACACAACGACCTCTTCTTCTCTGAATCAGCTACATATTACCTATCTAATACATCATTATTTTCAACTATCATCACCTATGTTATATCTAATCTACCCAGGGTCAGATATTCACCTGCTGAGGCTCTAAACTATAGGAAATGTGAGGTACTTATCTAAAAATATCGTGTGATAAAAAATAATTATGCATGATTATTTTATATATTAGTGTTAATGATAAAGAATAAAGAAGATATAATTTTTGATGATTTAATGTTAAAGAATAAAAGTTTAATGATAAAATATAAATACGTTTTTTAAAAATGAGGGTTGTGTGACCATAATCTATAGCTTATTTAGCTTGTAAGTCCAGCACTGAACCTACCTCAGCCCAGACTTAGTCCTAAACATATTCTCTTCAAGAACGTTATATACAACTTATACTACATCTAACCTTAGAGCATGCACTGTTTAGGAGTTTCCTTCTATTATCGCCTTACAATTGATTAAGCTGAAAATCTCCCTCATCAATCTCAACTTTCAAAATGTCAAACAAGATCACGGGTTTGGCAACTCCTTCTGAACAAAGTCATTAAGAAAAAAAAAAAAAACGAGAATGCAGAAGTAAAGTTATTAGTACATAAATATTTATCTACACAAGAGTCAGACTGGCCCTTAAGTTTCATTTATCCTGGAAAATGGTATAAATTTACTTACATTTTATTGTAATGTAAAATATTGATTGGGACTAGCTAGCTGTCATAACCTCAATGTACCATTGGCTCAGGTGTGAGATGGTTTTTTCTCTTCGCGACTATGTGGAAACCTACATAACTTACTAACAAACTGTAAATACACTCCCGATTCATACATCAATTCTGAACTTTAAAGTTAGTGGTCTTGAACACACATCTGCAATATACAGTTTCGGTGTGCTAACTATTATACCAGAGAGTCAGCCAACGAACATTTCCGTTATATTAAGCATTATCATTCAGTCAAAAAATATGTGAATAAAGTTAATAGCTTCAACTTTTTGGCCTATGAAAAATAAGTTGGATATATAAACCCTAGGAAATAGAAAACAATTTGTAATGCACGAAAAAGAAAATATGTTGATGCCCTAAGGACAGACACTGGTCTGTTGGAGATGCAGGATATGGCAGCGATAATGAGGGACAGAGACCGCTGGAGAGAACTCGTCCATGGATCTCGGGAATTTTACCCGCCTTAGATATATATATATATATATATATATATATATATATATATATATATATATATATATATATATATATTATGAGTTCAGATATAGCCGTCGAAACGGCTTGAGTTCTGCCGTCGGGGTCATACTTTCTCCTATTATCCACAACTACCCTAAGTATTGAGTACTCTGGTGCGTTATGGTCCATCTGGTCCCTTACCACAACTCCTTCGTTATATATATATATATATATATATATATATATATATATATATATATATATATATGCTGGGTCCGTCTACTCCTTATTATATATATATATATAATAAGGAGTAGACGGACCCAGCATATTTATCAATGCCAGGACCGGTTGTATCTCTCTCTCTCTCTCTCTCTCTCTCTCTCTCTCTCTCTCTCTCTCTCTCTCTCTCTCTCTCTCTCTATATATATATATATATATATATATATATATATATATAAATTAATAAAACAATGAAATAAAAACAAAGAACCAGTTCCTTATATTAAAAAATTGATCATTTTACGATCGTTTCTAGGATGTATATGTGTGTTGGGATGTATATCATATAGATCTATGTAAAAATATTACAAATTATCAGAGGAAATATACATACCTTCACATATACATGCTGTCTTCAGAAATGATGAGATTTGTTTATTGAAAAAAACCAACAAAGATTTAATATAAAAGGTCTGTTTGGGAACAGGTTTTGAATTGACCAATAGAAAAGTAGTTAGAGGTCAAGTTGATAGAATAGTGGTACTAGAAATTTAATTTAGGGGTAGAGGAGTGCAGACTTATGTTTTGAATGAAAAGAATACTTTGGGGATGAAAAGATGTCAAGCCAGTGAAGGGTACACGAAAATTTGATGTTATTAAAGAATAATGTTAAAAACAAAGGAAAATATAATTTTAGGGTAAGGGTATTAGTGAGAAATACCAATCTTATTTAAACCACAAGGAATCTAGATCTAAAACAAGAAATTAAATTAATTGATAGGTATACTTATAGGGATAAATTTATATTAATTCAAATGAATGTGATAAATAAGCATTAGATGTTATTAAAGAGTGTTTTTAAAAACGAAGGAAAGTAAAATTTTGGGATAAGGGTAGATGTGAGAAATACCAATCTTATATAAACTACAAGGAATCTAGATTCATAACAGGAAATTAAATTAATTTATAGGTATACTTTTAGGTATTAATTTTAGTAAAAGAGACTTGTAAGAGGGAAATAAAATTATGAAGTTCTCTGTAGTAAAATACTAATTATAGGTTAACTAAATTAAAAGAACTAATTATAATAATATGTAAAATATAAGAGTAAGTTGTATATTAATTAGGTTTATAATATTTGAAGGTTCTTCTAATTCTATGATTGCAAGATATAATTAATTCCTGTCGCTTATTTAATAGGATATCCTTAGATTTCATGATTTCAAAAAGTTCCTGGGAGCATAACCTACACCCGTATCTGTTATTTTGATAAGGCGTAGCCCTTTTGAGCACGCTCCAGGTCAGGTTGTAATCGATATTCTTATTTTTATAATTATTAATTGTTTCAGCCAAAGATGTTGTATTAGCTAATGCGGCATTTTTAAAACTATGTTTGTGGGTATTAAATCTTACTTTAAATTGGTTACACGTAGCTAGCTCCTATATATGAATAAGTGGAGTCCTTAGTACTAATTTTACATTTATAGTCTATGTTATTAATAAGACAATTTCCCTTTAATGGTCAATTTCTTTTGATTCTACAGTTACAACCATTCGTGAATATTATATCAGGGGAGTTAGTCAAATTTGGTGTGGAATTTACTCGACTTGTTATATGTGAAGGAGATGGTGGTTTGTTGCGGTTTATTTTAGTATTATGGTTGGTTTGATGTGTTGGTGGTATATTTGTGGGTTTTTTACATTTATATGCGTTGTACGCACTTATATTCTGTTGTATATATTTTGGTAGTGGAGTAGGAAAATTTGACAGTTGATCTATTTAAAATTTGATGGTATTTATGGTTTGGTGGAAAGATTTTCTCTAGGATAGTAAAACATTTTTTAGGTATATTATCTTTAATTTGTAGATTAAATGGAGCATTATACCAAGTAATCCGGTTTCAATATTGTTTTTTTTTATATTTATACGATGTATCAGTATGTTTACTAAGAGAGTTACTATTAGTGAATTTATTATATATAGGTTTAGTTAGATTAACTGATTTAGGTGTTTTAGTCTGATTACTAGGAATTTTGTTAGTAATGTTGTTAACATATATTAGAGTATTAGGATGAATGGTTTTTTGAAAGTCATTATATTTTATGTGAGAAGAGGTAGAGAAATTAAGTTTTAGGTTGGTATTTTGGGGTATAGTGTGAGTGGCATTTAGGTGTGGGTTTTTCATTTGGTGTTTGTTGGTAATATTGGGTTGTATGTTTGAAGTATTATTGGTGCAAGGTATATAGACTAATTTGTTTTTGTGGCCGCTTCTCGCTAACGCTTCGTTATAAAAGGGCGCGTTTTTATCGAATACATCCTGGTTAGATGAAAGGTTAGAGATTCTGAGTGAGATGTTATATGCTAGGTTTTTATGGATAGATCTAGGGTGATTGGATTGTGAGTGTATGTAATGTAAGTTTTGGTTAGGTTTATGGTAAGGTTGGTAGATACCCGTAGATAAGTCTAATGTTATACCTAGGAAATTGACTATTTTACTGGTGTTTTCAAACGTAATAGTGAGATTGTAATAGTCTTTGAGGAAAGTTCTAAGTTTTTTTTTTTTTTAATTTTTTTTCAATTTCTGATAGGCTAAGATTAGTGGAAAGAAGAAGACAGTCATCCATCTCAACATGAGAAACCGGTAAAGGAACAAAATAAATATATATATTTAAAAAAAAATAAGACTCAAGTTGCAATTTCGATTTCATCTTATTTTTTTTCTCTCTCTCTCTCTCTCTCTCTCTCTCTCTCTCTCTCTCTATATATATATATATATATATATATATATATATATGACTGGGCTGGTGCGTTTGAAACTATGTATATATATATATATATATATATATATAGTTTCAAACGCACCAGCCCAGACATCTATATAAATGGAAATGTTGGTGTTCCTACGTGTATTGTTTAATGTTATTAAGAATTGAAATAAAACGCTATTAGTTCAGTTTTTTGATATGCACTTGTTTATACTCCAAATGGGATTACTGATTTGATTTCAATCTCTTTATGGAACTTATACACAGCACAAGATGGAACTTATACACAGTACAAGGGATGATGAATTAATGTAGATCAACTCTAAAAGGTTTTATAAAGCTATTGACAGTATTATCGATAATTATAAGCAATTTATGTAGTTAATAATTACATCGTTTAAAGCTTTGTACGATTGTGTGTAAGTGTGTATATATGTTGTTAGTGTAATTCTGGTGGTTTAGCTTTAGTGCAACTTGATCTTGCAGTCGTAAGATCCGAAGTCATTCTGCATGTGACGGTCCCACGTCGGTTTCGGTGATGAGTATTTAATCGTTCAATCATTTGAACGTCTAACTCATGAATTAACTTGTAACTGGCCAAGCATTCTACAGGTATATTTTCCTCAAATGGAATTCATAAATTAAAATCAGCGTGACGTAATAAATGACGAGGCTGAATATTTTTTAATTAATTGTATAATCAATCCGATAAGCTTCCATATTGTTTCCCTGTAACAAATTCCATTCACAAGGCATGGGTCTATATGATGCTCTTGCAAAGCCACTTGCCTAAAATTACACACAATGAGATCGAATCAGGGATCTCCGGTTTATGCAGGGCTACATTATCTCTTTTATCGTGCCATTATATGATATGGAGTGATTTGAGAGAGATTTAGCTATTTAAGGTCAAGCGATGCCAAAACAAGCTCCTTCGCTGGCAGATTTTCAGCAAAACCCACTAACTGATAGCATGTGATACTCTCTTGGGATTAAACATATTCATATATCCTTGATATAAGGAAGTCAGGCTTCACATTTCACAATATTTTGCTAACCTTATTCAACTCCCACTCATGAGACACTCAACAAATCTCAAGGTTGTTTCTCGACGTAGACATTAAAAACTGTGCTAATGTATGTAGTCCCAACTATTTTTACACATATTTTACTAAGAAACCATCCAATTATTATTATTATTATTATTATTATTATTCACTTTAGCTAAAAGTATTACATTTCATGTAATCTTAAGAATGCCATTGTACTTAAGATCTCTCTAGAATGGTAATGGAGTTTTACGATAGACTTCAATGAGATATGCCGTTACGATAAACCAACGAGCAAACATATTATCTGGGATATAGTAAACCATTACTATGTAATAGCGATAGAATATCACTGATATATAAACGGAAGTTGTCGTAGTTTAAACAGGGTAATCTCAGTCAGCTGCTGATTTCCCATTTGTCTGTAAAGCGTTAACATTGTTTCAATTTAACTCTGGACAAATACATGTTAAGGAAATTGTTGTTGAAGTAAATTCTACAGCAACGCACAGACACACACAAACACGCGCACACACACAAACACACGCACACTCTCTTGTATGTATGTATTATGGTCGTACGTACATATGTATGTATGTACGTACGTATGCATGTATGTACGTACGTATGTATGTACGTACGTATGTATGTTATCTCTTTCTCTTAATTTCGAGTATATTCTTTTGACCGGCCACCTTCCTGGTATATATGTAAGTACGTATGTATGTATGCATGTATGTATGTACGTATGTATGTATGCATGTATGCATGAATGTACCGGGAGACATGGCCCCTGAGCCTTTGTCAAGTCAGAATTCTAGGAGAAGGAAAACTCTGATATAACACCTGCAACCCTGATGGTATCCAATGATGTTGAATTGTTCTTCATTTTGGTAAATATCATCTTAGTTAAGAGAGTGGGACTGGCTTTGTGCAGTGCCTTTGCTCACTATAAAAGCTTCACGGCACACGCATTGTTTTATATCTGTAGATCTCTCTGCACTTGTCGTCACATGGTACCATGGGCCCGGCACTATGTGTCAATAATTGTCACAAGTGCAGTGTTTATACCAGAGTTTTCGAGTTGCTGGCTGGACTAAAATGTCACACTCGTTCAGCGCATCAGTAGGGGTTCTCCTACATGGATATGAAGTAGTGGCCGTACTTGAAAACGAGTTGGCAGCCACCATGTATGTACGTACGTATGTATATATGTATATAGGATTGTATGTATGCATGTATGCATGTATGTATGTATGTATGTATGTATGTATGTATGTATGTATGTATGTATGTATGTACGTATGTACGTATGTATGTACGTACGTATGTACGTATGTATGGTTGCATGTATGCATGTATGTATGTATGTATGTATGTATGTATGTATGTATGTATGTATGTATGTATGTATGTATGCATGTTATCTCTTTCTCTTAATTTCGAGTATATTTTTTTGACCGGCCACCTTCCTGGTGGCAAGATTGTAAAAGAAAAGAAATTGCCATCCCTTGAATCGCAAGAATGTTTTGCAAATTTTGAAGGTGCCAGCTATCGCAGCCATTTGTAAACTATGAATTAGGTGGCTGCGCTCTTTGTCCGCAAATCCAAGTTCAGTCATACTTTGGTCCAAGCGGGTTGGTATATAACTCGTAGCTCCAATAATGATAGGTATGAAGCTAAAGGTGTATCTTGGATACTGGATTTGTAAACTCCTCATCAATTGTCCGTAGATGTCCTCCTTCTCCTGTATTTTTATGACAACGTTTACATTAAGTGGGCAGCTGATCTCCAAAAATAAACACGTTTTCAATGTGTGGTCCCAAACAACATTATCAGACCGGTTGTGCTTTAATTTGGTGGCAGTTTTTATTTTCAGGTTCCACCAGTATTCCTTAGAGCCACGTTCCAGATGGTTCTAGCTATCCCATCGTGTCCCATGGGGAGGTAGTAGCGAGATGACATTCTTTCACAGCTGGCAACGATGTGGCTTACATCCTCGATCTTTATTTTACATAGCCTACATTTATTGTCAGCTGATTCCCCCCTTTTGTGCAGCAGATATTTGGTAGGGAGTTCTTGTTCCTTTATTGCATAGAGATATCCTCCAAGGTGTGATGTCATAAACCTGTCGGAACTCCATGCCAGGCTTTTTGAGTGGTTTATCCCCTCTATGGTATGTATGTATGTATGTATGTATGTATGTATGTATGTATGTATGTATGTATGTATGTATGTATGTATGTATGTATGTAAGTATGTATGTATGCATGTCAGGTCACCAGTTGGTGCTACTGGTAACATGTATCCCAGTACAACCTGTCTCATGGTCGGGTCGTTGGCGACTAAACTGGCAACCCCACCAAGGTTTCTTGGTGAGGAGGGTGACTTTGGACATCCTGCAGGACTAAAAACAAAACCTGTCAAAGGGCAAAGGAGCTCTTAAGAGTCAATGGCCATCCAAAATCACCGGGAGAGATGACCCCTTAGCCTTTGTCAAGGCAGAATTCTAGGAGAAGGAAAACTCTGATATAACACCTGCAACCCTGATGGTATCCAATGATGTTGACTTGTTCTTCTTTTTGGTAAATATCATCTTGGTTAAGAGAGTGGGACTGGCTTTGTGCAGTGCCTTTGCTCACTATAAAAGCTTCACGGCACAGGCATTGCTTTATATCTGGAGATCTCTCTGCACTTGTCGTCACATGGTACCATGGGCCCTGCACTATGTGTCAGTAATTGTCACAAGTGTAGTGTTTGTACCAGAGTTTTCAAATCGCTGGCTGGACTAAAAAGTCACACTCGTTCAGCGCATCGGTAGGGGTTCTCCTACATGGATATAAAGTAGTGGCCGTACTCGAAAACGAGTTGGCAGCCACCATGTATGTATGTATGTATGTATGTATGTTGTGTCAGGTCACCAGTTGGTGCTACTGGTAACATGTATCCCAGTACAACCTGTCCCATGGTCGGGTCGTTGGCGACTAAACTGGCAACCCCACCAAGGTTTCTTGGTGAGGAGGGTGACTTTGGACATCCTGCAGGACTAAAAACAAAACCTGTCAAAGGGCAAAGGAGCTCCTTAGAGTCAATGGCCATCCAAAATCACTGGGAGAGATGACCCCTTAGCCTTTGTCAAGGCAGAATTCTAGGAGAAAGAAAACTCTGATATAACACCTGCAACCCTGATGGTATCCAATGATGTTGACTTGTTCTTCTTTTTGGTAAATATTATCTTGGTTAAGAGAGTGGGACTGGCTTTGTGCAGTGCCTTTGCTCACTATAAAAGCTTCACGGCACAGGCATTGCTTTATATCTGGAGATCTCTGATCTCTCTGCACTTGTCGTCACATGGTACCATGGGCCCAGCACTATGTGTCAATAATTGTCACAGGTGTAGTGTTTGTACCAGAGTTTTCAAGTCGCTGGCTGGGCTAAAAAGTCACACTCGTTCAGCGCATTGGTAGGGGTTCTCCTACATGGATATAAAGTAGTAGCCGTACTCGAAAACGAGTTGGCAGCCACCATTTATGTATGTATGTATGTATGTATGTATGTATGTATGTATGTATGTATGTATGTATGTATGTATGTATGTATGTATGTATGTATGTATGTATGTACGTATGTATGTATGTACGTACGTATGTACGTATGTACGTATGTACGTATGCATGTATGCATGTATGTATGTATATATGTATGTATGTAGGTATGTATGTATGTATGTATGTATGTATGTATGTATGTATGTATGTATGTATGTATGTATCCATAAAGAATTCTATCCGAAGTTCTAATGCCTCAGTCAATTCGTTGTCTTTTGACTTAGATATACATCATTAAATGTTCTGTGAAACGTTTAGCAATGCAGATCTAAGTCAAACTGTTAATACACCCTTCACATACATATATTACACACTCATATATACACATATATACATATATCTTCAACATGGCTGACTGAAGACACAGGTGCTTTATCTAAAAAAACTTATTTTTCGTTTCTTCCTTTTCTCACTCCTTATATTTCTATTGTATCTTTTATTTCTCATTCTATCTTCTAATGAAGGGCTAGTGTCGGAAACGTAGGCCACTTTTCCGACTATATCAAGCGCTAAACTAATATATTTCTTCATTGTACTGTGTTGTTGTTTCCCTTTACCTTTTTCATGTATATATACATATATACGTACCTATACATATATATATATATACAAACCTGAAAATATAACAATTTTAAAAGCCCATGCAATGTTTGCATCCGTCATAACCTAAACATACATTACTAAACATATTAAACACACATAATAGTTTTGTCTTCTAACAACTTCACCGTATTGTTTAACTACATTCCGCCGATGAATGTTTCTTTTTTCATAGAAAGAATTCAAATAATTAGAAAAGTAAGATAATATGGAGGTATGCCAAGTTAAGTGATCCTACTTGTTTGTAAAACGAGGAAATATATTACAAGCCAGCCTAGCAACGTCTCTATTAGTCGTTTGACTATTTTTGTGATATTTAATAAAGAATGGCAGACATCCTTCCATCCATGGGCACTTAACTCCTGATGGAATCGTACAGGTGCCAACCTAACATTCGGCGTACCTTCGATATTTAACCCAGTCACAGCCCATCCTCATCTATGTCTGTACACAGCCAGCTTCTTATATATATCGTCAATAGATCGACTTTCGTCAAATCAGACCGAGGAAACAATGTTTTCGTCGGTCTTTCTAATTGCTAATACTATCTATCGGTCGCAACTCCATGTTTTCTATTTAATTTTGGTTGGAGTTCATTTATGTTTATTGCCTCTGTGATTTGTCTAAACATTGCGTCTTGAATGGAACAGCAACATCACAACTTACAATTAAGGACAACATGAAAACACACACACAAATAGAACAAACAACCAACCAGTAACAAATAAATAAACAAATATAGACACACACAAACACCTGGATGTAACACATGCGCAAACTAAGCACACAACACACACAAAAACAAGATGGCGTAGGACAGAACAAAGGAGAGACACAAAAACAAAGAAAATAATCCCCAGTCACTGAAGAGGTCACAGCATGTGTGACGAAAGAACTTTGACAATATATGAACAATCGTCTGGTTGTGGAACCAACCAACCGGAAATTTATAAATTCCTAAATTTATAAATTTAATTTATAATAAATTGAAGTGAAAGCAATTGGTGCGTGTGTTTCTTGTTGGCAACATGACCCTCCCAAAGTATAACAATATATATATATATAAAGATAAAGTGAAAAAGTGTACATCAAGTGGTGCGTATATTTTTTAATGGCAATACTGATAACATTACCATCCTTAAATATGATGATAACGGTTTCAACACAAGATCTCACACTAAGAATCATGCAAAGCAAATATATATATGTATGTATATATATATATATATATATATATATATATATATATATATATATATATATATATATATATATATATATATATATATATATATATATATATACATATATATACATATATATATACATATATATATATACATATATATATATATATATATTTATATATATATATATTTATTAAAATAACAGATTAAAGTTTAAGCAAATAATCACTGCTTTCACCCTTAACGGGATCTTCTGAAAGAAAAAAGTCAATTGACTGATTGACTGTTTTAGTTTCAGAAGATCCCGTTAAGGGTGAAAGCAGCGATTCTTTGCTTAAACTTTAATCTGTTATTATTAATAAATATTTGCTCTACGGTTCTTATATATCTGATATATATTTATCCTTATCGAGCCCTCTTTGGATTTTAATCTTCAAATTTATTATTATTACTATATATATATATATATATATATATATATATATATATATATATATATATATATATATATATATATATATATATATATATATATATATATATATAACATATATATATATATATAATTACATAGTAAACAGCACAATATAATTATTTAATTGTCGAAGGTTTCAAAAATCTAGATGATTCTTGCAAAAAACACGTAGCTCGTTCGTCAGACAAAGCAATTATGTTTTGGATATAAATTTTGAAACGAACAATCTTTCTTGCAAGAAGCATCTATTTTCTTGAGACCTTCGATAATGAAAATTATTATTTTGTGTTTTTATGTAATTAAATAACTCTGTACAATACATAGAGCACTCGTCTTTCCTCGTGTGTGTGTGTGTGTAATATATAAAAGTAACGAAGTTCGATAAATTAAATCAACGTTCTCCGGCCAATATCTAGCTCACTCAATGAATCCGCCAAATTGCAGTAATGCAGCTGCAATCAGCTGTTCAGAGCTGCATTTCCTACTAACTAAATGTGTGCAACATATTTAGTTAATAGCAAATACGTTGGCTTGTGTTTTGGTAGATATAAAAGTAAAAATCTCAACTCCTGAACGATACCATTTCTGAGCAACATAACTTCACAAATGCAGATATTACATCCGCAATGTTCAGAAAGTCACGTAATATCAGCAGACATTTACGTAACCGGGCTGTTACATGTCATCATCAGGTGCGCCAAAACATGAGGTCTATTTATGCTGGTATGCAGATATGTCGCTGGTTAGCTTTTACCATCTTGGTGTAATGCGAACGGTCATATGACATACAGTATCACGTTTTTTAGTTATGTTTAGTGGCAAATATATCAGTCTTTTGATTGGTGGAATGTTTAGGCCGAAAGAAAAAATTATTTTCGTCGTTCCAACACCTGCCAATTTGATCATATACTTAGGGTTGGTTAATATTATATACTAGGATACAATTTGTAACGAGTAACTCGTAACAATGTGACATGACACTTTGCAATCGCTAACCAGCAATGTTTTTGTTGTAGCAGTACTCATGCTAACATTCAAATTAGTCGATTGGGTGCGAGATGAGAAACGGCTCAATGATTTTGAAACCGGAAAACGTTAAACCAACATCAGAAATGTCCACATCACTACACATAGACTGTCTCTTCCATACAAAAAAAACAAAAAGGCAGAGGCTTAACATCCATTTAAACATCCTTTCTATGTGTCATCACACCACTTAGGCAGCTATTAATTGTGGAATGTTGAAGTGCATTAACAGACCAGGTATACATACATGAGCAAGAGTATATCATGAGTGGAAGAAAGGAGCTTCAGAGAATGTATTTCTTGGCTGATGACCAATGATATCGTGTTGTTCCGGTCGTAAGACATTTCTTTATGTATTTATTTGTGTAGTTATTGTGTGTGTGTTACAGATCTGTTTTCTACACATCATTCCTAGTAGCTAGTGCTTTTATAACTACTAAGATATTGATCTACAGTAACGATTCTGCCCTCCATCATATAAAAATCGCAATGATCCATTCGGGAGCAGCTGAAGAGAATAATCGATGTTTTTCTGTGTTTGCTTGTTTTTATTTTGAGGAATATTTATTTATTTTAATATCGAATGTTTAGAGCAATATCGTCGTTGGTTACATATTTCTCTTATTTGTCTTTCTGACAGTGAGAACGTAGTTCAATTGAGAAATATTAAACAGAGAATTAACATGTACAGACAATTAGAATGGCTTGAAAGGGTTCAAGGGAGATCTTTACCTCAGATCCATGGCAATAAAGCTGGAGTATAGCTGGAAACTGTTAATGTGATAGTGATTGAGGCTGGTTAGAATGTGCTACTTTATGGCATTCGTTCCCGTTGAGATTTGATAACAAATTGTCAGTCAAGGTGTTGGATTAATTGCAACTGTATTCATTACAGCTGCTTATTGCGTTCTGAGTTTAAATCTCATCACGGTTAAGTTTGCTTTTCATTCTTCCGGGGTCGATAAAGAAAGTACAAGTCATAGGCTGTGAATTAGGCGGAACTGTTAAATCATCAGGCAGATGTTTTGTTATATCTGATCGAACTCTGTGCGTTCAAAGTTGAAATCCGGTTCCAATATGCCAGGAGTTGCGACCGGAAGGTGATATCCTCAATGAAAGGTCCACTGGAATTATATTTACTTTAGTCTGATCTGATGATAAGTTTCTTTCTTTTCATCTTTGCTGTTTAGGGTCAATTTTAGACCAAAGAACAGTACAGATAATGAAGAAGTGTTGTGAATGTCAAAAATATGTTATATAGTTTAGAATCTATGAATAGAAATAAATACAATGTTGGGTAAAAATAGATATTCTTGGATAATGTATAAAAATACAGATAAGAAAGTAAAATAACAAACCACATACATTCATTTATATTGCGTGACGTTGTAGTGCTTCCAAGGGCTGAGTCGTGACTACATATTTATGATTTTATCTAGGGCAGATAGAAATAAGTGCATCTGCCCAAATATATACTGATTTATCCGACGTCGATTGGAATTCAATATCCATGAAGTTCAATATATTATCTACTCCATTATTTCAGATAATTACAAGTTATTTAGCTGCCATTTTAGTTCTCTATATGTGATTATGTTGACTTCGTTCTTCAGCTACACATCTACTTCCACTTTACACACATATGCACATACACACACACAGACTAGTACATACACCCAAACATACATGCCTATACAAAATGACACATAGTTACACACCGATATATACAGGCATGCCAGTGACTTGAGTGTTATGAGTTTCATAACTCAAAAAGAAAACGAATTCAATAAGTGCACTTAAGCACGAAAGACCTGACCCCATCGGAATCACTGGTATAGATTCTGATATATAATATACACATCATTCTATACATGTATTGTGTTTTGTTTTTCCTGTTTATATCACCATATATACGCATACATATAGAAACATAAACACATCTATAGATACAAATATTCACACGCACACAAACACTCACATATATGCACGCAGACACAAAAACAGACATACACAAAAGAACCACCCACTGTCACAAATACACTCACACACGCAGACACAGCCACATAAACGCACACAAACAAATAAACACACAAACGTATATACGTCCACATATAATTATGCTACACACACATTTAAATAGAGACAGCTTGTGTAGCAAGCAACACCAGTCGATATTCATATGTCTTGCAGGTTCTACAAGCTTAATTGATTAACATTGCTGACAAAGCTAGGGCAACTATCACAGAGCTAACCATACACAAACAGACTAATTGCTGACTTACTTTTAGAGAGGCCATTAGACTTGTCTTTGATCTCTGGTGTCCCCTCCCATCTGATAGCACTCTACTTCCTCCAATATAATTACATCCTACTCATCTGCCATATATTTCATTTTTCATACATCTTCTTCATTGTGCTTTCTACATATTTTAATGTTTCTCTTTTTCCTTTATCTGTTTTCACAAACAAGCAAACAAAAAAAATCTAGATATGAATACATACAATCATATTCACATACCCAAATATACACACACATAAACATATATGCACATGTGTGTATGTGAGTGTGTATATGTATGCATATATATATATATATATATACATCACACACACACACACACATATATATATATATATATATATAAGAGAGTATTGAAGTTTGCTTGAAGCATTGTGGAATAATAAAATTAGTCGTTTTGGAAGCGTCAACAATGCAGATGGGTAAATCTCCGGGTAACAGAATCAGGTGGTAATGAGAGAGATGTAAGGGAATGCAGAATGAGACGTATAGGGTGTAGAGGAACGTAGGAAAGAGCGTAAAAATAAAAATAATAACACGAGATAGAGTTACCTTCGGAGAGATTTAATTGTCCCTATATTTCGGATTTCGCATCCATCACCTCGGGTTTTCCGAGGGGTAAAGTTATCTGTCGGAGAGGAACGGTACGTGGCCTCTGTTGTGCAACTCTATCTCGTGTAATTATTTTTACTTTTACGCTCTTTCCTACATTCATCTAAACACTATACATCTCATTCTACATTTCCTCTTACATCTCTCATCTTCACCACCGGATTCTGTTACCCGGAGATTTACCCAACTGCATTGTTGAGGCTTCCAAAACGACCAAATTTTATATATATATATATATATATATATATATATACGTATATATATATATATATATACACATAGTAATATAATGGGCTATAGTGTAATAGTTCACTATTTTCCTTGATGAGATGGGATGAATTAGGCTCAATGCACGTAGCGATGAATAAATAAATAATAATAATACTAACCCTTCGCCTTACTGCATTTTGAAATATATATGTATATAAATATATATATATGCAAAGGTTTTATTTAAAATTGTTGGGTTACAACAAGTAAATATTTTATAACTGATATAAAGCACTCGACAAGTTTTTGGAGTAGATATACGATATTAAACAAATGGAAACTATATTTATAGAACCATATCTCTCCTTCTTTTCCTCTCCCCTCTCTCTCTCCGTTTTTTTTCTTTCTCTCCGTCTTTTTTCTAACTGTGCTTAACACTATAACTGAATAATTATTATCCTTCTCTCTCTATATAGTACTTCCTCTCTCTTGAGTTTCTCTATCTGTATGATGAATTATTATTATTTCTCTGTTGCTTTCGTTTGCCTCTCTTATTTCTCTCTTGTTTCTTTTTCACTTCCTCCTATCTATTT
Organism: Eledone cirrhosa; assembly: GCA_964016885.1. Classification (NCBI taxonomy): domain Eukaryota; kingdom Metazoa; phylum Mollusca; class Cephalopoda; order Octopoda; family Eledonidae; genus Eledone; species Eledone cirrhosa. The sequence goes on from OZ024745.1 coordinate 16,420,500, forward strand.
ATATATATATTTTTTTTCTCTCTCTCCTTCTTTCCCTCTCCCCTCTCTCTCTCTGTTTTTTCTTTACCTCCGTTTTTTCTTTCTCTCCGTCTTTTTTCTAACTGTGCTTAACACTATAACTAAATAATTATAAACAAATCACTATCCAGACAGCTTCCAAATATAATGGTCGCTTATAATAGGGTACGTCAAAATTATTTATAAAACTGTTTATATATTGTATTTTATCTGACGAAGGCATGCCATATTTTTAATATGGTATCCCTGAAATATGTATAATGAAATAAATATGGCTTTATAAATATAGTTTCCATTTGTTTAATATCGTATATATATATATATATATATATATATGGGAAAAGTATGACCCCGACGGCAGAGCTCAAGCCGATTGGGCGGCTATTTCTCCGTCGAAACGGCTTGAGCTCTGCGGTCGGGGTCATACTTTTTCCTATAACCCACTATACGTTATCTGTCAGATAATAAATAAATCTTACGGTCAGCAAACCTACAGTAAATAAATGGTCCATTGTTTCAAGCTCCAGGATATCTCTACACTATATATAATGTACCCCATGACAGCTTTCACATGTCAATTTCATACATCTGTTTCGTATCAGCTCGATTTACATGCTAAAGTTATCAGTATACTCTATTTCTTACTTAGATTGATGTTGGGATTATTTTAACTATTTACTATCTAGCTAATTTATTTGAGTATTGTTATTATTTAATGCCACTACTATATATAGAAGCCATGCCTGTGTATTTCCTTCATTCCCGCATGCTCTGATGAATAGACTGATTATAACAAAGTATTGGTGATCGATTGACGCCAAAGCAGGCGGGTAGCGATCTCTAGACCTACCAGTTCAGAGAAACAATTGTCAGCAATGTGAATAAAGCCCTTATTGTATAGCAAACCATGTCACTCTTCTTTCTTGATTTATTATTACTCCAACTGTAAACTACATAGAAATCACCGCGTACTCGGAGCATCACTATGGAAACGTCTTGTTGAGTCAAACTTAGCCAAGCGTTAATACTATCCACTACTCGGAGTACCCTAACTGGACTACATCTAAGTGGACTACCTATAACAATAATTTTTTATCCCGTATATATATATATATATATATATATATATATATATATATATATATATATATATATATATATATATATATATATATATATATATATATAAATATATATACATATATATATGTATATATATATGTATATATGTATGTGTGTATGCATATAATTCGACATTCAGTAAAACCTTAGAAGCCTCATAAATTGGTTTAAATATGTATTGTAGTGAACATTTGTAATTTTATGAAATCACTTCAGTCTATTTCGCTTCAGCAAATATTTGTAAATATTGACATGCGTTTCATTAAACTTATTCATAGTTGATTGAACAACGTAAGATGCATACTTTAAATGTCGCTGAATATTACCAGGGATATACACGAAACTCTGTATTAGACCGACCAGCGACTGGTCAAGTTCATCTTCAGCTTGAACTCCCATTTTAGCTTCAATATCATCAACATCAGAAATTCAAATTAATTTCTGGCTCATTCGACAGCGAGGGCTACAGGAATTAGACTTCTAAACATGCAGCACTCCCATACAGATATCTTGCCGATAATTTATAGCGGAGTCAGATTAAATTACGAGGGGCGACCGAAAGGTTTATAGGCTAACTATGAAGGAGTAATGCTAGAGCTGTGAAATCTTGCATGCATTAATTTCAACTCTTCTCATTAATAACTCTAGTGTTACTTTGCAGGGTCTATGTTGAAAAATAAACCTCATTTGGTAATTCCATGAGAGTGTCTTGGGCAGCTTATGAACTTTTCCCTGAGCTTCGTAAATTTAACTAACTAGAAAGATTAGTGTTTGGTCACTTGTGGAGATCACATTGATATTAGTTAGAAATTCAACAAGCATCTGGATGAGATACAATATTTTCATTGTGTATCGGGATAACATATCAACTCCATTAAAAAGCATCAGTTTAAATTTACCCACATGCTGATTAATGCACACAATGAGCGGCATTATAATATAATAACAGTCAATGTACATACAAGATTGATTACAATAAACAGTATTTCATTTCAAGCACCAACCATATCATGTGTTTATCTCTGTGAAAAGGGAATAACGACAATGAGTTGGTTTCTTTTCCACTGCGAGGCTTCTTATTCAAAATAGTAATCACATTTATATTAAATTTAACCCCTACGCTACACTGTGCACAGAAATAGATATGTATTGTATATTTAATTACATCACCAAACGAATGCATGATATGCAAAATAGATTGGTCATTTCAATTAAGTTCTGGTTTGTATTTCACATAGTGACTATGATAAGTTTTTTTGTAGGTAGAATGATAATGTCGCTTGTCTTATAATGAACAACCCACTAGCTATGGAACATATTCTGTTTTTGTTTCTTCTAAGATTACAGAAATAGATTACCATGTATTACATTTTCAGATAGTGGCTGAATATCCCATAGACACGTATATTATCAACGTAATCAACAACAGGAATCAGCGTGACACAAATGTCCCAAAATACCTAAATAGCCGGTAAGAGACCCAGGGGTAGACCGCTAGCAAGATGGTTGGATAGCATCCATGAGCTTGGCTGGTCTCGTTTGGAGATCCAGCCGGATGAGTTGGAGATGGTTGCTTCTGACAGGACCCACTGGAAAGGGTTTTGAGGACTCTACTTCCATGACCCTCTCAGGAATACGTGTGTGACGAAGAAGAGATAATACCTATATTGAATTTATTTTAAAATTTAATGAATATATATGGTTTCTTATTTAAGCACAAGGACAACATATTGATGCAAGGAGAAAGTTGATTAAATCGATCCAGTGCGTTACTGGTACTTCATTTCATTGGCCCCGTAATAATAAAAGGCAAAGCTAACCGCGGCGAGATTTGAGCTCAGAATGAAAAGGGACGTAGTTTTAAGCCCCAAAGCATGTTGTCCGACAGTCTACCGATACTGCTAATATCCCCTTTTTAATGCAGATATATATTTACATTAATATATAAACTGTTGTAGTTTTCTACTAAAAAGAACATCTGTAGAAAATCAGAAAAAATGGAACGTACCTCTAGACAGTTCAAGTTATATTTGATAATAATAAGTATGGCGCCAGATAGAAAATTTCTTTCTACTAGAAGTTCCGGTTGAATTGTTAGACCCAGAATAATGTTCAATATCGTCAAAGATTTCTGACAAACCATTATTAATATATCAGCACTGGCCTTTTATTATCATTGTAAAGTTAGGCTTTTTCAGAAATTTAAATAAATGGGTGTCTGCGTGTTTCTGCGTGTGTGTGTACGTATATATATATATATATATATATATATATATATATGTCTGTGTTTTTCTGCGTGTGCGTGTATATATATATATATATATATATATATATATATATATATATAATCAAACACACGCAGTAACACACAGACACACACACACATATATATATATATACATACATTCATACACACATATATATATATACACACACACCACACACACACAAATATATATATTATTACTATTTTTAATCCTCGCTTGCTGCATTTTGATCAATATCTAAAAACACTTTTTGAAATTCTTACCCAATAAATATTTGAAAGTATGGTATATCATTAAAGTTTCAGCTATTTCATTCGTGGTCGAAATTGCGTAAAATAAAGCACTAACTCAACGTGTGAATATTATATATCATTTCCACAATACTATAAACCAGTGTATTGGTTTATTGTTTTTATTCAAATTGTAGAAATATCTGAAGTGGTCTGGTTTCATTTTATTGCTTTATTCACACTCTGAATTATTTGAAACTGAAGCTAAAGTTTATATATATATTTCTGTGGTGAGACTATTTTGTTGGATAACCTTGCAAAACGGTAAAATGTGACCATATGATTAATTGTGTGTGTTGTAGACGTCGCAGTTGAATGTAGTTTATTGCAGCGTGAGAAAACAATATATCAATACTATATGAATAATTGTTTCTACTTTTGGCACAAGGCCAGCAATTACCCCAATTTATTACTGGTGCTTTATTTTATCGACCCCGTAAGGATGAAGGCAAAGTTAACCTCGGCGGGATTTGAACTCAGACCATAAAGGGCCGTAACTCTTTGCTGCATAGCATTGCGCCCGACCCTCTACCAATACTGCCCATCCATTGCCCTGGAATATGAATAATGTGCACTTAAAAGGAACGAAAATATCTGATAAAATGGTGGTGGTCTGCGTCAGTAAACTTGGTGGTGATGCTAATGATGATGATGATGATGATGATTATGGGGAAGGATGCTCGGTCGGTTTCGAGGATGAGTATTCAATTGCTCGATCAAATCGATTTCTAATTTGTGAATATAAGCATAAGTGGCTTGTATATTGTTAACGTAATCCCCAACCGGAATCAGCGTGACACAAAATGTTACAAGGCTGAAACATTTAATTACATGTATAACACTGGCCAACAAATTACTCAAAAACAGACCTCAAACTTAGGTCAGCAGAAATAAAAGCAACGAAATCATGGATGCCATATTTGAAAACAGCACCTCCAAATTAGCTAAAAACAACAACAAAACCTGTCAGCAAAAAGTGTGTTGACCAGCGTAATCTATACAATGGACAACCACTGTTTCCGTTTATAATGTTAGTTCACGGCTATAGTAAAGATATTTTCCAATGATGGCACGCTGTTGATTCTGAAATAAACTTCTACAACCCTCAGCTATGTATACGACATGTACAGTAAAGTTTGTAAGATTTTCAATTTAAAATATTTTCCTCTCAGATGAAGGAAGAGTCGCAAAACATTTTCACTCCTCACTCCATTCAAACATATACAAATTCATGAACTTCACTGTTTAATGAGCATGCTGTTATGAGGCAAAAGCGGATTATGTTATAGAATATTGGAATATTATTCTCTTATTCTTTTACTTGATCCAGTCAAGTGTGTTACACCGTTTTAAAGGTACTGAATCGATCATATCGGCTATATTACTTAATTCTACCAAGACAAGTCATTATTTTCTCTCGCTTTCTTACCAAACCGTTTATATATACATACATACATACATATATATATATATATATGTATGTATATATAAACGGTTATAGTGGTAGTAGACTGCTAGTTATAGTGGTAGTAGACTGACCTCCCTGCCTTTGCTTCTATCTTTACACACGGCACTGGACGGAATTGATTCCACATCATTTATTCTCATCTCGGGAACAATTTTGAATAGCGCCAGTTCGTAATTTGAACTCGAGAATTTTATATTCTCCGAGTGAAAAGATCCTTCTGACGAGATTTTATCTTTGCAATGGATGGCCGTAAGGACTGTTCATTTATTTTTGAGACTCGAAACCGATTCGGTAAAGGTAACCAGAGTGAGTACAGTTAATCTTTTAAAATTTATTTTGAAACTTTTTCTTATTTGCTAAACCTTGATTATATATATATATATATATATATGTGTGTGTGTGTGTGTGTGTGTATCAAATTTAACTCACAAGGCGTTGGTAAAGCTGCAGCAACAGTAAAAATACTTTGCAGTAATTTGTAACTAAAATGTGTACTTAGGAATTTAGTTATATCAAACCAAGTGGAGGAGGAGAAAGTGTAAAAGAGAAGGCTAAGTGTAAAACTCAAGATTATACCCCTTGTTGGCAAATAGTTGTGAACATCTGAGCCAGAGGAAGTTATACCAAGTGAAACAATATACAGAGGAGTGATTTATTTTTGCTTGTATAAGAAAATATACATCCATTTACTATAAAAACGGAAACAAAATTAAATTGACTTAGAAACTCCATTTTACTTACCGAGTAATATATTAATATAATTATGAAAGATTATTTTCAATAAGATATCCTTTTAAAGGATATATTTCAACTACACTCTTTTATAACTAATAGGTAGAATATAGGAAGTAATCGTTACTATGTTTAAGAGGTTCTCTTGCTAAATAACTTTCACTTAAGATACAATCTGAAAGAAGTAGGTTTTTCAGTTCACACAATCAAGATAAATTGTATCATTACAATAAAAGTTAAGTATATATTATTTCTCTTATGATTTTTGTTAACACATTTCTTAAAATTAATTCTATCCGTTTAATAGAAAAGAAGAGGAGAAATATTTTGATTCTAAATTAGAATTATATAAATTGGAATGCAGACGTGAGAATTCTCTTTGTCAGTTTGTCATTGATTTTAAATTATAGAACTTCCGTTACAATTTTTATATAATATGATTATCAGAAACATCAAGCCAACAAAGTTATTTGAAATATTCATAAACTGTTTAAACATTGGGTAATATACAGATAAAGATTTAGTGTTATAACATCATAAAATTATTCCATATCATGAAATATCTCAAAGCAGACGATTATTAAATGGAAGTGAAACACCTTTTACACCTATGTCTCAGTGCATATAAACACCACTCATAAAATATTTGTTTATCTCTTTTATTATTAGCTAAATCTGTTTTTATATTTGTCTTTGATCATTGTATTTGATACCATCTCCTATAATTCTGTTTGATATCTCACTCCGACCATTGTTGCAATAGTTTTAATACATAGGGGTGAAAGTGATTACGATTACCTTTATGGTGTCATTTATTTCAATATCAACTTATGGTAAATATTTGAACTGTGACAGATGCCATCGAGCCGGAAATAACTAAACTATTTTCCAAGTAATAGTTTGCGACACTTTCATGTATCACCGCATGAAAAATATTGGAAAATATTTTCTAAGTTCTCAGTTATATATTAAGGGTTGTAGATTGGCAGAATCGCTCGGTCATCGAACAAAGGTTCAAATCCAGCCATGATAAACATGGCTTTTTACTTTATTTGGGTTGATTGAATAAAGTAAAATCAAATGTTGCGGTTTGTATAATTGGTTGATCCCTTTTCCCAAAACTTGAGGCCTTTTGCCTATGTAAGACATCAATATAGATAAAAAGATATTTACGAAATATAGTAAAATATATATTCATTGAGAATATTGGTAGTCACTATATTGTTGTTGTTGTTGTTTCTTAGCCTCAGGTAAGACCTGATTGAACTGATGTGTGTTGAAGGGGATATCAATGTTCTAATAGTTATCGAAAATATATCAGTATTCATGAAGTTATTGTGATCAAAGATCTATCAATTTGGTTGTAGTGATAGATATCTCAATTATGTGGTAGTAGTAGCGATCAAACAGGCCTGTCATCAAATATCTATCAGTTACTTCGTAGTTATGTAATCGAAGATATATCAGTTGTATGTGTTGTGTGATCAAGAAGGTGTTCTAGCTGCTATCCATTCTGTCTTAGTCACATGACCTGGCATAGCTGAGTATAGAAGAGTATGTATTGGGAAATGTAGACAAATAATTTTCTTAATGTGATCACAGTAAAAATTGTCAAAAGCTAGGTTCGTCAGAAGGCTGAACTATAAAATTGAAAATATTTTATATGAAAGAATAGGCCACACGCAGAATACAGCCAGAGCATTAAATATTCGGACAGAGGTTCTGTTAACATACAATAGATTATTTACATGTAGGTTGGGATTTAAATGACGTATAGTGTTGACTGGATTTCAGTATGCAACAGTATACAAGCATAACATATAAATATATATATGAGTTACAAATGTTTATTGACAAATAAAAAAGATCTATTTCCCTAACAACTTAGATTCTGTTACCGAATATTTCTTGAAGTAAATTATACATAATTGTAATTTCTATGAATGAGAAATAAAACAATACACTATTTCAACATCTATCGATGATTGTCAAGTAATGTAAAGATTGTTAAATAAAATAAAGATTGGTAAAGAACGCACGCTATGATACCTACTGTATTGATTGCTTGGAAGGGAATTTTACGTAAACTGCATATTTAAATTATGGGCTATGGGCACTGTCTCTTCCTAGTCACGGAGAGCCAGTGGAGGCCATGGGCACTGCACCTTCCACAGTCTCAGAGAGCCAGATGTGTCTATGGGCACTGTCCCTCTCAGTTTCGGACAGCCAGTCGAGTCCATGGGCCCCCACCTTATTAAGAAAAAAACAAATAATAGAGATTTACTATTTTGTGATAATATGGAACATTGTTGTCATCTATCGAATTGTTCCAAAATCATGCTCACCCTCTCTAATGTTTTCTACATACACAAAATTACTTGTGATGATGATGATGTTGATGATAATGAAGATAATAGATCCTCCGTTGGTTTCTACGATGAGCATTAACTTGTTCGATGAAGGTGTAAGATAGTTAGTGATCCACAGACACGTGTACCCTAATCCTAACCCTAACTTGATTCCCAGACCGTATGTATCAACGAGACACAATATATGACAAGCCTGAAACCTTGAATTACAAGTACAGTGAAGCTGACAGTCTTCCATACATTCTCCGTCTACTCAATTTAAATCACAAGCCTTAGGTCAGCCCGAAGCTAAGGTAAATAATATTCCCCAAAACGAGATGAAGTATGATCGAACTCTGAACCTCATTCAACCAAGTTGGTGATATTGACACATGAATATAATATACCGGAGCCCCAGAAACGTTCAGGATCAAATAAATAGAGACAAAGGATTAGCATAGTATACAATGATCATATGTATTGCATAAGTACCATTATTTATCTAAAACGGAATATAACTAAAAAAACAGATAGCTATCAATAATATATGTTCGAAATTCTAAGAAATTATCTTAATATTTGACTGAAAATACACTAGAGAGCAGTTGCAGATATTTATAACTGAATTGATTCTAGTTACCAAAATTTCGAACGAAAATTAAATACATTATATATCTCATATTGTCTAAACAATTTCAAAAATATATCTATATATACAAGATGTACATTTAAACCTCGTCTCACGCTGTATCTGCAGAGGACGCAAAATTGATGCCAAATACCCAGCGGCATGAAACTCAATTCAGACTGAAATCTATCTTTCCATAGTTTAAAATGATTATTTCCATTTCATGAGATACTTTCGTAAATGTTTCCAGTCAATTTATAAAGCAAGTAATCTAAGTAAGGTGATATTCTCACTCAATTAATTTACCATGTTCAACAATGGCCAGCCAGTATAGTAGCTGATTGACGTATTCTAAGTAGCTCTGGTAACAATATTATATTATATATCGATAACAGCAACACGAATAATAATCTAATGTAATATTCAGATTTAACCCTATCTATATATATATATTCAAGCAGACATATATACATCCGCACATACTGATACATACACACATATATGTATACTTATATATATATATATATATATATATATATATATATATATATATATGTGTGTGTGTGTGTATGTATCAGCATGGACATAAAAGTATCACTATAAACAAGAAATAAAAAGAGAATATTTGATTAAGTTATTTAGCTGAAATTTCAAATATTGAAAGTTTCATAACTACACCTCATAATTTACACACACACACACACACACACACACACACACACACACACACACACACACACACACACACACACACACACACACACACACACACACACACACACACATATATATATATATGAGTATATATATAATTCAAGAGATAAGAGTAACATGGTTGTCTGTACAATAATGGCTTTATTCACAGTGCTGACAATTGTTTCGTTGATCTGGTAGGTCTAGAGTTCGCTAATCGCTAGATGTTGCGTCAATCGAACTCCAATACTTTGTTTATAACCAGTTAATTCATCAGAGCGAGCGAATGAGTATATACATATATATATATATTTGCCCGACCTCATCTTCAATACTGTTGTCCATTGTGGTCTCCTCACACGAAACAAAGTATTATGAAATATGGAGCTCCTCAAAGGTCAATCACGAAAAAGATAGATGTCATGACATTATTGGGGTCGACTAGAAAAACTCAAACTTTATTCTCTCCAACGTAGCCCTGATCACTACATTATCTGCATGATATGGAAAATATTGCCCAAATGATGTTGGCATCTAAGGATTGGGACCCGTGCTAACCGCCTACGACGAAAATATCACTCGCATCTCTTAACAACAACACGGCACAATTATTTAATCTCAATCGGCCCCACTCTCTTTAACATTACACAAAAACACATTAAAACAGAAACAGAACAGATAATGTTCAAGAAGTCTTTTGACAAATTCCTTCAAGAAATCAAGAAATCCTTCTACACCCGGATATGTCCCCATAAACAATAACTCTCTTCTTGAGACGGCCATGCTGTCCAAATCCTGATTTGTAAGACTTCGCCAGGTGGTGGTATTAAAAAATTAGACATGGCCTGGGCCAATACTAGCCGAAACTCTCTCTCTCTCTCTCTCTCTCTCTCTCTCTCTCTCTCTCTCTCTCTCTCTCTCTCTCTCTCTCTCTCTCTCTCTCTTCTCTCTCTCTCTCTCTCTCTCTCTCTCTCTCTTTCTCTCTCTCTCTCTCTCTCTCTCTCTCTCTCTCTCTCTCTCTCTCTCTCTCTCTCTCTCTCTCTCTCTCTATATATATATATATATATATATATATATATATTTAGTTATAGATGTTAATGTTGTTGTTTACAAACTGAATGAGAGATTGAGAGATACAATCAACAAATTAAGCAGAAGTATTTATATAGTGAAAAGCAGACAGACATAGATAGAACCGGTTGTTATATATATAGTATTAGTTATACTATTTATGGTTATGTAAATGTAATCTCGAAGTGTGTACTGCCACTCTAAATTCTTTAATGAATGTTGACCCACAATGTTTGAATATGTATCAATGTTTGAATATGTATCGGTATGTCTCTCGGCTGAAAACGAGGTCATATAACTGTCCATGCATTAATAAATTGCTCCGAAGAATCCAAACCTCGGTTTGGAGGAAACAGCTGTAAGCACAATAATGTTTTGAACAGTTCTTTGATTCTTATATTTCATATATATATATATATATATTTGTATAATGTATGTAAATATATATATTGAGCGAGAGAAATTACACTAAAAAGCTCTAAACATATTTTCTAAAAAACGCATTTATATTAACGATTGTCTTAATTAATTTTACTCTTAAACTACTTCAACTGGCAACTAATTGAGTATTTCCTAAATTATGTAAAGTACTCATATATTCCGTTTTTTTCCTGAATTAAACGAAAAATTTTATTTCACTCACAAAGTTTCTAAAATGTATCTGACCAAGCAAAGTCTGTGTGTATAATTGTGAATGTTTGATAATATTTGTGTGTATGTATGTGAGCGTTTAGTAATTTTCATGTACATGTATGTGAGGATTTATCTCCATGTATGTGAGCAGGATTGAATTTAGACCTTGGAGGGCCCTTTGTCTCCCATTAAATCCGGTCCTGTATGTGAATGTTTGGTAACGTTTGTGTGTATATTTGTGATCTAAACATATATGTCCACAACAGTCTCTTCTTGCCCAGTTCTGTTCTCTTATTTTCACGTCACACAGAATTACTGCCAGTATTTCCTGATTCTCAACAGTTAGTATTATAACTGTTAATATAATTCTACGCTTCTAAATATAATAGTTTCCATCATGAAACTGAGCAGTAGTTTAGTAATGCTGTAGTAGAATATAATGGACAATATACTGTAGAAGCATTGTAAAATATAGTGTAAATTAGATATAGTTATATAAACATCAGCTTGACACGATTTAGCATTCATATACAATATAACGTAGTAGTCTTTCTGATCTTGTCATGTTTACATTACCTATATCGATATTAAGGCTATACTATTTCTAACTGTATGGAGTCTGTGACAATGATAATTGCACAGAGTTTGTGATAAAGTCAAGTGTACAGAGTTTGATTGCTTGGTGAATGCGATGATGTTAATTATATGGCGGATATAATAATGATGATTGCATAACATTTGTGGCAATGTCAATTGTATGGAAGACGTGCATTTGAGAATCGTATGGAAGATGTGATAATGCCAAATGTATAGAATTTGTGGTTGTGAATTGTACAATATAGTTTATGATTATAATTCTATTGAGTTCGTAATAAGGATAACTGTATAGATTTGTATTAATGCTAATTCTATTGAACTTGTGATAATGCTAATTCTACTACCGTTGACATAGAAGCTATTGTATGTTGTTTCTGATAAGGAAAATGTGTAGAAACATGGGAACCCACTAAAGGAAACTTATATAATACCAAATGTGGCACACTTTAGTACTGAGAACATTTTGTTCGTGGTTTTATTGCTGTTATCGAAGTTGTAGTATTTCAGGATACTGGTGACTATCATAATGATGACAACGATGATCACGATGTAAATGATGACGACATTGATACCAGGCTATTATCTTAATCATATACACATTAATTTCGAAAGTAGAAAAGAAATAACTTGCTCAGTAAACCCCGATGCAGCAGTTGATATAATATAACATAATATAATATAATATAATATAATATAATATAATATAATACAATAATAAGTGATATGGCGTATTATTCGATTTTGAAGCAATGAAAAAACATGTTGGAACTTAATGGTGCCAGGAACAGAAAATACTAATTAGAGAAATGAAATTCCTATAAGTTTAGGTTGAATAAGCTTTAGTTATTGTTGTGGCTAAATATTTATGACTAGTTGAGATTAAAGACTTATCAAAGAGAAATATATCCTCTATATAACAGAAATCAATAATGATAGCGTATTAATTACAACATCGACTGAGTGAATTATTGTAAATCTCGCCATAATGGAAAGTGGAGCGAAAGATTGGAATCCATCGTTAATGATAGCATAATCTATATTTCGTATCAAACATGAAAGTTATTGAAGAAGCGAAGTCATTTCAAGAGTTCTGAAATGTATCTTGAAAGACACAAAAGAAAGAAAAGAAAAGAATGAAACTAGTATATATATATATATATATATATATATATATATATATATATATATACATATACATATATATATATATATATATATATATATATATATACATACATATATATATATATATATATACATATATATATATATATATATATATTTATGGTTATATATATATATATATATATATATATATATATATAACCATAAATATATATATATATATATATATGTATATATATATATGTGTGTATATATATATATATATATATATATATATATATATATTTATTTATGTGAGAATAGCAACAAGAAGACGAAATCATAGATGAAAGGAAAATATTGAAAGAATTACAGAAGATGCAGATCTAAGATGAAATATAAATAAAAATCTATGATATGTAATATCTTATTGCAACATATTTGGAAATTGTTAAAAGATGATTAGTCTCAGGAGTATGAAGATTGTTTTTTTTATGTTATCTTCACAACCAGAAAATATTACATTGTGAAAATTTCCTGATAAATAATAACAGACTGGGGACTTTGAAATATTCCTCTTGTCATCTAGATCTGCATTCCACATGGTTCCAATGATATATTCTTCCCCAGTTCGATCAATGTTATTTCTGTTGAGGAAAAAAAAACAACAACTCATCTTTGAATTGATTTCGATTCCCAAAATATATCGCATCATTTCATATTGCTCTTAGCAAGGTGTATAAAAAAGAAATTAAGAAGATAAAGTAATTCGTATCTTCAAGTGTAAAACTATACAAATGAAAGAATTATAATCCATCTTAATGCGGAGTTATAAATTCACTGGTGTGAATTTATTTTCATAAAAGAGATCAAAAATGATAAATATAATAACTATATTTATCTATTCATCAAATAGAAGTTTTAATGTGATGATGTGTGTTATATACACGTACACACACAAAAAGAGTAGCATACACTCACGCACAAGCAATGTATATATATATATATATATATATATATATGTAAATTGCATATTTGTTTATATAAATAATTAATCACACACACATAGGACATCTCACTATGGTTCTAAAGTGCGTATGATATATATATATATATGTGTGATTAATTATTTATATAAACAAATATGCAATTTACACATGATTAAATAAATTATATGTATTACTGTGAAAGTATTTAAAGTATTGTTGTGAAAGTTATATAAACTTTTTATGTCTATATAGAAATTAAGTGGAAATTATTTATACATTTAAATAGGAGGATACAGTCGATTGCATTTAACACAGAATATAACTGACTAATTTCTTCCCTCTTCTTCTTCTTCTTCTTCTTCTTGGTTTGAAATCGAGCCAAGTCATTTCAATGAAATTAGGGAACCAGAAACTGTTTAGATACTCGTTAGATAAACTATCCTTGTAATTGTAAAAACCCGCTTGGTCATGTCATATCACACTGTGTTACACTGAAGCTTTTCGAGAATTACATTAAGGGTACACATGTCTCTAAAGTACTCCACTACTTATCCTATGATTTCCAGAACTGGCTGTTTCGTTGATCTGACAGTTAGAACACTCATGGACGGAGGATGATTTCCTACTTCCTTTTAACAATCTGGTTTTAAAAATATGGATTACTAAGAAAGTTAAGATGAAATCTGTAGTGAAGACATAAATAAAATCAAGATTAGGTATGGGACAAATTTATCGCAAAATCACTTAACTTTTAACTCAACAATATACTTCAGCAAAGCTGGTATAGTCACTGCCACCATCTCGCTCGCTCTCCCATCTCTCACTATTATATGCAAATGGGAGCCCATCCACTGGCCGCCCCGAGGCCCCGGTGGAGAGAAGAGGGGTGTTTCTCCTGAGGATGGTGAGGGAGATGCGTTGGAAGAGCCATTTCAGCTCGCGAGGTTCACATCTGTGGGTAGCCAAATCTGTGCCGATGGTGGTGAGTAGGAAGGTGGTCCTAGGCTCCTAGTCTGGGTTTTAGGTACCCCCCTCCCCGAAAATCCAACGCGTATTCTGTAAGTCTAGTCAGAAAGTGGAATACTCTATGCCTTATAGTAATTAACGTATTGAATGCGCTGCTTAGGAACAGCGATGAAAGGGTGTACTGAATCTTATACAGTACCACACACATTTACAAACATATATTACCATCTATAACTTCGAACTATCCCAATAAAAATTTGCGTAGTAATAAACAGAAATATCAACCAAATTTCAATTAAATTGAAACTATTTAAACTAAAATCTTTGATTATATGGAGGTTAGTAAATGATTCAACAACAGAAACTTCTGCTTTACAGCTTTCCTTGTTTTCCATTTGCTATTTCTTTATCCTTATTTTACCTTCGTTGGTTTTCTCTATTTAATTCTTTTTTAAATTTAAATTTAATTTGTATATTGACTTATCTCTGTTTATTCTTGTTTGTTTCTCAACTGTGAGGCGAAATATGTACTTCCCCTAGTCTGCCATAGCTTACAAGCTCTATACGGACGTTTAAATTGAATAAATAAATAAACTAATAAAATATATAGATAATCTGATACATTTATACATACATAATAAGCATCACTAATATAATTTTATTTCCCACACCAACAAGACTATTTTCGCTGAATTGCAACAGCTCAACAACAAACACAGAATATATAGTTTACAAAGTTGATATAGTGCAGGAGTGAGCCTCGCGCGCTAGAATGGTTCTTCCAACGCATCTCCCTGACCATCAACGGGGAAAGGCAGAGACACAACCCTATTTCTTTGAAATTGAAACCACTGGGGGTTAATTCATTATTTTGTGATTAGTAATTGTGGGCTACAACTGTATCTCGGTAGTGATTTAAACATTTCTGAACATACAGTTTGTTTTATTGTCTTCAGTTCTTTGTGTTGAGATAAATAATATATAGTTTTAGCTAATAATTACGTTTTTGTTTATTGCAAATCTTATGATTATTGCAGTGAAAACATATTTTATATTCAACAATTTGACATTTTGAATTACATTAAAACTTCCTCGATATCATCCATCTGATGTATTTAGAAAGCTAATTTATTCTGCCTCTTCTGTTTACACTAATTCATAAAGGTGTGTCACAAGATGGGATAAACCAGAATGTTTTATTTCTTCTTTTCTGTTATTCATTCAGTGTTTTTCTGACACATACACCAGTTCCTCGTTTTATATGGTTCTAGGAGTAAAGAACTGCGTCACTGACGTTTCTATGGTTTCTCAGTCTAATCATATTGATGTGGATGTTGTCTAATTTGTACAGATGCATAATTAGTATTAGAGACATCTACAGAATTAGTATACAGTGTCTAAGGAGGAGTCTAATGTGCAGAGACACAGTAGGTGTGATGAGAATAAGAAAGGTCTTTGTGAAGGTTGGGTTGAGTGGAAGTGGTCTGTACTCGATATCTCTGGAGGACAAAGGCTGTTTTAATTGTACTCTCAGTCGCTTCACGCCATGACACCGGGATAAGCACTGGCCAAATGAGCCTTCTGGTTTAAGACAGACTTTAGACATTTTAGATACTCTACTGTGTATTGAGTACCTTACTTACTGTGGTTAACCTCTACACACACACCACACACACATACACACACGCACATATATATATATATATATATATATATATATATATGCTCTGGTCTTCTTTTAGTCCATTGAGCGCTTGCCGCATATCTCGAGGATTGCGTTTCGCTTTGATTTTGGCCACCGCCGAAATACGATCTCACTGAAATTATATTTGTATTAAACTACCGGGCCTAGCAATTAATTAGTTAATTCGATTAGACAATTCTATTGACTAATTAATTGCTTAAGTTTATTTAAAAACAACCCGGTCGAGAGCTTACTTCGATTTGTGCAGTATTTTGCAATTCTTGCAATAGTTTTACACATTTAGAATGCATCGGCCAAAACCCGGGGTTACTTTCCTGGCAGGGTAAACAAGTGGGGGTAGTCACTCCACCATTACTACTGCATTGGAACCCACTGGTAGGCTGAGAACAAAATACCTGTTGACGAAATGACAGCCTTGTTCGATCGTTATACCAAAAGCTTACAACGAAAGCGGCAGTATAATTAATTTAGGTGTCACAGAAACCTCCCACTGGATCCTACCAACAATTTCGAGGAGATCCAGGAAAATTCTTTTGTTAACCTGTTTAGCTTGCTTCGTTTTTCTGGCTCCGGTGGCTGATAGCTTCACGACCATCATTTCCATTTTGTCTGGCCTCTATAACGTATGTTAACTGCTCTGGTCTTCTTTTAGTGCATTGAGCGCTTGCTGCATATATATATATATATATATATATATATATATATATATATATATACATAGATATACATCCATAGATATACATCACACACCATACTATTCCTCAGAAAAATATACACAAGCAGTCAAGATAAAAAGAAAATCATACATCTACTTGTATATGAAAATATATGTTAGTGTAGTGATAACCACAGTGTAGTGATAAACACAGTGTAGTGATAAACACAGTGTAGTGATAAACACAGTGTAGTGATAACCACAGTCTAGTGATAAACGCAGTGTAGTGATAACCACAGTCTAGTGGTAAACGCAGTGTAGTGATAACCACAGTCTAGTGATAAACACAGTGTAGTGATAACCACAGTCTAGTGATAAACACAGTGTAGTGATAACCACAGTCTAGTGATAAACGCAGTGTAGTGATAACCACAGTCTAGTGATAAACGCAGTGTAGTGATAAACACTGTGTAGTGATAAACGCAGTGTAGTGATAACCACAGTCTAGTGATAAACACAGTGTAGTGATAACCACAGTCTAGTGATAAACGCAGTGTAGTGATAACCACAGTCTAGTGATAAACGCAGTGTAGTGATAACCACAGTCTAGTGATAAACGCAGTGTAGTGATAACTACAGTGTAGTGATAAACACAGTGTAGTGATAACCACAGTGTAGTGATAAACACAGTGTAGCGATAAACGCAGTGTAGTGATAACCAGAGTCTAGTGATAAACGCAGTGTAGTGATAACCACAGTCTAGTGATAAACACAGTGTAGTGATAAACGCAATGTAGTGATAACCACAGTCTAGTGATAAACGCAGGGTAGTGATAACCACAGTCTAGTGATAAACGCAGTGTAGTGATAACCACAGTCTAGTGATAACCACAGTGTAGTAATAACTACAGTGTAGTGATAACTACAGTGTAGTGATAAACACAGTGTAGTGATAACCACAGTCTAGTGATAAACACAGTGTAGTGATAAACGCAGTGTAGTGATAACCACAGTCTAGTGATAAACGTAGTGTAGTGATAACCACAGTCTAGTGATAAACGCAGTGTAGTGATAACCACAGTCTAGTGATAAACGCAGTGTAGTGATAAACACAGTCTAGTGATAACGACAGTGTAGTGATAACCACAGTCTAGTGATAAACGCAGTATAGTGATAACTACAGTCTAGTGATAAACACAGTGTAGTGATAACCACAGTATAGTGATAAACGCAGTGTAGTGATAACCACAGTCTAGTGATAAACGCAGTGTAGTGATAACCACAGTCTAGTGATAAACACAGTGTAGTGATAACCACAGTGTAGTGATAAACACAGTGTAGTTAAACACAGTGTAATGATAAACATAGTGTAGTTAAACACAATATAGTGATACACACAGTATAGTGATAAACACAGTGTAGTGATAAACACTGTGTAGGGATGAAAACAGTGTAGTTAAACACAGTGTACTGATAAACACAGTCTAGTGATAAACACAGTGTAGTGATAAACGCAGTGTAGTGATAACCACAGTCTAGTGATAAACGTAGTGTAGTGATAACCACAGTCTAGTGATAAACGCAGTGTTGTGATAACCACAGTCTAGTGATAAACGCAGTGTAGTGATAAACACAGTGTAGTGATAACCACAGTGTAGTGATAAACACAGTGTAATGATAAACACAGTGTAGTGATAAACACAGTGTAGTGATAAACACAGTGTAGTGATAAACACAGTGTAATGATAAACACAGTGTAGTTAAACGCAGTATAATGATAAACTTTGTGTAGTGATAAACTTTGTGTAGTGATAAACACAGTGTAGTAATAACTACAGTGTAGTTATAAACACAGTGTAGTGATAACCACAGTGTAGTGATAAACACTGTGTAGTGATAAACACAGTGTAGTAATAACTACAGTGTAGTGATAAACACAGTGTAGTGATAACCACAGTGTAGTAATAACTACAGTGTAGTGATAAACACAGTGTAGTGATAACCACAGTGTAGTGATAAACACTGTGTAGTGATAAACACAGTGTAGTAATAACTACAGTGTAGTGATAAACAGAGTGTAGTGATAACCACAGTCTAGTGATAAACACAGTGTAGAGATAAACACAGTGTAGTTAAACACAGTGTAATGATAAACATAGTGTAGTTAAACACAGTATAGTGATACACACAGTGTAGTGATAAACACAGTGTAATGACAAACGCAATGTAGTTAAACACAGTATAGTGATAAACACAGTGTAGTGATAAACACTGTGTAGGGATGAAAACAGTGTAGTTAAACACAGTGTACTGATAAACACAGTCTAGTGATAAACACAGTGTAGTGATAAACGCAGTGTAGTGATAACCACAGTCTAGTGATAAACGTAGTGTAGTGATAACCACAGTCTAGTGATAAACGCAGTGTTGTGATAACCACAGTCTAGTGATAAACGCAGTGTAGTGATAACCACAGTCTAGTGATAACCACAGTGTAGTGATAACCACAGTCTAGTGATAAACGCAGTATAGTGATAACTACAGTCTAGTGATAAACACAGTGTAGTGATAAACGCAGTGTAGTGATAACCACAGTCTAGTGATAAACGCAGTGTAGTGATAACTACAGTCTAGTGATAAACACAGTGTAGTGATAACCACAGTCTAGTGATAAACGCAGTGTAGTGATAAACACAGTCTAGTGATAAACGCAGTGTAGTGATAACCACAGTCTAGTGATAAACGCAGTGTAGTGATAACTACAGTCTAGTGATAAACACAGTGTAGTGATAAACGCAGTGTAGTGATAACCACAATCTAGTGATAAACGCAGTGTAGTGATAACTACAGTCTAGTGATAACCACAGTGTAGTGATAACCACAGTCTAGTGATAAACGCAGTGTAGTGATAACCACAGTCTAGTGATAAACGCAGTGTAGTGATAACTACAGTCTAGTGATAAACACAGTGTAGTGATAAACGCAGTGTAGTGATAACCACAGTCTAGTGATAAACGCAGTGTAGTGATAACTACAGTCTAGTGATAATCGCAGTGTAGTGATAACCACAGTGTAGTGATAAACACAGTGTAGTGATAACCACAGTCTAGTGATAAACGCAGTGTAGAGATAACCACAGTCTAGTGATAAACACAGTGTAGTGATAACCACAGTGTAGTGATAAACACAGTGTAATGATAAACACAGTGTAGTGATAAACACAGTGTAGTGATAAACATAGTGTAGTGATAAACACAGTGTAGTGATTAACACAGTGTAATGATAAACACAGTGTAGTTAAACGCAGTATAATGATAAACACAGTGTAGTGATAAACACTGTGTAGTGATAAACACAGTGTAGTAATAACTACAGTGTAGTGATAAACACAGTGTAGTGATAACCACAGTGTAGTGATAAACACTGTGTAGTGATAAACACAGTGTAGTAATAACTACAGTGTAGTGATAAACACAGTGTAGTGATAACCACAGTGTAGTAATAACTACAGTGTAGTGATAAACACAGTGTAGTGATAACCACAGTGTAGTGATAAACACTGTGTAGTGATAACCACAGTCTAGTGATAAACACAGTGTAGAGATAAACACAGTGTAGTTAAACACAGTGTAATGTTAAACATAGTGTAGTTAAACACAGTATAGTGATACACACAGTGTAGTGATAAACACAGTGTAATGACAAACACAATGTAGTTAAACACAGTATAGTGATAAACACAGTGTAGTGATAAAAACTGTGTAGGGATGAACACAGTGTAGTTAAACACAGTGTACTGATAAACACTGTGTAGTGATAAACACAGTGTATTGATAAACACTGTGTAGTGATAAACACAGTGTAGTGATAAACACAGTGTAGTGATAAAGACAGTGTATTGATAAACACTGTGTAGTGATAACACCGTGTAGTGATAAACACAGTGTAGTAATAAACATAGTACAAGATGAATGTTTAATATATTAAACTACAGATACTAAACCATCAGTGGATGAAATATATACAGGTTACTCTCATAATAATAATTCGTAGCAAGTTAATTGAATCGATAAATATTTATTTTCAGCATAAATTGGTCTCGTGTATTCTCCAAAAATACGTGAGGCAGCCGAAAAGTTCATAGGCTGTCCAAGATACTCTCATGGAATGACCAAATGAGATTTATTTTTTAATTTAGGTTTAGAAAAACTATTTGCTCATGCTCCATTACCGAACGAAGGCATAGTACAATGAATTGTGTGGTGTTTATGACTGAAGGTGAAACAGGGGGAGAAGTGGAGCTGGTGCGGCACACACCTATACGTTGAGCTTACGACCTGTCTATACTTTGCTGCAAAACTGGTAATGAGTCAAGTTTAACGTCACTATCTATCTTTCTATCTGTGTCACAAAGTTTCCCTTTACCCTGCCTCCCCTTTCGTCAAACACGCTACTATATACTCTTCCCCGTTTCATAGAAAATAACAACGTCTCTAATATTGGCCAGAACTTATAATTGTTTTCTATTAACATATGAAAGACGCCTCTTCTATGTTTGTGTTACTTCCTTATCCGTTACAATGTGTATTTATCATGTAAGGAGGCACGCTCCATTGTAATATATATCTTCCATGAATTGTTTTTCTTTCCCTTAAGATAACTTATTTTTTGTGACTGGTATCATCAGTGGAGCATCGGACATGCTTTCCGGCATATAGTTTCGGCCTTTTACGTTTTGAGTTCTAAATTCCGCCACGGTCAAGTTTTACTTTCATCCTTAAGTGGTCGATAGAATAAATTACCAGTTAAGAACAGGCGTGCCAATGCTAGAAGGAATTTTAATTGAGATCAGTGGATGGGAAAATTCGTTAGAGTGTCGGATGAAATGCTTCGCGGTATTTAGGTGCGACTCCTTTACGTTCTGACTTCAAATCCTACGGATATCAATTTCGCCCTCTATCTTTCCGGGTTCGGTAAAATAAAGTAACAGCGAAATAATCGACTTGTCTATCCCCATATTATTATATTGGGCGGGGGTTGGCAGTATCGGTAGAAGGTCGGACGCCATGCTTTGACGTATAGAGTTACGGCCCTTGCCATTCTGAGTTCAAATCCCGCCGAGGTTAACTTTGCCTTTCATCCTTACAGGGTCGATAAAATAAAGTACCAGTAATGCACTGAGTAATTGCTGGCCTTGTCCCAAAAGTAGAAACAATTATGTATTTCGCGTTTGTACAATGTCAGCAGAGCGTTGGACAATATACTTTGCTGCATATAGTTACGACGCTTATTTGTGACTCCAGCTGGGCTTTTTAGTTTTAGGATGGTTAGAATTTTTAAATTTAATACCTGTATTATAACTTTTCAATTCCAATTACTTACGTCAAGCTAACTTTGATATGGAAAATTGGGGTTTACTGTGTATTCGAATTTTTTGTGTATGAGGATAGGTGGGGGGGGGGGGGGGGGACGACCTCCAAACCTGAAGTGCTCAGCCCCACTAAAATCTAAATCCAACCGTATCTGTGTAGATGAGGAAGGTGCAGTATTATTTTGTTGATGTTTCTTTTCTGTTGAGAATAAACTTCGTAATATATATCTAGTGTCTTGTAGTGTTAATTTCTGTATGTTGAATATATTGAAGGGTTTGGTTATGTATGGCTTTGGTTTTCTTTATAATCCTGTGCACCTACTGCTACTACTACTACTACTACTACTACTACTACTACTACTACTACTACTACTACTAAGGCGTCTACTTATATGGGGTGGCTGAAAACTTAAGCTGTGTAAAGTCTGCTTACAAATTCTGTTTTGTATGTGTTGGCTGCCAAAAAGTAAGACATGTGATTGATTGTTTATTAAAAGTTACTTTACGTTACTATGGTGCAGTCTTACCATTTTAGAGTCTGCTTCATTATATATTTTGCCTATTTTCTCCTGACAAATATCGTTTATGTTTCATTCCCTCTGTAATAATTCTGTCACTCTTTCTTACACTATCACCCCAATGCTCTATATTTTGGCTGTAGGCGCTGCAATAATTGTTTCTACTTTTGGCACAAGGTCAGAAATTATCCCGGTGTATTACTGGTACTTTATTTTATCGACCCCATAAGGATGAAAGGCAAAGTTAACCTCGGTGGGATTTTAACTCAGACCATGAAGGGCCGTAACTCTTTGCTGTAAAGCATGGCGCAGACCCTCTACCGATACAGTCAATCCAACAAATAATATTTACGTTTTTCATTTAATTTTGTTATTTTTACATTAGTTCCAGTAAATTTGGGAACAGTTAAATACTTTTATTCTTAATATTATTTTCACATTTTAAGGGCGGTGTATTGGCAGTATCGGTAGAGGGTCGGACGCCATGCTTTGCAGTATAGAGTTACGGCCCTTTATGATCTGAGTTCAAATCCCGCCGAGGTTAACTTTGCCTTTCATCCTTACGGGGGTCGATAAAATAAAGTACCAGTCACGCACTGGGGTCGATTTAATCGACTTTCCTCTCCTGCAAAATTGCTGGCCTTGTGCCTATATAAGAAAGCAATATTATTTTCACATTTCATAAAATTACGATTATTTATGGTAAAGTGGTGATCAGTAGCCGCAAGTGTTGCTGCAGTGTGACTAAAGACTTCACTTCGTAACCACGTAGTTTCATGTTCAGTCCTACTGCATGGCACGTGGCACTTTGAGCAAGTGTCTTCCAGTAAGTCTACAGTTGACCAATGTTTCCCGAGTCAAACAGAAACTATTTGGAAGAACGTTGTGTATATATATATATATATATATATATGCATATATATCTGTATGTATATATATATATATATATATGTATATGCATATGTATATCTGTATATACATATATATATATATATATATATATTCATATGCATATCTGTATATATATATATATATATATATATATATATGGTTAGAGTAATATGTATACTGTTTATTTATGCCCCACCATATAGAGGTTCGACAAACAGAGAGTGATAAAATTAGTACTAAATTTGAAGAAAACAAGTACTGAAGTCGATGAGATCGACTAAACCCCTTCAAGGGGTTACATTACAATTACCCCTATTTAATAACTGAAAGCAGTAAAATAATACAAAATAAAAAAGCCTTATTTCATTTTGTGTCCTTGACTAATTCCTTTCTCCCTTTATGTTTAGTCCCGAACGTCAGTCTTATTAAAGTTGTTTGCATTTTTCCATGAGGATTCCGCCTGGGGAAAACTTGTCAACGTCTTCTTCCATTCCACTGGGTCCTCACAGAATATGTACTAGAAACAATGATGGGGCTGACTCCTTCGCCCCTTTGTATATATGTGGCCTTAATTCTATGTGAGAAACCAGTTTTTATTATACATCTAGTAGTAGTAGTAGTAACAGCAGTAGCAGTAGTAGTAGTAGCAGTAGTAACAGTAGTAGCAGTAGTGGTAGTAGTAGCAGCAGCAGTAGTAGTAGTAGTAGTAGTAGTAGTAGTAGCAGCAGTAGTAGTAGTAGTAGCAGTAGTAACAGTAGTAGCAGTAACAGTAGTAGTAATAGTAGGTGTAGTAATAGTAGTAGCAGCAGCAGTAGTAATAGTAGTAGTAGTAGTAGCAGTAGTAACAGTAGTAGCAGTAGCGGTAGTAGTAATAGTAGTAGTAGTTGTTGTAGCAGCAGTAGTAGTAGTTGTAGTTGTAATATTAGTAGTAGTATTGGTAGTCTTGTTTGTATGAAAAAGAAAAAAAGTTAGTAATATCAACGGACGACGAAAAACGAAAATGTGATTCTAGTGCAAATAAAATTGAAAAGAAGAAAAACAAAACCAAAACAAAAAGAATCTGACATTCAAAACTCAATCGATCAAAAAAAAAAAAAATATCACAAATGAACAACTACAACAACAACGGCCAATGCCATGAGCAATCACAACAACAACAATAACAACAGTTGCAACGGTACAGTTATAACTACAAAAACAACGAATAGGATATCAGGAATAATAACAACAACAGCAACAACAACTTAAACAACAAGTACAAGAGAAAGAAGGAAAGAAAGAAAGAAGGAAAGAAAGACAGAAATAAAAGTGTAAAAGAAACGTAGCTGAATGTGAGGAAAAACAAACATGTAAACTTAGAAACGATAAATATTTGTCACGAGATGTCTGACAACTACAATTACCACTAATATCAAAAATAGGAGAAAAATAAAATTACTTGGGGCAAAAAAATATAAATAACGAAATATTTTAGAATTTAAGAAGAAAAAAAGACTATTATAAATATGTCATTAATTAGTGAGAAAACTGCTAACACTACTGCAAATACACAGCAACAACTCTAACAACAACAGTAACAGAAGCAGTAGTAATATCAGTAGCTGTGTTGTTGTTGTTGTGGCTATTGTTGCTGCAAATGTGTCTAAATTAACACCTACGTCAGCAGTTTGACAATATTTCTTACACAATTTCTCCACCAGATGGGGTAATTAACCTTCTAGAAAAGAAAGCGTTCACACAGTTAATAGAGAACATTTAAGTAAATTGATTCTGTGTTGGTATAAACTAATATACGGATGAAACGTTAATAAATTTCACACAGCCTACATTATGTTATGTGGCGGCGAATTGGCAGAGTTGTTAGAACGTCGGATAGAATGCTTTGTGGTATTTGTTCCAGCTCTCTTCTCTTTGAGTTCAAATCGCACCGAGATCAAGTTAGCCTTTCATCCTTTCGAGTACGATAAAAAGGTACCAGACAAGTAGTGGGGTCTATTCTTCCTCTATCTTTTTTACTTCCATTCTCTCAATCTCTCTTTATCTGCAAGAAATCTGCCTATTCAGACTTAGAGAAGATTGGGCTTCGTCAGGTTTAAAAATGCCGTAGAAACCCTGTATATCAATACGGCACCTTACGATTCCCCCAAGAGTTACGGGACCATGCATGCATATTATGTTATACATCAGTATTTTACAGTTCTTGCATTACCACGTTAGGTTAAATAATAAAGTATCAATCTATTACTACGTTAAAGTTTAACAATACTTTATTCTCAAAGTTTTACTCAATATAATTTACTTTACTTAACATTGCAACAATAGCCGCATGTTTTCTCTCAACCATTCAAGGAGTCAAGTATTAGAGAAAATGGTACGAAGATAACTAAACATTTTAAACTGTATATCTAATGATCATTTCCAGCTCCATTGAGACTGATATCTCTCTCTCTAAAGTTTGTCTTAGGCCAGGAGCCTTCTCAACGTTAGCCCGATTTCGGGCAGTGAAGCGACTGAGAATACAGGACCCCACCCTGGAAAGGACGCCAGTCCATCATAGGTTTAAATCCCCAGGATGTGAGGTTAAGTAAGTGCGAAGAAGATTCTTTAAGCAGGTGGAGAGGATATTCAGCTGTAGCGGATATTCATTTTCACCCGAATATACTGGAGCAACGTGACGAGGTATTTTGCTGAAGAACAGAAAACATAACCCAGCCCAGGACTCGGATCCAGGACATTATGATTGTAAGTCCCACATCCTTATCACTAGGCCATGCACCTCCATAGATTGGTGGGGAAGGAGGGAAGTAGGCGTCGTTAAGAACAATACCTCATCTGAATTTTGTAACGGGAATGACTCCATTAAAGGTACAAAGAATCAGATAAATATGCCACAATAGAATTTGAACTCAGGTCACCAAGAGCCAGAACAAATACATCAATATATTTCCTACAACACTTTAACAATGTCACCATTCAATGGACGTAAATAGCAATTTTATTTCAACGAGTCTGATTCAGTTTGACAATATTTCTTACACCCTTTCTATTCCAGATGAGGTAATTGATCTTTTAACAAACAGTTCATACGGTTAATAGAAAGCAGTTGAGTAAATTGTGTTTCTGTGTTGTTGTAACTAATATGCGGATAAAACGTAAATATTACACATACATTATAAAACATTATACATCAGGATTGTGTATTTTTGTAGAAGCAGACTAGGTTAAAAACTAGCAATTTTAATTTCAGTACACCAGTACTGAGTTAAGTTGAAATGACTGTAAATATACATAACTATATCACGCTTTATCTACATTATATGACAGTAAATTAATAATGGTTTCTCATTTAGGCACTAGGCCAGCTATTTGGGGAGATGGGAAAGTCGGTTAAATCGACCCCAGAGTGTTACTGCTATTTCAACTTATCAATCACGTAAGAATGAAAGGTGAAGGTAAACTCGGCGGGATTTGAAATCAGAACGTAATGGGACGTAACTATATGCTTCAAAGCATATAGTCTGACGCTCTACTACCCTTGACAGTAAATTAACAACGGTTTCTGATTTAAACATATGGCCAACGATTTTGGGTGGAAGTGAAAGTCAATTACATTGACCTCAGTGCATTACTGGTACTTTAAATCAGTAAATTAATATTAAAAGATATATTCCAACTCTCAAGGAAATCATAATATTAATTCATAAATATCCAATATATCTTTCGACAACATCAACTAAAATGGTGACAATAACAACAACTATACTGCAATGCCATCAACAAAAGCAATAACAGTAACAACAACAACAATAATGATAATATCGGCAGCAACAAGAATAACAATTTCAACGATTACAACATCAATAACAAAAATAACAGCAGTTACAACAATAAAAAAAACAACAATCTGAACAGAAACAACATCATAAAAAAAAAAAACAAGAAAAAAAACCAAAAAGAAACAAATACCAACAATCCTGACAGCAACAACAAATTCAAAACAAACAATAACAACAACTACAATAATAAATACAACAACAACAGCAACAACATTATTCTGGTAAGATTCCAATCTCCATGACGTGCCAAACAGAAAGACGATATTTAACTCTTCCACAACTAAAACTCTGACAAAAAAGCCATCCTATTAATCAATTAAGAAGTTGGTGTGATTTACAAAAATGATTTCGTTAAGAGTCGAAATATTTGCTTGAGGGTGGAGGGTTTCTTCTCTAAAGAACTTCTTGTCTGGTAAGTGGGGATTACAGCTGTGCTCCCCACTATAACTGTGTCACCTCACAATAATTGTGCCACCACATAACAGCTGTGCCATATCACTATAACAGTGCCACCTTGCTATAACTGTGTCACTTCACCATGATTGTGCCACCATATAACAGCTGTGCCATCTTACCATAACAGTGCCTCCCCACTATAACTGTGTCACCTAACAATAATTGTGCCATCATATAACAGCTGTGCCATCTCACCATAACAGTGCCTCCCCACTATAACAAAGTTGCCTCACCATAATTGTGCCACCATATAACAGCTGTGCCATCTCACTATAACAGTGCCTCCCCACTATAACAAACTTGCCTCACTCACCATAATTGTACCATCTCACCGTAACTGTGCCTCTTCATAGCCTCTCTGCCATCTCACCATACAACCCAAGATGCCACAATAAATATTTCAAGGTATCTTATGTGACGCTTAAGCAATTTCGCCAGCCGAGCAATGTCGACGGGTATTTTATTTTAACGTGCCAGAGAAGATGAAAATATGAAGTTGACCATGGTGGGATTTGAACTCGAAACGTAGAGAACTGGGATATATTGAATTCTGATTTAAGTACAAGGTCAACGATTTTGGGGAAGAGAAAGTCGATTAAATCGACTCCAGTGCATTACTGGTACTTTAATTTATTGACCCCTTAAGAATGAAAGGCAAAGTTAACCTTAGCAGGATTTGAACCCAGATCGTAAAAGGCCACAATTCTATGCCGTGAAGCATGGTGTCTAACGCTTACTAATACTGCAAATACAAATAATTGTTTCTACTTTTGGCACAAAGCCAGCAATTATCCCAGTGTATTACTGGTACTTTATTTTATCGACCCCGTAAGGAGGAAAGGCAAAGTTAACCTCGGTATGCTAACATCTAACGTGTATTCAATTAGATGTGTGGTCCACAGAAATAGAGCATTACATGATTGATATGATCTCCTAAGGTTGTTATTCCCCAAAACAATACACGGAAGAAGGAAAGATGACAATTGCTGAAGCATCAACAACAATAGCCACAGCAGTAATAGCACTACCAAAAGCAGTAACATCCGAAACAGCAGCAGCTGCAGCAACAGTAACTATGCAACTAAAAGAACAGTAATAGTTGCATGAATAATAACAACAACCCGAATTAAGTAGAGGAAGTAAAATAACAAATTGAACATCGTCATCAAGAACGAATTGTCTGAAATAGAGGAAGATGGTAGGACTTATAAAATTGATGACATTCCAGTTTTGTTGTAAAAACCGCTGGGTTTTCGATAGGCCAACTAATGCGATGTAGCAGAAATATGAACAAGTTTTTTCTTAGTAAATAGTTAAAAGAAACCATGCTGTGCAATATTGTGGGAGATGTAATGTTTATGTTTAAAAAAAGAATTGTAAAAGTGTTAAAAGGTTTTCAATTACAGGCAGTTTCAATTACAACTCAAATGGTTTTAAAATAATAATAAAAAATGTAGTTTAGTCAGAGGTATAGTTTGGTCGAGGTATAGCAATGTTTATATAAATCTTGTTACCATCGTTGTATATATTGGCGTTAATTTGCTATCCTCAACATTATTTGATCAAACAATACCAGAAAGTAATGTATCATATTGGTACAACACCATCACTGTTGATTCGGTTATATAGTAGTGAATGATATTACACACACACACATATATATATATGTATATATATGTAGATAAATCTACCAAAAGTTTACGGTAGTGTCCAATGCGTATGAAGAACTCAATGTAATCCGGATATCATGAAAAGAGAAGATGCATTCAAAAACTACTTTCGGTGAAAAATGTATATATATATGTATGTATATATATATATATATAGATATGTATGTATGTATGTATGTATGTATGTATGTATGAGGGAGCTTATAGATAGGACAACACACGCTGTCTTTTCGTGGGGTAAGTTTTTTATTAATTTTTGTATTCTGAAACATCAAAATACAACAATTTGTTGGTCACTGGACTCGGGAATGTCACGACAGAAGTTTGTGGAAGTTACACAAATATTTTAGTATATTTTAGCAGAGCAATCCTTATTTATATTTTACATTTTACATTTACTTACATCTCAATATAACATGGCTAAAATTCAAATTTTGCAAAGAGAAGAAAACGGTCAAATGAACTAGATACATCGCACTGTCTCCCGTCACCACAATAACTTCTACACTCTCTCCCCACCATCACATGTCATTACCCTATCTAGACTAAAGTCATCGACCTGTTGTCAAACTCTCTACTCTCTGTTGAATGTGTATATATATATATTTTCATAATTCTTCGGCTCTGTTTAATTACATTGAGCTATACCTTTACTGTCATTTCTATAATACGAAGAGGGTGTTTAACTCCTACATACTCTAGTATTTTAATTCTTCTTATATATATATATATGTATGTATATGTGTGTATATACATCACTCAGTCAAACGACTAGATTTCAACCCCAACATCTACAACAACAACACCGGTACTAATGTTTACAGCAACAACAGCTTCAGAATGAACTGAAATGAACATTTACAACAACAACAACAGCGGCATCAAAAGATAAAAAAAAAGAAAGGGAAGGGAAAAAAAAGGAAAAAAAAACAAACTCAAAATAACAAAACACACACACACACGCACACAACACAACAACAACATCAACTGCCATCACCACCACTACCGCCGCCGCCATCACCATCACCAGCGACCGGGCCTTAAGAAAACAACTTTAATAATAATTTTTCTGCTTTTGGCACGGATCTAGCGACTGGCCCAGCGCATCACTGGTACTCTCTTTTGTTGACTCCGTGGGGATGAAAGGCAAGGTTGACCTCGGCGGGATTTGAGCTCAGAGCGTGGAGGGCCGTGACTCTATGCTGTAAAGCAATTATAATAATACTGGACTGTAGTACGATCGGCTTCAACTATACAAACTCTTGAAAGTCAACAGTTGACATAATCTTGTAATCTTGTATCAGTAATGACGGTAATATATATACATATATGTGTATGTGTGTGTGTGTGAGTAGAGTAGCGTGTGTGTGTTTGTTTGTATGTATGAGTGTTGCTGTGTGCGCGCATATGTATGCGCGTGTGTGTATGTCGTACGTATAAGTGTCAATAAGTGATTTTTTATTTATTTTTTTTTTTGCGCGCGGGGACATAGACATAATCGAGCTGGATGCCCGATCGCGCAGTTAAACCACTGGGAGTGAAGAACCCCTAGCCCTTGTCAGGGCATTCTTCTAGGAGAAGGCATCTCAGGAAACTGGGTTAACTCCGACATAAAACCTGCGGCTCAGTAGTTACCGATGATGTTGATCTTTTCTTCTTTTCGGGTTATAGCTACTGTCGCTCAGAGAGTGGGATTGGCTCAGTGCACAGTCTTTCCCCACTTTAAAAATATTCGTCACGCACAGGCATTGCACGAGTGCATTAATAATTATTAATAGTGTACCATTATTATTATTATTATTATTATTATTATTATTATTATTATTATTATTATTATTATTATTATTACTTTTTTTTTTTTTTTTTTTTTCCCAATTCAATGATGTTCCAGAACAATATAAAAGAGATAATTGGCAATTTAGGTTCTGGAACAAAAAAGATCATTGGCAATAAGGGCAGGGGCCCCAGGTTATCACAGCCTGGGCCCGCTCGTCATCGTGCCATTGTAATAGAGCCAAACAAGGCATTTAGTCTTGGCTGCTGGAACGTACGGACGCTGCTTGACAGGGATTCCTTGGGGCGTCCTGAACGAAGGACTGCTCTTGTTGCAAAGGAGCTTCGACGTTACGATCTTGACATCGTGGCTTTATCTGAGACGAGGCTAGCTGGAGATGGTCATCTTACGGAATTAGGTGGAGAATATACATTCTTCTGGAAAGGAAGAGATGAAGGAACCAGAAGAGAGGCTGGGGTAGGATTTGCTGTTAAGACTGTGCTTGTGAACAAATTAGAAGAATTCCCAGTAGGGATTAGTGAGCGTCTTATGTCCATGAGAGTTCCACTGGACAAGGGAAGATATGCTACCCTGGTGAGTGTGTATGCTCCAACTATGAGTTCTGTCGATGAGGAAAAGGTGTCCTTTTACCATGCCTTGAAAGGTGTTTTAGGAAATATCCCTCAGGCAGACAAAGTCATCGTGCTTGGTGACTTTAATGCTAGAGTGGGTAGGGATTTTAACACATGGAATGTAATCGGAAGGCATGGGGTGGGAAAGTGTAACAGCAATGGTATGCTCCTGCTGCAGATGTGTGAGGAGCTGGATCTGTGTGTTACCAACACCATGTTCCAACAAAAGAACAAATTCAAGACCACATGGATGCATCCTGCATCTAAGGAATGGCATCTTTTGGACTACGTCCTAGTCAGGATGCGTGACAGACAGGATGTGCAGTGTGTTCGTGTTCTTCGTGGAGCTGAGTGCTGGACGGACCACCGCCTGGTACGCGCAAAAGTGAAACTAATCACTAAACGTAAAATCCGGGCTCCTGGTGTTGCCCTGCCCAAAAGATTGAATGCTGCTCGTCTTAAGGATAAAAATGTGAAGAGGACATTGGAAGAAGAGATGCAGGCTTTAGATCTTGGTGAGGATTGGCCGACCCTTAAAAAGTCGGTTTATGATGTAGGCAGGCGTGTTCTGGGATTGGCGCAGAGGAAACATCAGGACTGGTTTGATGAGAATGATGTACATATAGAAGACTTGTTGGCTGATAAGAGGCGTGCTCTGTCACGCTACTTGACGGCCAAACCACAGGAGAGGAATACGTTGCATGAGGAACTGAGGGATGTTAAATCACGTGTTAGGCGGAGTCTTTCTCAGATGAAGGATCAGTGGTGGAGTGAGAAGGCTGGTGAGATACAAACTGCGTCTGATTCCAATAACACAAAGCTGTTGTACAGTCTCTTGCGTGAGGTTTATGGACCGTCTTCTTCTCTGGTGACACCGCTTCGCATCAAGGATGGCAAAGAACTTCTTCGTGACTCACAATGAATTCTACGAAGGTTGCGAGAGCACTTTGATGATCTTTTGAATCAGCCGTCTGTCGTCAGTGAAGATTTCCTCAATCTCATTCCAGAAAGTCCTGTGAAAGTAGCTCTCGCAGAACCTCCGACGCTTGTGGAAGTTGCAGTGGCTATTTCGAAGCTGAACAGTGCAAGATCTCCAGGTATGGATGGCATACATGCTGAGCTCCTACAATATGGTGGTGAGAGACGCCTGCAACATCTTCACTCTTTGTTTGGCAGGATATGGGCTAATGAATCCGTACCTGAGGACTGAAGAGATGCAGTAATGGTGGTCTTGTACAAGGGAAAGGGTAACAGGAACGATTGTGGGAACTACAGAGGTATATCATTGCTTTCTGTCGTAGGGAAAGTTTTATGTAGGGTGCTTCTGGACCGTCTGCTGACACACATTGCAGATTGTGTTCTTCCTGAAAGTCAATCTGGTTTTCGTGCTGGACGCGGCACTACTGATATGATCTTCTCAGCTAGACAGCTCCAGGAGAAGTGCATGGAACAAGGCTTGGATCTGTATCAGGTTTTTGTCGATCTGACAAAAGCTTTCGATACTGTTAACAGAGATGCATTATGGAAGGTTCTCCAGAAACTTGGTTGCCCTGATAAGTTCCTTGCTTTAGTTAGGTCTTTCCATGACGACATGAAGGCTTGGGTTAATGTCGGGGGTAACATGTCGGAGCCTATCTCAGTAAAAAATGGAGTGAAACAGGTGGATATTCCAGCACCGACGCTGTTTGCCATATACTTTGCAATGGTTTTCTGTATTGCATTCAGGAATTGCGAGCATGGTGTTTACATCCGATATCGAACCTCAGGCAGCATATTTAACATCAGGCGCTTTGCTGCGAAGACAAAAGTATTTACATCAATAATAAGAGACCTCTTGTATGCAGATGATTGCGATCTTGTAGCGCACACAGAGAGTGATATGCAGCACATTTTGAATACATTTTCTGACGCTTGCACTGCCCTAGGTCTGACTGTCAGTCTCAAGAAAACCGTCGTCATGTACCAACCTGCCCCTGGTAAGCAGTACACTGAACCAAACATCTATGTCTATGGCAAACGACTTCGAGTGGTTGATCAGTTTGTCTACCTGCGAAGCACTGTCAATCGATACAGCAACCTTGACAGTGAAATCTCACTTAGGATTAGGAAAGCAAGTGATGCTTTCGGAAAGCTAGAAAGGCGACTCTGGGGTCGGTGAGATATATGCAGGAGGACAAAGGTAAAGGTGTACAGGGCATGTGTGCTCTCTTGTCTTCTTTATGCCTGCGAGACCTGGGTCACATATCGACACCACCTTAAGCAATTGGAGCGTTTCCATCAGATGTGTCTCAGACGGATCCATGGCGTTCACTGGAGGGA
>OZ024745.1:16457752-16460252 GCA_964016885.1 Eledone cirrhosa
ACACACACACACATTATATATATTATATTCAAAGTTATAGAAATCATGTTTGAGATAATTTCAATTGTTTTGCGTTGAAATGTGGGGCAGGGAATTCTAGGTTCCGAGTGTTTTACGTCGTCTAGACCTGTGCTACTCAAAGTGGTGGTCCGCGGACCGGTGCCGGTACGCGAGCCATCAGCTACCGGTACGCGGTCATTATTCAGGCCATGCTAAGGAATTTTTTATTACTTTTTTATATGTTTTGATATTGTATTATTTGTTTACAAAATAAATAGAAGATGAAAAAATAGTCAACTATTATTATATTCATTATATATATCGTCTCCGGTATAAATTAATATTACTACGAAATATTAGCGGTACGTGGCACATTGAAAAAAAAAATGCCGGTCCGCCACATAAGATAGTTTGAGAAGCACTGGTCTCGACTACAAACACGCTATGTCAATAATCAGACTTACAGGCACAGGAAATTGATAACCGTAATAGAATAGAACAATTTCTATTCAAAGCTGAGTTTAATTAAAACGCTACGTGGAGTTTCTCTTCACCGATCCTCAGTCATCTAAATATTTGCCCTAACATTTTTCTCAAATTATAACTAACTTTCATAGCCACGTTTGCTACACGGAAATCAACTCAACAACATGGATATCAAATATTTTGGCATTAGCAAACTTGCAGTGATATTTTTTTATTTTAATGGAATATGTCCATTGAACTCGGACACTGTCTCCTTCCAAGACAGGTGACATCAGTTCTGGTGATGTTACTTTGTTAAACAACTGAAAAGTGACAAATATAGGAAATATATAACTGGGAAGTAAATTCCAGAACGACAACATTCAGAGCAGAAAGATTGGCACATAATGTATTGGACACATGATTAACGTAGGAAGAGAGATGGGTGAGTCTGATGTGCGTGGATAGCTCTGAGGAGTGACGCCTATAATTTACTGTAGAAAGGGCAAAGAGGGAGAGAGTGAGGGTCTTATGTAATGTATCTGGGTTTGTTGGCGAGAGATTTCATGCCAATTAGGATATGAAACACTAATATCTCAATATGTTGTCCCGCATACCATTTGACCAAATCTAATTCTTTGTGTACATTTATATATTCATCTATCCGTAATCCCTCTCTGTCCTTATGTATTTCCATATTTATCTCAGTCTGTATTTCTCTCTCTCTCTCTCTCTCTCTCTCTCTCTCTCTCTCTCTCTCTCTCTCTCTCTCTCTCTCTCTCTCTCTCTCCCTCTCTCCCTCTCTCTCTCTCTCTCTCTCTCTCTCTCTATATATATATATATATATATACAGAAATATCTACGGTTAGTTATGGGGTCCAGTCTGCATGAAGAACTCAATGTAATCCATATGTTGAAAATGTTGTAGGTTAAAATAAATCCCGGAAAACAATAAAACATCAAAAGGAAAACAGAGTTATATATAATTTCTACTTCTATATGAACTTATTTTTATCAACTTCAATATTTACTTCCATCTCTAAATCTGACATGTACTTCTATTTGTACTTCTATATCCTATAATCGTTGGTTTTGATTTGTTATTCAAATGTTACCATGTCATTGATTAAACTTCAGAAGTATTGATGGACGTGATGGCTTGTTGAAGTTCAAGTACGACCAACAATAACAAAGTGCAGACACTGTCGGTGTGGGTAACGTAGAGACAAGAGGTGTGATAACTTAAATTATGAGAAACAATGTCTTTTTATGAACACTATAAGCAAAATGAAACATTCATTGATTCGGTAAGAAATGGAGGGGAGAAAGTTTAAGATAATCATGGATGAGAACGGGAAATGAATCTCATATATCTTCTGAAATTGAAGTCGACCGACAAATAATATGGAAGACATTAATCTGAAACAGCCAATGGTTTATATAATTAAATATTTTATCCAATAAAATCTGAGATTTATTTCCCAGCAATATTTGCATGTAAGGAAAAAAGGAAGGAGAAAGGAAATATCAGACATTCTGGAATCGGATAGAACAATGTTAACAGTCGGATAGACAAAACGGTATAAATGACAGCAGAGATGTAATATAGATCCAACTGCGATGCTATTAAATACATTGAAGCAGACGAGAACTGAATTTACGTCTGCTCGTCATTTTGTTCACACAAATAACGAATGATAATTGTAAAAGTAGAAGGACTATTTCTGCACAGTATCAAGTTTTTGTGACCAAAACACATTAAACAGTGGGTTTCAGTAATGCTAAGTAAGAAAAGGATATTAACAATACAATAGTAATAATTCATTGTATCCACTGATTGCCATGTGGTTAGCAATTGTCTATTGAAGTGTAGAATTGTTTTATTAAATTACTATTACGGTGAATCAAAGTAGTCCTAAGCAATAAATTAGAAACTCATTAGATTTGAAGACATGCTGAGAATTTCTTTCTCTCTCCATGCATTAAATGAACACGTTAAATTACAGATACATTTATAGAAAACCAAAATTATGAC
>OZ024745.1:16465252-16475252 GCA_964016885.1 Eledone cirrhosa
AAACTATTGGCGGTTAACCCTATGTAGGCCCTACGGGACGTGGGTGTTACAACCTTACATTTGTAGACAATGTTACTAGAGAGGCATTTCACGGATAGGGGACAATCAGCCCGATTCCTACAATTACAGTTAGTACTAACTACAGGGCTGCACGTGTTCCTACGGCTAGGTAGTTTAGCTAAATTTGAAGCTGTGATGTTATGTGCAAGGTTAGGAGTCGTAGAGTAAGAAATTTTAATAGTGTTTCTATTAAAAATTTTACTATATTTATGTGTAGGGGGGAAATGCTTCGTAATAAGGGAAAGAAAGATCTTAGCTAATGGTGTGGCCACCTCCATATTATATGGTGGGTTAAACCAACAAATGCGACGGGATCTATTTCTTCTAGGTCTATTCCCGTACTCTGTATATGCTACCTTATCGACAAATCCACTTCGAGCAAGAGCTTCATTGTAATAAGTGGAATGGTCGTTGAAAATGCGCTCGTTGGTGGAAAGACGGGAAAGCGTCAACGAAACGTTTTTTACCAGGTTCTTGGTTATGCTGACGGGATGGTTGGAATGCTTACTTATGTAATTAAGCGTATCATTCGGCTTTCTATACGGGTAATACAACCCATTCAGTAAATTGAGGGTAACGTCGAGGTAATTAACGACCGAGAGATTGGCCTCAACCTGTATAGAGAGGTATATATATAGTATTAGCAATTGGAAAGACCAACGGAAACATTGTTCCCTCGTTCCGATTTGACAAAAGTCGATCGTTCCTATATATATATATATATATATATATATATAATAGGATTTCGCTTCAAGCATAGATTTATACAATATGTATAAATATTACGTATCTACAAAGAAATACGGTTTTAGGAAGCCGTAGCTATGCAAACACCGGGGTGCTAGCGCCCTCTGGTGATGTCCAGCAGAAGCAAGGGGGACAACCGTCTATGCATTTCAGGCTTAACTGGCCTTCGTCTGGACGGTCACTCCCACCGCTTGCGACTGCTGGACTAGAAGACAGGCGAGAATATATACTTTTCTCGTCTTTGTAAATGAGGTGATTTATCTCATTTGAATATGAAGCTGCATAAGTTGGCTTAACTTATAATAATAATAATAATAATAATAATATATATGTATATATATATATATATATATAATATATATATATATATATATATAAGAAATAGAATTTCGCTTGAAGCATAGCTTTATACAATATGTATAAATATTTCGTATCTCCAAAGAAAACGGCATTTCTTTGGAGATACGAAATATTTATACATATTGTATAAAGCTATGCTTGAAGCGAAATCGTATTTCTCTTTTATTATAAGTTGAGCCAACTTATGCAGCTTCATATGCAAGTGAGATTAATCACCACATTTACACAGACGAGAAAAGTATATATTCTCGCCTGTCTTCTAGTCCAACAGTCGCAAGCGGTGGGAGGGACAGTCCTGACGAAGACCAGTTAAGCCTGAAATGCATAGACGGTTGTCCCCCTTGCTTCTGCTGGACATCACCAGAGGGCGTTAGCCGTCCGGTGTTTGCATAGCTACGGCTTCCTTAAACCCTATTTCTTTGGAGGTACGAAATATTTATATATATATATATATATATATATATGGAGGAAGTGATAGTTCACTTGAAGCATTGTGTAATGAGGTATAAACGTTTGTATATGTATAATAAAGCCAAAACAATGCAGGTCTGGACATAGAATAAAGAATGCAAATGCAAAAGATATTGTTGACAATTAGTCTTTTACGTTAGATTTATTTAAATGTCCTTAATTTTCGAGATAATATCTCTTCTTCGGAAGGAAGTAAAGCGGTTAAACCAGTGTTCTAAATAGCTTGCCAAGTCATGCTGAGAGCATGACTTGGCAAGCTATTTAGAACACTGGTTTAACCGCTTTAGAACACTATTAGAACACTATTAGAACGCTATTTAAACACTATTAGAACACTATTAGAACGGTATTTAGAACACTGGTTTAACCTCGTTACTTCCCTCCGAAGAAGAGATATTATCTCGAAAATTAAGGACATTTAAATAAATCTAAGGTAAAAGACTAATTGTCAACAATATCTTTTGCATTTGCATTCTGTATTCAATGTTCATACCTGCATTGTTTTGGCTTTATTATACATATGCAAACGTTTATATATATATATATATATATATATATATATATATATATATATATATATATATATATATATATATATATATATATAAAGAATTAGTATATCTACCAACATATATATACAGATGCATGCATATGCTAGCAAATATATAGGTTTTGTCTTAGTAACTTTGTGGTTCAATGCAAGGCGATGCAGAACAATTATATGAAAGACGTAAAATAAGAAAATTATAAAAATTAACTTACTTACTAAAATTTCACTCCAACTAATTAGTTTCTGAAAGGGAATAAATATGGTTTCCGAAAGGAACACATGGAGAATGCCTTTCGTCATCAGGAAGTCAATTCTCAGCTAAGTTCCCAGGCGATGCGTGGACTCAGGGAATTTATACAAAAATAATTCAGTGGATGGAAAAAAACTGCTAATGTAGTTCATAGGCTACTGTCTTCTTAACACCCCACTCCTCACTGATTAACCTCGATGTCACGTGATTGATTCTTTTGAATTTGCCACCGACCAAGTAGGCAGTGATTTTTTCAATGTCTTGGAATTTAGTCCTCGCTTGCTTTTTTCCATCCTCTGAATTAATTTTGTATAAGTTCCCTGTGTCCACGCATCGCCTGGGAACTCAGCTGAGAATTGACTTCCTGAAGACGAAAGGCATTCTCCATGTGTTCCATTCGGGAACCATGTTTATTCTTTTTCAGAAACTAATTAGTTGGAGTGAAAATTTTAGTAAGTAAGTTAATTTTTATAATTTTCTTATTTTACGTCTTTCATATATATATATATATATATATATATATATATATATATATATATATATATATATATATATATATATATATATATATATATATATATATATATATATTTATATATATATATATTAGAAAGTGAGGTTCTTTTACAAAATGAAAAATAACCGAGGTGTCCTACACGAGTGAAAGTATAAATAAAAAAGATAAAATCGAAAATGCAACTGGAGTCTTATTTAAAAAATTATATATATATTTATTTGGTTCCTTTACTGGTTTCGCAGTTCTTCTGCTTTTCAATTCAAAAGTAGAGTTGAGATGGAGGGTCTGTGGTTTTCCTCACATATATATATATAACGTATATATATATATATATATATAGTAGAGAGTCAGGGCTCGACAACTGAGTTCGTGATGTTTTGACAGCAAACTTCAAATTTAATTCCAGTCTGGAATTTGGTGTCGAAACGCCAAGTGCTCAGCCGTCGGGCCCTGATCTCTGCTATATTTATACTCTGCATCTCAAGTATCAAGTACTCAGTTGAACAATGGTGTTACTAGTTTAAAACTGGTATATTCCTGACATAGATGCATAGATGCATAGATGCATAGATACACACACACACACACACACACACACACACACACACACACACACACACACACACACACACACACACACACACACACACACACACACACATACACACACACACACACATTCATATATATATATATATATATATATATATCTTCACGCACACACATGTGTGTATTAATGTATATATGTATCTATGTATCTATGTATTTATGTCAGGAATATACCAGTTTTAAACTAGTAACACCATTGTTCAATATAGTACTTGTTACTTGGGAAGCAAAGTGTAAATATAGCATGACCTCATTTTGGTTTTAATTTCGAATGGAATTTTACATACATATATATATATATATATATATATATATATATATATATATATATATATATATATATAAATATATATATATATATTTACATATATATATATATATGTAAAATCCCATTCGAAGTTAAAACCAAAATGAGGTCATGTGATACAATATATAAATATATGAAAAATCTGCCAAAAATGAACTTGTTATCTAGGGAGTTTAATCAGAGCGATTAAGATATCGTTAACAGAAAGTGGGAATAACACTCACCAATTTCCCATCGATAACAACAAACCCGGTGCTGGCAAGGTCATAGCAACAAAAAAGAAAAAAAATTATTTGTTCAAATCGTGCCAGTACTCAAATATAACCGTGTTTACGCTGAAGATCGATATCTCGATATCATTTTGGTGCCAATATACTGTCAGTTTGTCAGTTTTCTTGAAATTATTTTGGTGTGTCTGTGTGTATATGGATGGGTTTTGATGTTAATGCTTACTTGCATGTTGTAGCTTAGACGAATTTGTAGAATTATTCAATATATAGTACACTAAATTGTTACTATTTATCACTTCTTATGTTAAACGTATGCTCCCAAAATTATGTGCTAAACATAAAGCAAAACTGCGAAAACCCTTCACACATATACACACATACTTAAATATATACAAAAGTTCATGCGTGTGTGTGTGCATTTATATATATATATATATATATATATATATATATATATATATATATATATATATATATATATATATATATAT
Source organism: Eledone cirrhosa (assembly GCA_964016885.1). Taxonomy (NCBI): domain Eukaryota; kingdom Metazoa; phylum Mollusca; class Cephalopoda; order Octopoda; family Eledonidae; genus Eledone; species Eledone cirrhosa. Next base: position 16,469,845 of record OZ024745.1, read on the forward strand.
ATATATATATATATATATATATATATATTTATATATATATACAGAAAGAGAGAGATAAATAGATATAAAGAGAGAGAGAGAGAGGTGGGGAATATATATATATATATATTTTTTATTCAGTCCAGAATTAGCCGTCGAAACGGCTTGAGCTCAGCCGTCGGGGTCTTACTTGTTCCTATTACCCACTCTACTACCCTAAGTATTGAGTACTTTGGTGCGTTATGGTTCACTTGGTTCCTTACCACATTTCCTTCGTTATATATATATATATATACCCCACCTCTCTCTCTCTCTTTATCTCTCTCTTTCTGTATATATATATATGTATATATATGTATATATATGTATATATATATATATATATATATATATATATATATATATATATATATATATATACAAATGCACACACACACACACATATATATATATATGTGTGTGTGTGTGTGGGTGTGTATTAAATATACGTATGATGATATTATAAGTCATTCAGACAATTTACCTGAAGCTATCATTGATGGGGGAATGTTGAAGTGGAAATGCGTGTATTGATTTATGAGATTAACATTTTCTAGAAACTTTTGCTGTCCTTCAAGTGTACTGAGAAGTGTCCAACTTGATGAGCGCACTTGGCACAAAGAAAAAATGTTGTAAACGAAATGACTTACCAGTATTTGGAATCGAACAGCTTCTAGAAGTTACAATCAGATAATCATGTGGTAAGTGGAGAAAAATAATGATTTTTAAGTAGGTACAATTGATAAAAATAAATTGTTTAAATACTCTAAAAAGCAGCTATTATTTTTAAAAGCATTTACAACCTTCAAATATCAAAGAGCTTTGATTTAATGTAAATGCTTATAAAATAATGCATTAATGTAATCTCAACAAGATATGTTACAAAGTGGATTCAATTTACAATTACTTTTTCTTTTGTTTTACTGCGTATATCTAGGCTATTGAGGGAGATATATTTTCTATTAACACTTCATTGCCGAATTGATGTTTGTAAATTGACAGACGTCTTCACAAAAATATATGTAGAAGCGATGAAAAAAGGATTGCAAAATAACTGGGATTATATTCTTCATTCTTCAAAAGGCGTAGACATGGCTGTGTCATGAAGGAGTTTGATTCGGGTTCAGACGCCTTGTTTGGCACCTTGGTCAAGTGTACTATACTACAACCTCATGTTGACCGATGACTTGTAAGTTAATGATAGTTGCTGGTAACTGCAGAAGACCCTCCTATATAGATAAGTATGTATTTATATATGTCCATGCGTGCCAGCGTTTATGCCTCGCAACTGTTCAACAAAAAGGGATCGATAAAATATATACCAGACTTGAACATTTAGGTAATGACTGCAATCTAGTGATTGAAACCAGTAAAACATAAATAAAGTGATATACCAGAACTCTCCGTAGTAGAAGAGGGCCTGTGAAACACTGTTGGACTTAAACTAATTGAGTAACCAATCACATTTATAATCCAATATATACTTTGCTTTCTTCTTCCACCAACTTTTTTTATAAATTTAACAATTTAGTTTGAGTCGGAAGAGTAGCGCCCCTGATTCCCGATTTCTTTCTGGACCTCTCAGTCTGATGTGATTTATCCTCAAATCGTATATCTATCATCAATATTTGCAACAGAGCGAACTCCGACAAAGAGAGCGACCTCACGGGTGGTGGTATGTATGGTTTTGTAACTTTTGATGGGGTCGTAGGGATGCCGTGTTCCAATACGGCGCCTTGTAGGGCAATTTAAAACTTGGCGGAGCCCATTTCCTCTCGTGTCTAAATACAACAGATGTCTCCCAGAGATGGATAGAGAGTGAAAGAAAGGAAGTGAGAAACGGATATAGAGGAAGAATCCACCCCAGTACCAGACTGTTTCTTGTTTTTATCAACCCTGAATGGATCAAAGTCAAAGTTGAACTCAGCTGGATTTGAACTCAGATAGAAGAGAGCCTAAACGATTATCGTAAATCATTCTATTCGACGTGCTAATGACCCTTCCAATTCTCCACCTTCACTAGATGGTGTTATTAGTGTTACAAGCAGTCGTCGATTATAGCAAAGTAGCCACATTGTCTGTAGCATCTTGAAAATATCTAAAGTCGAAAGTCTGTCTTGAGCTCTGAGGTTAACCAAGCCGGTGTTTATCCCGTTTTCCATGGCATGAATCGACTGAGAGTACAATACTCTTCCCTGGAAAGGATGCCAGCCCATCGCTGGATTAAACCCCCCAGCTATTGATGGGGGTGAGAGAAAGGAAGTGAGAAAGAATATTGAGAAATGAAGTATTTTGCCTAAGAACACAACACGCAACCCTTCTCAGGAATTATGATCATAAGTTCAACACACTTACCACCAGGCCACGCGCCTCCACCTTGAAAGTATCAGAGACACTAAAATGAAATGAATATTATTTGGAAAAGAATGTTTAAAAGAATCGAACCTCTGGTAGGATTGTCAATATTTTTAAACGTTAGCCTCTTCACTGTTTTTAGGGATCAGTTTCCTCAACTCCTGGGTTTTATTCTATTTACTAAACTAAATAAGTATCAATGATTTATTATAAGGATCATTACTGACTTCGTAAAATATTTCTTAAAACAAATTAACGACGTTGATATAGGACTGGAAATTATTAAATATTTTGGTGGCTTTTGGTAACAGATAATAAAAAAAACTTTCCAAAAATTTTCCAAATGCCCCGAATATTCATAAGTTTATATTTCATAGTGTCACACTGAGAGAGGTGACATCTATATTCATGGATACGTCTCCAGTTACTCGTACATAATTATTCTCAAATGTATGTATACATACATATATATACATACGTATATACATATATATATACACGGTGTCCCCGAAAATCTATACATTCTAATAATTATGTGTATACATTTTTTGGACACGCTTTATATATATATACATAGGAAAAGATTTAGGACCCACTCTACTAGCCCAAGTATCAAGTACCCTGGTGGGTTGTGGTCCACCTGGTATCTTACCACACCCTCTCTGATATATATATATATATATATATATATATATATATGGTTTCGGAGATAGACCCCCATAACCATATATATTCTGAAACTACATTGCCCAGGGTACTTGGATAAGTATATTTCATTTTAATTAAAGGGTTCCGCTGTGGCAAAAACCCCGCTGAAATCTTTTTCCCTTCGATTTATATGAAATTTTAACCATAGGTAAATGACAATATATGATGCCTATTCATAAAATGTCACCAAATTTCAATAATAAGACACTCTAATAGAGTTTTTCTCCATAAATGATATCACTGATTTAAAATCAATCATCATTTTCTTACAAAAAAGAAATGTGTGAAACGCAGCAAGGCGCGGGTAATTCGGCTATTCAGGCTAGTGTGTGTGTATATATATATATATATATATATATATATATATATTACTTCAAAATATTAATAAATATAAGCATTCACGTGATCAAATATATTTTATTATATATATTTCAGAGGTACTGTGTTGTTTCCTCAGTACGTCCTCATCAGATAAAATAGATTGATTGTCTGACATACCTCAACTGTGCTGATGGTTCAATTCCAGTCTTGACTATATATATATATATATATATATATTAGTCTTCAAATTTATTATTATTACTATATATATATATACACTGTATATACATATATATATATATTTATAGGTATATACATATATACATATTTAGATATGTATATATATATGTATATATATATGTATATATATATGTATATATATATATATATATATATATATATATATATATATATATATATTTATTAAAATAACAGATTAAAGTTTAAGCAAAGAATCGGTGCTTTCACCCTTAACGGAAACTTCTGCAACTAAAAAAGTAAATCTGTGAACGGAGAAGTAAATATTTCAAAAAACGTTGCAACCGAAGGAAGACAGGAAGACGATACTTTGGTTCGTGGAAACGTTCCCTGGCAAAGAACGAAAAAAAACGAAGATATACGTCATTATTTGGTGCGGTGAAAACAATTACACGCAAAGACAAAACCACGTTTATGGTATAAATGAAGTTGTAGACTAATATTCTAATATTTGCTCTACGGTTCTCATATATCTGATATATATATTTATCCTTATCGAGCCCTCTTTGGATTTTAGTCTTCAAATTTATTATTATTACTATATATATATATATATATATATATATATATTGTTATACTTTGGGAGGGTCATGTTGCTAAACAAGTTCAGAAACGAAATATATATATATATATATATCTGTATAATGGAAAAAAATGTAGGTGAAATGGAGCATGTACATTAAAAAACTATAAGGATCATCGAAAGGTCAACAGCAGGTTTGATACTATTCTGTGTAAGGTGGTAGGACAATATGAGAAGTTACGCAAGTGTTATATATAGGTTAGACAGATAAGGCAAAGGATAAATTGCTTACATTAGGTATAGCCGTGTATAGTCCTTAGTTCAAATGTCGTTGAGGTTAACTTTGAATATCAGCCCTTCAAAGTTATCGATAAAATAATATATCATTCATGTATTAGGGTTGATATGCTTTTTGATAACAACACTCGCCTTACATATTTTTTAGTGTTTATACTTATATCAAAACCTTGCAGGATTATTTTATGTAAAATATTTTGTTATGTAATATTCCAAACAATAGATTAAGAATGACAATTCTGTTATTTTACTATTATTATTTCCAAACGAAATTGAAACACGGGGAATTTCTTTAGCTATATGGTCAGGAATGTTGCTGTGTTAGAAATCAATAAATGAACACATGCTGATTTTCTTTGTACTGTTATGAATGCATGGTCGAAGATATGGTAATAAACCACCCATAAAGGGATGTCGATTAAACTGTTTAATTCTATAGTAACGTAGTTATGTGTCATAGGAAGGTAGTTATGTGGTATAGTAAGGTAGTTAAGGGATAGAGAAACCTTTATTATATTATCAGTTATTGTCTAGTTAACTTTCACTTTTTATAAGCATGACTCATACTGTTTATATATATGACTCAGTATGTTTATAAAAATAGAATCTGAACATAAGTCTCGCTCCAGCCTGAAAGAATACAATAATATAAAAAACAAAAAAAAAACGAATATTTGCAGACAACTAAAAGACAGACGAACAGACAGACACACAGGCATGCACACAGACACACGAACACACACACACACAACTACACACTATAATTATCGCGTGATTTGAAAGAAACATAGCTGCTATTTCTTGCAAGTTAAACGTTCATCCCGGTATTCCTCACTGGTAGTATCAATACGGTCCAATACAATCCTGGGCCTTTTCACTCCTGTTGGGGGAACCTCTCCTCATTTGACTTCCACCGCCTTCTGTTTGG
>OZ024745.1:16480252-16507752 GCA_964016885.1 Eledone cirrhosa
CAAAGTCATTTAGAGGAATAAGAAGAGAGGCTTTGTGTGAGAGTGATAGATATATAAAAACAACAAGTGATACTGGGGAGATAGGAATCTACATAGAGATGTACACTAACTGTCACAGTGAAATATGAGTATGAATGTGTGTTTCTGAGAATACAGCATGATATGCTGTAATAGGATGAGATATGTGAAGCACATGCTTGTAACAGGATGAGATATGTGAAGCACAGAATAGAACAAGGGCTACGAATATTCAAAAAGAAGAGGGTGAATAGACCAACAGACTTAGCCTTATTCCTTGATTAAAATATAAAAAAAAGTTATTAGAAATTCCAAGTAACCTCTACTACTATCTCGAAACGTGAATGCATCCCATTTTGATGTCAGTGGTTTTAACTTATCGCCTTGAAATCCTAAACTGGTTAGTTTATTTCTCTTGAATAACAGAACATATTAAGAAATTATACTCTAAGGAGGACTCCACAAACCAGGGTTTCGTGATATCATAATATCTGAAAAAATACGTTGCTGTCACAGATGTGAACTTGCAGTGAATATAGTTACATTTTGAAAGCGCATTATATATCTCGTCAGAAATCTTATTCAAAGATAGCAACAGAGTAAACTTCGGTAACGTTACTCTAGGGTAAGCGCGAGTATGCGTGTGGGTGCACGTTTGTGTGTGTATGTGTGGGTGCGTGTATGTGCGTATGTGTGTGGGTGTGTTAGCAGCAAAACTTCTTTTATTCAGTATTGATTATGCGGTTTAGGTTTAGTATGTACGTGTAATAGTGCTATTTATGCAGCATTTCAAGGTTAATTAATGCAAGGACGTCAACACAAATCATACGACAACAACAGCAATATTTGAACCTAATTGTTAGCGACTGATTTAATGAGATTCTGTTGCCATAAGAGTTATTGTAACAAACGAAGAAATGGAACACATCATGGTATTATTGTTATCTCTAATGTAATAGAATAAGTAAAATAACTTTCTTGAAAATGTACAAATAGATGTCTAGAGATCTAAGTATTCGTAAAGACTGGCAGAATTTTGGCTTCAATTCGAAAAATTGGAAAATTCTTATCAAGTGCCTATATATATTTAGTACTGGTTTTCATTGAAATATTTCTTAACTTGATGCAGTACTAGAAATAGTCTTCCCAAATGCATAATATAAAAGTGGAAAATATAAAGAAGAAAAATGTAATAATGGTTTAAATACTAGTAGACAAATTGCCATTTTCTGTTAATGCCTTTCAACCAGAACGTTCACAGAGATAATGGTCATTGAAAAATTACTCCATTCATCTATCTCGATGTTATATTTTGTAGAGAATTATCTTCTGCTTTTCTCTTGAATAGAAAGAAAAAATTTCTATCGAAAAAGTTTCACTATATTCTTGACAAATTTCAACGGACAAATTAAGATGATTACTGTCAGTTTATATAATGTGTAATATTATTGTGCCAGAAGGTACAATATTTGATGCAGCAATACAAACACTATAGAATCTGCTCTCTCTCTCTCCGTGTTTTCTCTCTCATCCATACACATATAGAGGCAGAACGCCTACTAAACGTGTTAGGTGAGTGTTGTATACAAGTTTAGGTATAGACAAATACAAAATACACACACGCACACACACACACACACACACACACACACACACACACACACACACACACACACACACACACACACACACACACACACACATATATACGTATATTTATGTATGTGTTTCTGGGTTCATCATATCTCGAACTACACGCACAAACACACACGCATATATATATACTTATATGTAAAATATAAAAATAATGAGAGCAATATATCATAAATCATATCATTAGAATTATTAGATAAAATATATACAATGTCCTCTTCCAATTAGCATAATTAACCATATAAAAAATCAATTAGACCAGGCTATAAGAATAATGGCTCCTATGAAGAAATATTTGATAAATAACCGAAAGCAGCCTCTTCGCGGTTGACCACAATAGAGTATTTACCCAACATTTCAACAGCATGTAGAAACTAACCAAATATATCGTCAACCATCACGATTCTTTGGATCGCTTTGGAAAATTAACTGTCCTATTGAGTTTTTCTCCTGATGAGTTCGATACTCGAGATTTATCCTTAATAGGATATCTCAAAATACGAACGAAACCATGGCAGGGATATAATTACGCTATGTACACGTTTCATCTAACTTTAAACTTTAAATTTATACCGAATTGTGTATGGTTGACGATATATTTGGTCAGTTTCTACATGCTGTTGAAATGTTGGGTAAATATTCTATTGTGGTCAACCGCGAAGAGGCTGCTTTCGGTTATTTATCAAATATTTCTTCATAGGAGCCTTTATTCTTATAGCCTGGTCTAATTGATTTGTTATATGGTTAATTATACTAATTGGGAGAGGAAATTGTATATATTTTCTCTCTCTCTCTCTCTCTCTCTCTCTCTCTCTCTCTCTCTCTCTCTCTCTCTCACTCTCTCTCTCTCTCTCTCTCTCTCTATATATATATATATATATATATATATATATATATATAGTGGTGGAACACTAGAAGGTAATTCCCGTAGTGGTAGAGGACTCAGTCCATGGGACGAATTAGGTAGAAATGGTTACACAACAGTTAGTTCACCATACCGAGAACAATTGTTTCACCTTAGCGGATTACGAGCTGAGGATCCGCTAATGTGAAACAATTGTTCTCGGTATGGTGAACTAACTGTTGTGTAACCACCTCTCTCTCTCTCTCTCTCTCTCTCTCTCTCTCTATATATATATATATATATATATATATATATATATATATATATATATATATATATATATATATATATATATATATATACATATATATATATATATATATACATATATATATATATATATATATAAATATATATATATATATATATATATATATATATATATATATATATATATATATATATATATATATATATATATATATATATATATATATATACATATAGGTTACTATGTATATACACAAACATTGCAACAGGAAATTTAAAAAAAAAATGAAATAAATGAAAAGTTCTCTTGATCAGATAATAACAGCATGAGTTCCACAATACAATTAAATTGGTACACTTGTGTCCTTTGAATGTTTCGAAGAAATTAAATTAACTAGCTTGTTGTTTTCTGTCGATAGACCGAATAAAGTTTATATTCAATGAAACACAGTATAATATTTATACTAAAAACTCGAAAGTAAAACTACACAGTATTAAATAATATACTAAATATAAAGGGCAGTGAATTGGCAGTATCTGTGGAGGGTTGGACATGCTTTCCAGCATAGTTACGTCCCTTTGCGTTCTGAGTTCAAATCCCACCGAGGTTAACTTTGCCTTTCATCCTTACGGGGTCGATAAAATAAAGTACCAGTAATGTACTGGTGAATTGCTGGCCTTGTGCCAAAAGTAGAAACAATTAAATAATATACTAAATAGAATAATGGTGCTTGCTTTAGTCACAAGGCTCAAGAATGTCCAATCTGATACTGAATAGAATAGACTATATCAAGTATATGGCTATGGGTTTGATCAATAGAAAATGTGTGGAATCCTACAATATTTCCTTATTGTTGTCTCGTACATTACAATAAGGAACCTATAATTTCATACACATTTAGTCTCACCAGTATGTTCTCTTTCTATGTACACACATTCACACACACTCACACACACGTACTTAAGTGCGTATATAGACACACCCACGAATGCGTAATGAAATATTTGTCTAATTATAGTCTTTTTCTTATTTCTAACACTAATCGATTCTCTTCCTATCACTCCTTCTTGTTTAGCCTCTATATATTTTGGTGTTTATGTAATGTGTGGGTTTGTGTGGGTGTGACTATGTATATAATATTTTTTATTGAAAGTCACTGCTCATGATTTTTAATAAAGTTTAAATTTAATCAAGAACATGTATGTGTGTGTATTTTATGTATATATATATATATATATATATATATATATATATGTATATATATATATATATATATATATATATATATATATATATATATATATATATATATATATATATATATATATATATATGTATATAAATTTAAAAGTAGGATGACATATATATATAATAAACACATCAAACAATTACAGGGTGTGTGTATATATATATATATATATATATATATATATATATATATATATAAATTAATTAATTAAAGGTTAATCAGTCTCTAATACCCAAACATCTCGATGAAAGAAAATCTTTCAGAGAAGCAATATTATATATTAAAATTAAATGAGAAAAAATCTAATTCTGGGAATATAAACAAGATAGACAAAAACATTTTTCTATCTAACTTCGCTTATATATAGATCTCCCTATCATGGTTCGTATAAGAAAATTATTATTGGAAACACAAATAATTGAAAATTCCCCCTCATTCTTCAGGGGGGTATAATTCTTCCAGTCTAAGAGAAATGGAACAAGATATAATACATTCTCTTTTCAGACGGTCTTCAGACTTCTGTTACTAGCGACATTATAAGCCTGTTAAGTAATCATAAAATGTTAGGAGATTTGAGAATGTAACACCTAGCACTACGCGTGTTTTTTATTTTACCATGCTGCCTCGGCTAACGTGAAGGGGTTTACCCTACAATCTTAATGTCCGGGAAACGTTGCTAGCACGTGGCATCTAGGGAAAGTGTCATTTCCTACAACCTTAGGTCGTGCTAAGCTGGGTTGACGGAATCTGTTCGGAAGCTCATAAAATTAAATATACCCGTAATTTAAATGACCAACCATGTTACATACAGTGTCACGATGAATCTCCCTGAGAATTACGTCAGCATTGCACATGTCTGAAGAGTGATAAACTACTTGCTCGTTCATTTCATATCTTTGGCGGGCTATTTCGTCGACCAAACAATTGGAAAACTCATCGTTAAACTAACTCTAATATTTGTCTTAAAGCACACATATATATTTCCCAATTAGAGTGTTAAGGCAATAATTTCAATCTAGAATAGAATAGCGTTTGGTTTTAGTCCAGAACTTTCTATAACTATAATATCAAAGATGAGATGTGAAACAAAATAAAAATAAAAAAGAGCAAATATACAAACAAATACACACAAAATCTTGAAGTGTGTTTTGACAAATGATATGTATTTCTGAGTCTCATTGCTTCAGTTCAACATTTTGTAGAAACGGAAGTTGTCAACTTGACATCCGAGATTTCAGTGTTTACATATAAATTGTTGATATCTTTAAAATATAGTTGACTTTGAGTTCCTACTTATCCACCCATCTATCTATTTATCTATCTATCTTTCTATCTATCTATCAGACTGGTGGCCGTATATACCTCGACTGGGACATCGCGACCAGAGTTCTTCAAGCGTCTGGAGCCATTCCTAGGAACCTCTCGCTCCTTAGTGTTAGCGGGAGACTGGAATGGCATCTTAGACGCATGTTGGGACTATGTAGGATCTTGTGATAATAGAGGGGTGTAATAGCCTCAAAAATCTCATCAGCCAACTTCAACTGGCTGATAGATATCGACTAGACTTCCCAACTGCACCACTGTGGACGTGGAGCAACCGCACTGGGTCTTCTAGATCGTATTTAGATAGATTTTTAATTAGGCATAATGATAAGGAAACATTAAGCTGTCCACAAATGCACAAGGTTGCCTATTCAGACCACAAATTAGTCACCTGCGTAGTCAACCTTGATAGAACACATAGACAGGGACCCGGATACCGGAAGCTAAACATGTCGCTCCCGGCGCGTAATGCCTACAGTAAACGGATTAGCACCTTAGTTAAGTGTCAGTTGACGGGGGCGATCGTCAACAACAGGTGGTGGATCTCTCTCAAGAGAGCAATTAGAATAGAATCGATAGCATTTAGCAAGGAAGTAGCTTTAGAAAAAAACAAAACTGAAAAGGAATTGGTAGCTAAAATAGAAGAGGCACTTAGGAATGGCAGTACAGCTGACGTGCTAGCGGCGATAACGGCACTAGACCAGTTCTTCAACGTGAAACACGAAGGTTGTATTGTCAGAAGTAGAACACGTGCTCTAAGAAACGAAGGAGCCAAATCTTTTAGTTGGGCCCGAGTGGCAGAGGCGAAAAGTGGCAACAAATCCACAATTCGGTCTTTGCAAGACAAAAATGGACGCATTATACTTGAATCCAAGCAGATGTGCGCGGTCTTCCAGCAGCATTTTGCACAACTGTTCGGGCAAAGCGGTACATCGAGCGAGTTGATGGACTTCAGCTCCTACCTCGACGGCGTACCGCGACTCTCGAGCACGGATGCGGAGAGCTGCGAAAGGCCGATCACATTGGGAGAAATAGAAGATGCCTTAGGCCGCTGCGGGAAACGCAAATTACCCGGTTTAGATGGTCTACCCTATGAGTTTTACATAGGAAGATAAACAGAGGGAAGACAGGAACACCTACAAAACGTGTTCCTGGTTTTGAGGGTAGTTCTATCCACGGGGTGTAAAAAAACCCTGCAGTAACGTTCCCCCCTATTGGGGATTTCAATTGTTATTTTATTATATATAGTTTGTTGTTATTTATTAATGTTAAAGTTATTTTTATGTAAAACCCCCGCCGTCACGTCTTGTAATGTTCAATTTTTGTACGCCCCTGTGGCAAATAAAGAAAGATATCTATCTATCTATCATTTTGGTGGGAAAGTCTTCCAGAGGCACATTCAATGGTACAAGCATGGAAGTTCTAGTCCAAATGAGGCCAGAATGGATAGCTAAAATACCCCAACGTGTGCCTCTGGATGGAATTTCACACATAAACATTTCTGTTGAGGGTAAGCAGCCTTCATGTTACCACTGTTTAAGCAGGGGTCACCTGAAGGCTTACTGTCCTCAGTTAACTAAAAAAAAAAGAGGCACTACTGCCAACACCCAAAACAACAACACAACCACCACCACCACCACCACCACAACAACAACAACAACACGCAAACACAACCAAAACAAGAACAATAAACCAACCTGCAAACACAGTCCCACCCAACCCCACTCTACCTAAAACCACTGCAAAAACACCCACAAACACAACAGCTCCCCAACACATACCCCTTCCAAATAACACAGACACTACAACGGACGAGGCACCCATATCATCACCAAGTGATGATGAGGGAGAGCCTCTCCGCTCGAAAAGAAAGAAGAAAAGACACCACAAGAACAAAAAAACAACAAACATCACTAGAAACATACAACCACCAACACAAACAACACAAACATTACAAACAAAAACCACCAGTCCCGAAAACAAAACCACGACATCACTCCAAACAAACACCTACAACAAAACGAAAGCTCCCACAAGAACAACAGCCAAACACCACTGCAACACAACAAGAACATTACACATACATAAACAGTAAAAACAAAACTTTAATGGAGGTCATCTGCAACGACCCTTCGGTGAAAACGAGTGAAAACCGGTGAAAACCGAAGGGAAAACTTTTTCGAACTGTGTAGACAAACCTAATTTAAAGATGATTAGGGTCCCTACGGACATCTATAAGTCTTTAAAGGAAAATTTCCTAAGGACGTGGGTAATGCTTGTGTTAAACCCATTAACCGCGTCCTTTTAAAAAGTTTCACCACACTCACGCCAGACACCCCCACACCACCAAACATCTCCGTCCCCACCCCGCCGGAAACCACCACCCACCCAGACAACTCGTCTAACACCCCCATGGAAACCGTGCGGCCTGATCCCCGGGAGACGACGAGGTGAGTGTTTTCTTCTCCTCTTTGAACTTTTCAGAACCAACATGGCCAATATAAGAGTTGGGTGTGTGAACGTATGCGGCCTGGGGATGCCCTGGAAACAGGGCAAACTCTTGAACGACTTCAGGTCGCACAGTATGGATGTAGTAGCCATTTGTGAGTCCAGGATCCACAGCGAGCGACAGCTGGCCCCCATCTTCGATGACTTTGAGATCTACGCATCTCTCTGTCAGCCGTGGGGTGGGGGCGTGGTTGCCGTTTTGCTGCGGAAACACATGGGCCTCGTAACACAGACGGTACATCTGGACCCGGAGGGTCGACTGGTGGTCCTAGACGTTGACGGTAGTGAAGGTGGAGCCTTCAGGCTGGTGGCCGCATATTCCCCATCCGGGACACCGCGGCTAGACTTCTTCAAACGTCTAGAGACTTTTCTGGGAACGTCCCGCTCTTTGCTTTTAGTGGGGGACTGGAATGGAATCCTAGATGCACGTTGGGACTATGTGGGAGCATGTCCCGAAAAAGGGGGGTGTAACATCCTCAAACAGTTAATCGGCCGATTTGACCTGACCGATAGATATCGACTAGATTTTCCGACTGTGCCACTGTGGACGTGGACTAATAATAGCGGAACATCTAGATCGTACCTAGATAGGGTTCTAGTTAGAAATATGGATAGGGACATGTTAAGCTGTCCACAAATGTTCATGGTTGCCTATTCAGATCACAAACTAGTGGCCTGCATGGTCAACATTGATAGAACCCATAGACAAGGACCCGGCTACTGGAAGCTGAACTTGTCGTTAGCGACATGCAAAGCCTACAGTAGACGGATTACCACTTTAGTTAAACAGCACTTGACAGGGGCCATTGTTAACAACAGATGGTTATACTCTCTCAAGAGGGCAGTTAGATTAGACTCGTTAGTTTCTAGTAAAGAATTAGCGTTAGATAGAAATAGAACCGAGAAAGAACTGGTAGATAAAGTAGAAGAGGCAATTAGAAGTGGCAACGTAGCCAGCGTGCTAGCAACGAGAACGGCCTTGGACCAGTCCTTGATGCAAAGCACGAGGGCTGCGTTGTCAGAAGCAAAATACGTGCTCTGGGAAATGAGGGAGCCAAAGCTATTAGCTAGGCCTGAGTGACGGAGGCAAAAAGTGGCAACAAGTCCACGATTCGGTCTTTGAAGGACCAAAACGGACGCGTGATACGTGAGCCGAAGCAGATGTGTGCAGCCTTTCAGCGGCACTTTGCTCGGCTGTTCGGGCAGGGCGGCGCGCCGGGAGGGGCTATGGATTTCGGTACATACCTCGACGGCTTACCCGACTCTCGGACAGCGAGGCAGAGTTCTGCGAAAAGGCGATTTCAGCCGCTGAGATAGGAGACGAGTTGAGCCAATGCGGCAAACGCAAATCTCCGGGTCTTGACGGTCTACCCTACGAATTTTACGTAGCAATGCCGGACTTATTCTCCGGTCTCCTGGAAGCGGTCTACTGCAACTGGCAACAGAACGGGAGAATTCCCAGTTCTGTGACCGGGGGTGTAGTCACACTAGTCAGGAAGGACGATAATAAGGGGGATGACATAGGCAACTTCCGGTCCATGACTCTGCTAAACACAGAGTTACAGATTTTGGCCAAGGTGTTGGCAAAGAGGTTGGCGCTTGTCGAGAACCTGGTGGGAGAAGCGCAGACATGCGCAATCCCGACCAGGTCCATACACGACAACCTCCACCTCATTTGATACATCATAGAGAGGGTAGGGTGTAAACCCGGCTTCGGTAGGGACATTATCAACTTGGATCAGTCTAAGGCTTTCGATAGGGTTGACCATCGTTACCTGGATGCGGTGCTCGAGGCGGCAGGCTTCGGACCCGTGTTCAGGGGCTGGATTGCTGCAATGCATAACAGCAACATCTGCTCAAGGGTTAAGGTGAACGGCTACCTCTCGGAGGCGTTCCATATCACGCGATCTATTCGACACGGATGCCCTCTCTCCTCCCTTCTGTACGTATTGACTCTCAAGCCACTACTGCGGAAGTTGGAGCTATTGCAGGGCATCCCTCTGGAACCGGCACTGTGGAAAGTAGCGTCGGCCTACGCTGACGACGTGACAGTAATGGTGACCAGCGCCTCGCAAATCAAGGAAGTCGGCACCTTACTGAAGGAATACGAAAGGTTCACAGGAGCGAAGCTGAACCGGGACAAGTCCATCGGTTTGCAACTCGGATCGTGGAGAGTCAACCGATGCCTTCCGATGGTGTCGTCGGACGCTGGACGGAAGGACCAGTAAAGCTGCTCGGGGTCTGGTTTGGTCCAGACCTCCAGGTGTAGAAGAACTGGAACGAGGTGTCGGCCAATGTGGTTGCACTCACCCAGAAGTGGGCTGAGTGCAACCTACCTTGAAAGGTCGAGCGGAGGTGGGGCGAACACTTTTATAGCGTTCGCCATCTACTACTGCTTGACTGTCGTGCCCTGCCCAGCCAAAACGCTCGCCAAAATGGAGCGCGCGCTCTTGCAATTCCTTTGGAAGAGGCGGGCTCCTTTGGTGAGAAGTTCCATCTGCTGCCAACGCCATTCCAACGGAGCGCTGGGGATGCCGTGGCTGACGATGCGCAAACACGCACTCAGGCTGCGGCATCTCTACGTATTCCTCACCCGACAACCGGTGTGGGCCCCGTTCGTGAAGCGAGCCTTCTCACGACTCGTCTCGCTGACCGAGCTGCAGTCCTGGGTTAAGCAAAGACCGAGGAAAATAGGCGACTGGCACATCGAATATGCTCAGGCGCTCACAGCCCTCTGGCAGGTGGACCCCGTGATCAGTGGAGACTCCACTTCGTCATTCTATAGAGGGTTGATCCGTAGCAAGTGCGACGACGTGGTCGGTGAAACTCTGGGCGTAGAGGAAGACGAACTGGCCAGTCTGTTCGGTAGGACCTTCCGCCCGGGACCGGTGGACAACTTCCAAAAGTCCCTGGCCTGGCAGTGCTACCGAGGAGCTCTACCAGTTCGAGACAAGCTCTACAGACATGGGCGCCCGGGTAGGGACCCTGCAAAAAAAATCTGTCCGAGGTGCGTACGAGACGAAGAAACCGTCGCGCACGCATTCATACACCGCCCGGGCGTCACCGACCTGTGGGGCTATGTAGAACGACTATTGTCACGGGTGGGACCAATCCGGTTGACCACCGAGTTCATTGTCATGATCAAACCGCCACCCTCCTTTAAAAACGAAGGAGAGGCGGTTTTCCTATGTGTGATAGCTATGGCGAAAGAGGTTGTATGGTGGACAAGGTTGAAAGGGCTGAGGTCAGACACCTTTCTCTCCGGCCAACAAATGATTCTTTCTTTCAAATACCACTTTGATGGAGAGAGAGGTGCTGTACCCCAGCAAGTTTTATGAAAGGTAGGTGAAAGTGGCGAGAATGGCCCGAGTGAATGAGCCTTCTCTCTATATCAGCCTGTAGGTTGAGGAAAAAGAGGAGGAGAGGAAGGAGTACAAACTCTTCGTACTCCTGGAGATGAGGGTTGCACATTTTTTTTTCGGCGGTATGTGTTACTCATATGTAATGTCTCCCCCTAATTGCAGCACACACTGAACATTTTGTTTCATAGATGCCATTTTGATATTGGAAATTACAACTACTTCCTGAAGAGGAGAAAATGTAAAACATGTTCAGAAAAACAATGAAAAAGTAAAATCCCAAATAGTATACGAGATATGGTATTTTATAATAAGGGAAAGACTTTACGTTCACCTTGTGTATGGCTTTGTTTATGTGTGTTGAAACTTCATAACAGCTTCCTCGTGAAATTAACGTGCAGGCTGTTATGAATTCATGGTAAAACAACCAAATATATCAGCGTTTATTCATGTGTTGTTGATATAGATTAAATTGAAAAAGAAAAAAAGTATTCCGGAAACATAAAAAAGGCTGAGTTCCCGAAACAGCAGTAAATAATAACATCCTTAAGTTTCAATAACTGCTTCGATCTAAGCTAACAGAAGCATGTCAAGGGGTCTTGATTACTTTGGAACTCTGTGAAACTTTGGCAAAAGAAAAACGAAACCACAACAAATTAAGAAAACAAGCAAAATAAGCAACGATCTTAAAGTATATCCTACAGAGACTGACAAGTTAGAAGGCTTGATAGTTTTTGATGTTGTTCAAACATGCATTTATGCAGAAAAAAAAAATCTTGGTGACTGTGGTGATACGTCATGCTGAGTTATGTCTGGAAGGCAAAGACATCTTTCTAGTAATAGAATCCAAACATTTCTTTGTTGAGGGAATGTTCGAAAGTACATATCAACTTTCTCCATAAATCTATGAACTTCTCCATTAATAACTCTGTTATATCTTATGGAATTTTATAAACTTCTTTCATTATACACAATTTTTGTTAATGCCCCCCCCCCCCCCCCCCTATATATCATGGTGAGGTGTATCTGAGACGAGTCCCTATATATAGTGGATTTGGTTGCTATTTCTTGCAGATCAATAATCACTTAACTTTTCTCGTTGGTTTCTATAGTTTCCGGTTTATCAGCAAAATATTATTACTCATATTATTCTTGATGCTGCTGCTACTGTCACATTTCTTTGTGTTATTGATGTTGTTGCCGGTCTTGTTATCGTTTCTACAGTGTTTGATATTGTTTAATCTCAGATCAGCTTCGAGCAAGCAAACTTCTTGCTGTCATCACCATTCCACCTTTTCCTGAAGATTACATTATCCACTATATTACTTTTTTGAATTTTTAATGAAGTAAAGTGTGGCTTGGCTGCTATTTCTAGATAGAGTCTTTCTAGGTGTTATAGAAGTTAAAGAAGTCGAACAAAAAGTAGAAAATGGATAAATATGTGGAAATCTGTGAAAATAAATTCCAAAATTTTGCGTTGGTTCCAGCTGAGACTAATAAGCTGCTTTCATGTATATATAGGTGAAGCCGTGTTAGTGTCTGGGTGGTGCCTGCAATAGACTAATAGACTGTCTTTCATGTGTATATAGGTGAGGATGAAATTAATGTTGGCAGTCAAATAGAAGTTTTATACTCTGATGCACTCTATGGGACACCTTTTATATTTGGCAAGGACGTCTCTATAATGTTATTATGGCTGATGGCACCAGCAAAATACATTGTGAGATGAACGACAACAGAAAACACCGAAGATGGAATCTCACTTGTACAATAGAAAGCTAATTAAATTTCTCAGATTTCCATTCAAAGAAGTAGAGTTGGAAATAAGAGAAAACTAGTATGGACGTATCAGTGTGTGTGTGTGTGTGTGTGTGTGTGTGTGTGTGTGTGTGTGTGTGTGTGTGTGTGTGTGTGTGTGTGTGTGTGTGTGTGTGTGTGTGTATCAGTGTATAAGTGTGTGTGTGAGTATATGCGTGTGAGAAAATTGGCTGGATTCATTGGAGAAAAGCGAATTTGCATTTAGAGAAATTATACGAAAATTTAGTCTGTGTTATTGTTTAACACAAGGCAGCTTCTATTGATCAACTTCCTGATTAATGACGTTCCAGCCATGCCAGTTTCCTGTTCCAGTATTTTAACATTGGTTGCACTATGCCTTGTTCACACTGGGGCCATGTTTGGGCTGGGTTATGACGCCTACTGAATGCTCTTCCTAAAACTAACCACATTTACAGTGTGGAATTGGGTGGCACCGTTACGAGAAGGGTCTGGTCAGTGGTAGCGTATGTGTTTGTATGTATGCGTGTGTCGTCACTGCCTCCGTCTCTTATGCTCTCCTATAAGCAAATGGGGTCCATGCGCTGACCACCCCGCGGCCCCGGGGGAGAGAATAGAGAAGGCATGTGGAATGTATTTACTTAAGCTTTAATAATGGTTTCTTATATAGGTACAAGGCCAGCAATTTTTTGGGGAGGGGAAAGGCGATTAAATCGACTCCAGCGCATAACTGGTACTTTGTTTGATCGACCCCGTAAGGATGAAAGGCAAAGTTAACCTCGGCAGGATTTGAACTCAGATCATAAAGGGCCATAACTCTATGCTGCGAAGCATGGTGTCCAACCCTCTAATGATTCTGCCAACCCACCGCCCTTACTTAAACTTTAATAAAAGGATCGATCGACTTTTGTCAAATCGGACCGAGGAAACAATGTTTCCGTTGGTCTTTCCAGTTGCTAGTACTATCTATCGGTCGCAACTCCAGGTAGAATGAGGAACGTGAAATAAAGTGTCTTGCTCAAGGACATAACGCATCGCCCGGTCCAGGAATCGAACTCACAACCTCAAGATTGTGAATCCAATTCTTTAACCACTCAGCCACACGCCTTCATAATAATAATAATAATTTAACATAGAAAGACTTGATAATCAATGTACTCTCGGGTCTTAAATAATCCCTCCCCCGCTTCCTCAATTAATTTTTCAGATTCCCCCCACAGCCGCTCTCATTCTACCCCCCCCCCCTCGCTTATTGATTTTCAGATTTTTTCAAACCCACACCACTCTTATTCCAATCACCCCGCTTATTAAACTTTGCTAATCTTTCTTGGGCGCGTTTTTCCTTTATACATTAAAAAATACATGACCTAAAAGGTATATTACTAGCAATTCCATACGTTATAAAAATAGGATGGTTTGGGGTCTCAATATATAAACTAAACAACAAATTCTGGTTTATAGAACCTAGAAAAATTACCGATTTTCCAAACCTTCCCGCTTATTCCAACCCCCACTTATTCCAACTCCCTCGCTTATTCCAACTTACCCACTTCTAACACTTCCGCTTACCCCCCCCCCCCCAGCTTATTTCCCCCTCCCCCCTACTATTCCACCCACCACATCCCGCCGCTAATTCCACTCCCCTATTATATGGGACCTGTGAGAAGGCATTGGTTAGCCGGAGCAGTAAGAGATGTTTGCACAGTGGAATCGAAATGCGAAAGCTTGTGGTTGTTAAAGTAAGATTGTAAGGGCAGGGGTGATAGACAGTGGTTACAACTTAAAAAATTTGCTGACTGTGTTAACAAATGTAAGATATGGCAAACATTTCTAAGAATGACTTCACTAACATTTATTGTATTAATTATATATTATAATGAAAACGGCGTCGCTAGTCATTGTTCACTTACTTGAAATGTCAAAGTTTAACACACACAAACACACATATTTATATATTTTTTTATGTGTGTGTGTATATATATATATATATATATATATATATGTGTGTGTAGAGATAGAGATATAGATTTGTAGGTGTATATATAGGTATAAATATATATATGCATATATGTGTGTGTGTTGCATGAATATATATTTATATATACATATATGTGAACATGTATATATACACATTTTGTGTGTGTTATATATATATTGATAGATAGAGATAGATATAGATATAGATATAGATATAAACACACACACACACGAATACGCACACACACACACACAAACACACAAAAACACACACACATATATATATACATACATATACATTTCATATGATGAAAAAGGAAGATGGAATATATAAGCGCAAGGGGGAGATTCAGAGGAGAGTATTACCAACTGAATGGGATTGATATAAACAAAAGGATGGGTGGAAGAAAGGTTAAAAGACATAGAAGGAGAGAGAGGAGAGAGCGAGAGTGAGAGAGAGAGTGAGAGAGAGTGAGGGAGAGAGAAAATTGACAAATATTTGGATATATTTACGTACACACATATTGGTACATACATATCCATTCATACACACATACACATATATATGTATATAAATATAAATATATTTATATATTTCGTTTCTGAATTTGTTTAGCAAGATTCTTTATCTGAAAACGTGTGTTGAAACCGATATTGTTATACTTTGGGAGGGTCATGTTGCCAATAAGAAACACACGCACCAGATGCTTTCACTTTAATTTATTATAATAAATTTATAAATTTAGGAATTTATAAATTTCCGGTTGGAAATATGCATTATATTATATTATATTATGTAAAATAAAGTACCAGTAACACTGTTTAATTGCTGACCTTGTGCCAAAAGTAGAAACAATTATATTATATTATATCATATATATATATATATAAATATATATATATCCCTTTTGCTTATATCCCTTTTGCTTATATATATATATATATATATATTAGAAAGTGAGGTTTTTTTTTACAAATTGAAAAATAACCGAGGTGTCCTACACGAGTGAAAGTATAAAGAAAAAAAAGATGAAATCGAAAATGCAACTGGAGTCTTATTTAAAAAATATATATATATTTATTTGGTTCCTTCTTATATATATATATATATATATATATATATATATATATATATATAAGCAAAAGGGATATTCAATTTGTTGGTAATTCAACAAATATAAATGTTTATAACTGATTCAGAGCACTCGACAGTTTTTCTGGAGTATAATATTCAATGATATTAAATAAATGGAAACTATATTTATAAAACATATTTATACTATTATATATATTTCAAGGGTACCAACACTTTTGTACGCTTTCAGCAGATAAAATACGAAGTGTGTTTTATAAACTTTGACATAACCAAGAAAAAATACCTTAACGGTTCACTATACATGGAAAACTTGAACCGTTAAGGTATTTTTCTTGGTAATGTCAACATTTATAAAACACACTTCGTATTTTATCTGATGAAAGCGTACCAAAGTTTTGGTACCCTTGAAATATATATAATAGAATAAATATGGTTTTATATATATAGTTTCCATTTATTTAATATCATTGTATATATATATATGCCCGAAACGTCCCCCCCCCCCCACTCTCAAGAGCGTGAAACTAATAAACCTTTGTTTGTATTCCCTCTCTGTTTTGATCGCGTTCCATTTTTCACTATATATATATATATATATATACATATACA
Organism: Eledone cirrhosa; assembly: GCA_964016885.1. Lineage (NCBI taxonomy): Eukaryota > Metazoa > Mollusca > Cephalopoda > Octopoda > Eledonidae > Eledone > Eledone cirrhosa. The sequence continues at coordinate 16,496,936 of OZ024745.1, forward strand.
TATATATATATATATATATATATATATATATATATATATATATATACACATATATATATATATATATATATAAAAGTTTACATATATATATACATATATATACATATACGTGTTTTGCAACGGGTCACTTTGTGGCTCAATGAAAAATTAATAAATTAAATAATCAGAGCTATATATCATAAAACATGTCTATAAAATCACAAGATAAAATATATACTATTTCCTCTCCCAATTAGCATAATTAACTATATAAAAAATCGAATAGACCAGGCTATAAGAATGAGGCTCTATGAAGAAATCTCCGACAAATAACCGAAACTAGCCCTTCGCGTCGGCCGCAACGGAATATTTATCGAATATTTCGACAGCGTAATCGCCCAGATACAGTCAACTAAACAGAATTAGGTGTAAAATAAACTAGGAGAAAATAGAATACATTTAAACACCTCTACCATGGTTTCATCCGCATTTTGAATTTTCCAATAATTATGTAATAATTATATAAACTCGAACACCGGATTCATCAGGAGATTTGCTCTTATCTAGACACTAAATTTTCCAAAGTGATCGCGCCAAGAATTCATTCAAAATGGCTAAGAATCGTGACGTAGTCGAGGTCAGGTTGGAAGGGGTGTGGTAGTTGCTTACGACTGGTGGCATTTTTTGCTAGAAAGCACAGCACAATGCAGCCAAATTTGTATCTCAACCTAATGGGAGATTATTACATATAAAAGTTTACATATATATATATACATATATATACATATACGTGTTTTGCAACGGGTCACTTTCTGGCTCAATGAAAAATTAATAAATTAAATAATCAGAGCTATATATCATAAAACATGTCTATAGAATCACAAGATAAAGTATACAGCTAATGTCTCACTACCTAATTAGTTTAAAATCTTCTTTTCTCAAACGCTTTTATATATTTTACAAATATACCCATCTTTCTACCTTATTTCAGTATATTATAAGTTTTATGATATATATATATATATATATATATATATATATATGAAAAGTGTAATTTACTACACAAAACGAAGGTTATAGAGAAAATTGAGGTTGGTAATGGCACATGGAATATATAAGAGACAGAATACTTTTTTGTGAAAAAACATATAATTTTATAAGGTAAGGAAATAATAAAGGGTATAAAAAATGACCGGTTTCGATGGGTCTGCAAAAGCCATCTTTTCAAATGTTGATTAATATTAAGAAAAATTAATAATAAGAAGAGTTAAAATTTGAGATTTGAAAATTCAAGTATAAAATTCATTGTGGGATTTCACAGTAGTTTTCATCTTGGTAGCAGCTCGTTTAGCAGCTCGTTGACTGCTGGGTCCCTTTCTGGTAGTGAATGAGAAGTTATTTGAGGGTGTGGGTTATTTTATAAAGGTCAAATTTAGCATGATAAACAACATAGATAATAACATACAATTCACAATGGAATCCAATCCCAAGGAATTAGCCTTCTTGGATATTCTCATCTCTGTAATAGACGGGAAATTAGATACAGATATATTCTATAAACCCACAGATTCCAAGCAATACCTCTTTTTCACATCAAGTCACCCAAAACATACAAAACTTAACATTCCTTACAATTTGGCCAAACGTATATGTACCATAGTATCAGATCCACCTAAACGGGAGCAAAGACTAAAGGAACTAAAATACACCCTTATCTTAAGAGCCTTTCCACTTGAAATAATCAACAATGGAATAGACAGGGCAAAACACCTAAATCCCCATCAACTTAACAATCCAAAACAGAAAACCACACTCAACACCCTGCCATATGTATCCACTTTCAACCCCAGAAATACCGAAATGTTTGATCACCTACACAAAAACCTCCCCATCCTACTTAAAGATGTAAAAATGAAGTCTATTCTTGAAACACACAAGATCCTTAAAAGTAAAAGACAACCCAAATCACTAAAACGCATTCTCACTGGACCAAATATACCCAAACCAATCCTCAACCCTACAGTTACCAAATGTGGTAGAACAAACTGTGGACGTGCCTCTACCTCACTGAAGGACAACAATTTACATTTAAAGATGGCCAAACATTTACAGTAAAAAACAATTTCACCTGCAACTCGGAGAACTTGATTTACGCAATAACTTGCGGTGGGTGCAAACACAACTACATAGGACAGACGGGCACCTCATTACGCAAAAGAATGACCATCCACCGCCAACAAATCCGGGACGCTAGCACAAGAAAAATCCCCTTGAGCAGCCATATTGCGAACTGCGCAGGAATGACACTACCCAACTTTAAAATCTTCCCCTTCTACAAGTGCTCAGATTCGTTCACACAGCAACAAAGAATAAACAAAGAAAATCTATTCCTTAACAAATTTAAACCAAAACTAAACGGGTTATCACCCCAATAGAATTGTCATAAAATATAAACACACATACGCACGGAGTGACAGATATATGTGTTTGTAGGTGTGCATGTATATAATTATCACTACTATTAAAGACCAGAGACCAATTCTGTAGAATCAGGTTTATTCGTTGACAGACCATGCCTTTGTGTGACCAACACATCCATGTTAAACCCTGCACGTGCACCCACATATATCTATATATATATGCGCACACAGAATTCACCACTGTCGGTTGCCGGGCCCAATCTACATGAAGAACTCAATGTGATCAGAATGACTTGTATTTTAATTTCACTGTCCTAACTTCTTATATTATGGAAAAAATATATGTGTATGTATGTATATATATATATATTTGGAGGCCATTTCTCTGTGTGTGGGTGTATGTATGTGTATATATGTGTGTGTGTGTGTGTGTTTGTATGTGTGTATGTATATATATGTGTGTGTGTGTGTGTGTGTATGTCATATATGTGTGTGTGTATGTGTGTGTCTATATATATGTATGTGTGTGTGTATGTACGTGTGTATATGTATGGATATATATATATATATATGTGTATATATGTGTATGTATATGTATATGTATGTATGTGTGGATGAAGGTATGTGTGTATATATAGGTGTAAGTGCACTAAATCCCTTTCTATCAATCTCCCCTCTCCTACCTACCACAGGAAGATATATGTATGTATATTGCTTCCACCCCCTCACTGACCAGCAGCTGGCCATCTGGCCATTGCTAAATTTGACCTTTATAAAATAATCCACACCCCCAAATAACTTCTCATTCACTACCAGAAAGGGACCCAGCAGTCAACGAGCTGCTAAACGAGCTGCTACCAAGATGAAAACTACTGTGAAATCCCACAATGAATTTTATACTTGAATTTTCAAATCTCAAATTTTAACTCTTCTTATTATTAATTTTTCTTAATATTAATCAACATTTGAAAAGATGGCTTTTGCAGACCCATCGAAACCGGTCATTTTTTATACCCTTTATTATTTCCTTACCTTATAAAATTATATGTTTTTTCACATAAAAGTATTCTGTCTCTTATATATTCCATGTGCCATTACCAACCTCAATTTTCTCTCTCTCTCTCTATATATATATGTATTTATATGTATTTATATCTATAATGTTTGATATAGAAATGGCTTCTACAGGACTAGAACTGTTTCATTCGGGAGAAATCATCAGGAAGCCCTGTAGAAGCCATTTCCATATTAAATATTTATACTCTGCTATGTATTGAGTACCTTACTTACTATGGTTAACCCCGATTGAACCCGGGATAAACTTATATATATATATCTTTCTCTCTCTCTCTTCGTCTCTCTCTCTCGGTCTCTCGCTCTCTCTCTCTCTTCCCCCCTCTCTCTCTCCCCCCTCTCTCTCTATATATATATATACATATGGTAAATGGTTATGTCAGAGGTTAATATATGAAAGTAGATACTGGGTTAAACAATAAAAAGAGAATATGTTTCTTTCTAAATTATAGAAACACACTGCAATACACACACACACTTCAACACACACACACACACACTGTCGTCTACGTATGTGTGGGCGAATTGTTAGATGTAAGCAAAAACGTCAGTGGATGAAAGACAATACTGAAGTTGAACATTATGTTTAATATAGGAAAGTAAATGTCGAGATGTGAGGTCAAAAGAAGCATTTTCACAGTATCATGGGAATGAAGTTTCAGGCAGTTCTTACTCACACATACACACACCATACAACACACATACACACATAACACGCCCACCCATATACCAGTATCTATATGTGTGTGTATGTGTATGCAGCACATATGAATGCCTATATATGCATATATGAATAATTATATATATTTGCATTGCTTTATTGTACTACAATAAAACTCACCTCCTACATTTTATATATATATATATATATATATATATATATATATATATATATATATAATGTAGGAGGTGAGTTTTATTGTAGTACAATAAAGCAATGCAAATATCGGATAAGTAGCACTCAACAGTTTATAGGACTGGAGTACAAATAATATAAGATGTAATTGAAATTGCCTTGTTAGAACTAAATGTCCTCTTAATAACCAATGTCTTTATAACAATTTAGTGTATAAATGTAAGGGTATAACTGGTACTAATTCTTTTACCTATTTTGGTTCCACTTCCACTTCCTTTAAAGCAAGATTTTATAATCACAATTCGTCTTTTAAATACCAACTTAAAAGAACTAACACGGCACTCTCAGAACTCATATGGTCCTTAAAAGACAAAAATATTAACTACAATATTTCTTGGAGGAAGGTTTGCAACGCCTCTCCTTACGGTAGCTTCTTCCCTATCAAGAACATGTAAACTCTGCCTAGCCGAGAAATTTACCATTATCTCTAATTTTAATTCTGTAATAAATAGACGTACGGATTTTCGGTCTGCTTGCATAAATCCCATAGAACTTTCCATAAAGTATACAGCTAATGTCTCACTACCTAATTAGTATAAATCTTCTTTTCTCAAACGCTTTTATATCTTTTACAAATATACCCATCTTTCTACCTTATTTCAGCATATTATATTATACAATTTACTCATGTTATGTCGTTAGCAGTCCCCTATTTTTCTTCTTTTTTATCTTTTTTTCTTTTTTCTTTTTTAATTTCTAATCTTTAATCTGTAACTTTTACTTCTCAATTACTTCTTAATTCATATTATTACTCACTATAGCATTTTCCTTATATCCTTGGCCATACAACCAAACTATATTTTTAATATATACTAATATTACCATTAGTAAATTTTGTAAACATATTTTTTTGACGTTATATATTTTTTCCATCCGTAAATTTTCTACTTTCTTCTCTCCTTCCGTGCTCGTATTAAACCTATTATTTACTTTTTCATATTACAATACATAGAAACAAACTTAGACCCTAACTCATTCCTCTAAGTTCATAATTCATTTAATTTCTTCTTCATTCACCTTATCTCTTTAATATTTTTATTTTAATAATACATATTAATAAATTACGTTTTCGCACATATTATTAAACCCTTCAATATATAAACCTTAAATAAATACTATTCTTAATTCCTTTTTCTTTAATCATAAACATCACCATTCATAAACCTCATTAACTTTTAATTTCAAACTTTATTTTAAAATTATCTTACAACGGTTTTTTTTAAATTTCTCTCTGTGAGACAGTGTTTCTCAGTATTAAAGGCTATCTCTCTCTCTCTCTTTCTCTCTCTCTCGCTCTCTCTCTCTCTCTCTCTCTCTCTCTCTCTCTCTCTCTCTCTCTCTTATTTCTCACCTTTATTTCTTATACTCCTCCCCGACATCCTTTATTTTCTTTCTTCCTCTTCCTTACCTTTCCTTCCCCCTTCCTTCTTTTTTTCCCAATCTCATATATCCATCTTATCTTATTTTTCATATGTAGATTTAACACTTCACTGCTCGCAAGTGTTTTTTAAACTTCACATCATGTCTTCCTATTTTACCTGATGAGAACGCAAGTATCATCCAATGATGATATTTGTTTTTGAAATGCGCATAATAAAATACATGGAACTCTTTTAACCATCTTTTGATCTTATATTATATATATATATATATATATATATATATATATATATATATATATATATATATATATATATATATATATATATATATATATATATATATAGAGAGAGAGAGAGAGAGAGAGAGATTGGACTTGCATACTATTCACCAGAATAGAATCTGCTAAACAAAGTGTCAAATAGTTCTGTTAAACTGAGCGACGGATTAAGTCGACTACCCACAAATATATGCAAGCTCCCATGTATGTATGCATGTGTGCATGCCTGCATGAATATATGTTTATAGGTATGTATGTGTGCTTTCATACATATATGACTGTGTCGGAGGGGACAATCATTGTGTATGTCGACATACAATATTGCCAAGTTAGACGTGTTCAAAATAAAACAAAGACACAGCATTGAAAGGATGTCACATTATTGCGGTGGTCTTTTTTCGTTTTTTTTTTGTTTTTTTTTTTGTATTTTTGGTTGAAAAAATATTCCCTTAAAGAATTTATTTGTCTTTTTCAAATCATTTCTTAAGATAAACATTTAAAATACTTATATAACTCTAAACCGATTCAGCATTAAAATAACTTAATCTTTCGAATACAATAGACTATGCTGGAAATAATGTTTTGATAAATGATATTAGTAAGAAGTGGTAGATAGTGTAAAAGCGTTTAGAGAAAAATGTAGAAAGGGTAAGTGTGGGGAAGGAGCAATAGGGTCAATGTATTATCAGTAATTAGAACTTCGGTTGGAATGCTTTGCGGTGATTTGACTATCTGCGATCTGAGTTCAACTTCCTCTGAGGTCATATTCATCTTTCATCATTCGAGCCTTATACATTTCGGTTTGGCTATATAAAGTACTATTCCTGTTCCACTACCAGGCTTCTCTCTCTCTCTCTCTCTCTCTCTCTCTCTCTCTCTCTCTCTCCGCATCTCTCTCTCACTCTCCCTCCCTCTCTCGTTCTCTCGCTCTCGCTCCATTTAAAATGTTTTCTTACTATAGTGTATATTGCAGACATTATAACACCGTTGAGTCGGTAGCAAGGAGACGAAATGGGGATGTACAACGTTCAGTTCGAGGAAAAAAAGAGGAAAAAAATGAGAAAATCAAGTCAATGATTCAATTTGAACATACGAACGTGCGAATATTGACGAGAAGGCAAAATACAAAAGACACATCTTGGCCGTGCGAATGTGAGCGAGGAAAGAATTTCGTGGGATGATGGGGGAAGTGAGAGAGAGGGTGAGTAGCAGAGAGTGAGTAAAAGTGTGAGGAAGAGGCTAGCCGAGAGAGGGTGACTAGCAGAGGGGGTGAGTGAAAGTAAGAGGGAGAAGGAGAGAGAAGGGGGAGAGAGAAAGAGGATAGCAGTAAGGGAAGAGAAAAAGACATGTCACAGCGAAGGGGAAATCATATATGAATGAAAAATGGCTAGCTGTGTTGTTGCAATTATGATTTGCAACAACACAGCTCGCCATTTTTCATTTATATATTCTTATGTTCAAAAGGAATTATTGACTTGATTTTCTTATTTTTTCCTCTTTTTACGTTGCCTCACCATTTATGTTTGTTTACCTGTCTCTCTTTCTCCACCCAACTATTTTTATCCTAACTTAATTTAGTTATTGTATTGCCCTAGCCGGAGGTATATAGTCTGTAATGTGAAGAAATACCTATGATGGCTAGTAGACCACTGATGATGGATAGTCCTGGCTTCTTTTTCTAATTCTTTATTATATATATCATATTTGCAACAACACTGCTCGCCATTTTTCATTTATATATATATATATAGCCACCCCGAAATGTATAAGCCTCGAATGATGAAAGATGAATATGACCTCAGAGGAAATTGAACTCAGATCGCAGATAGTCAAATCACCGCAAAGCATTCCAACCGAAGTTCTAATTACTGATAATACATTGACCCTATTGCTCCTTCCCCACACTTACCCTTTCTACATTTTTCTCTAAACGCTGTTACACTATCTACCACTTCTTACTAATATCATTTATCAAAACATTATTTCCAGCATAGTCTATTATATTCGAAAGATTAAGTTATTTTAATGCTGAAACGGTTTAGCGTTATATAAGTATTTTAAATGTTTATCTTAAGAAATGATTTGAAAAAGACAAATAAATTCTTTAAAGGAATATTTTTTCAACCAAAAATACAAAAAAACAAAACAAAAAGAGAGCAGCGCAGTAATGTGAACAACCTTTCAATGTTGTGTCTTTGTTTTATTTTGAACACGTCTAACTTGGCAATATTGTATGTCAACATACACAATGATTGTCCCCTCCGACACAGTCATATATGCATGCAAGCACACATACATACCTATAAACATATATGCATGCAGGCATGCACACATGCATACATACATGGGAGCTTGCATATATTTGTGTGTAGTCGACTTAATCCGTCGCTCAGTTTAACAGAACTATTTGACACTTTGTTTAGCAGATTCTATTCTGGTGAATAGTATGTAAGTCCAATCTCCGTTTGAAGAAACTTCCTTCCTCCCTCAAATCAGACACGGGAGCCATGAAAATCAATATGGACGCCACTACGCCCTCTCTCTCTAGACGTTTAAAATACAGATTTATTCATTTATTCAATTTAAACGTCCGTATAGAGCTAGTAAGCAATGACAGACTCGGGGAAGTATCGAGTACTCCTTACAATTGGTAATCAAAAAGAGTTAATGAGAAGAGTAAAATAAAAATAAAAAAATACAAAAAGGGAAAGAAAAGAAAATTCCAAATATTGAAGGCCAACGGGATGCAGATTATGCAAAAGAAAACGAAAAAGAACAGAGGAAACAAGGGAAGTTGTAAAACAGCTAAAGTTTCTGTTGTTGAATCTCTTCATAGCTTCCATGTACTCAAAGATTTTGTTTATATTTGGTAGACTTGTAATCATATATTGAACTTCCAAATAGTCCTATACATAATGGCTGTCGACTCTCTATCGTATATGTCTATATTGTTCTCTGTTTCTTTCTCCTGTTGGCTATAAAGATGTCAAAACATACATCATCATGGCAAAACAAATATCTCACATCCTACGCCCGACACTTCAATGTGCGACGCAACAATTTAAAGTTACAGTCAAGTTGAAGTTATTTTTATTGTTTGGTGATATACGACCAAAGTTTCACATACAACAATGAAGATATAAACGTACATCAATAGAAATTCCACGCCGACACTAGAGACGCCCATCTAATTGACAATATGAATCTCTTGCCATCTTTATACCCGTAATTTCATTGTCAAGAATGTTTGTCATGTTACTTGTGCTGCTTAAATATAAACATATTTCAACAATTTTCAATTTTTTTTTTGCTTTTACATAAATGTTAGTTTCATTTAAGTCATTGCCGGAGTAGATTGATATACACCAACCGTTCTAGCCCAACTTATTGTTAGGTGCAACGCCCTGCATGCCTCCGAAAAAGAATCCACCAGATGATGCAAGTCACTTTCTGAGTGAGCTACAAAACCGCCGTTATCTGCATACTAAAATTCACGTCTTAAAGAAGTAAACATCTTTGTTTCGGCAGCAAACCCTCTTGTGAAAAACAACTTACACGTCAATCGAAAGCTGATATGAATTTCATACGTGCAATCTTCAAAGTCCATAAGGAAAACAGAATGCAGTGTAGGCTGCTTAACTCCATTTTCAATAAACATCGGTTCTGACACCTGTCTATTTATATTGATACAAGCTTGCAGCATACACTCATGGAAACCTCTCAGAACTGATACGATCTTGTCAGGAAAACCGAGATTAGTCAGATTCTTTCATAATGCATCCTTATTCATCGTATCAAAAGCTTTTGTCAAATCAACAAAAACATGATACGAATTTACCCCCTGCCCAATGCACTTCTGTCGTTGCCTCACAGAGAAGATTATGTCTGTGGTTCCTCTGCAACTTCTAAAGCCACACTGTGTCTCTGGAAGATCGTGACCAGCTATGTTATCATGCAAACTGTGAAGCATGATCCTACAGATAGCTTGTTCCACAACTGACAGGCGGGCTATCTCAACATAATTGTCACAATCATCCCTTTCATCCTTTCATTTATAACGTACCACCATCAATGCATCTTTTCAGTTTTGGAGAACGCTTTCTCTCCACAAAGGCTGCGTGTCGTGGAAGGTGAATTGTGGACATCTTGCGGGAGGAAAATAGAGATAATATAGCAAAGAAGAGTGTTAAAAATAGACAGAAAAACGTCAAGGGGCGGAGGAACTCAAGAGAGTGAAAACAAACCAATAGTGTGGTGTATGTATATATCATGTGTATGAGAGTATGTGCGTGTGGCTATATGTCGGTATATTCATATATATATATATATATATACCGACATACACATATAGGCATATGAAGGCATATAGATTTTGTAGATATGTATATGTATATATGTATATTTATGCGTACGTATGTGGGGTTGTAGGAGTGTGTATCTGTAAGTGCTTGGACAAGGATATACAAGGATAGACTTGGTGTCTAATCACGTGGTTAGATTAGTGGGGGTGTAAAACATACATACATACAATCAAGAGGAAAAGTTTAAAGGAACCCATGAACAATAAGTAAGAAATAAACAGACTTATGCCTGAGCAGGCAAGAAATATCAAACGAGTGGAGCAAAAACTTAGCAAATCAAGTAATCAAACAAATAAATTTCGTACTGAGATCCACAGACTCAATTATCTATTCATACTGGCTGGTCTGCTTGTATTCGTACACTTGGCTGCTTCACAAATACAAATTGCCTCACACAAACGCTGTCT
>OZ024745.1:16512752-16555252 GCA_964016885.1 Eledone cirrhosa
GAAGGAAAAGGCAATGGTAAAGGCACTGAAGGGTCAGGAAATGATGATAAACCGGATGAGAGATCAATTCTACCACTCGAAAAGAAGAAAGGTACGTCTAGTCGGCTCCCACACTGTTTTCGCCCAAGGTGGGATCGAATCCGAAACTAGTGTCGCCAAACCAACATTCTAATTACTTGTGTGTGACAGCTCACACTTTTGCAGGTTTCGCTGGCCTCCCCCAAGGTATATCTCGTTGGAGGTGTTTTGCGTAATGATAGGGATCCCAGTCCTATCATCTCATTTTTACAGCTGAGTAAACTGGAGCAACGTGAAATAAAGTGTCTTGCTCAAGGAAACAACACATCACCCGGTCCGAGAATTGAACTCACAACCTTTCGATTGCAAGCCCAATGCTCTAACCACTAAGCCATGCGCCTTCACATTCTAATTACTTGGCTTGGATTGGCACTGAAATGTGGAAGCAGGTCATGTGATCATGTTGTAGATGGTTGAGTTATCATTGCACCAAAATGAGTTGAAACATTAATAAAACGTTTTAAGAATTAAATGTATGAGAGATTAATGAGGGTTTACTTCTGCATAATTTACTTGGTTTAAAATCATAACTTGTTTCTTCATAATTTTAGTGGCGATTGCACTGATGAACATATTTAGATATCCATATTTTCCCTATAGTTATTGCATTGCAGGTGTATGAAGCTGAGTCTCAGTCGCATATATCACCCAACGGTTGGAGGTTTTTATCGAAATCCATTCTGTAGTACGCTTTCGGACGAGGTCTCTCTAATTTTCTTTCAACAGATTCGAATGCTCTGAAAAACGGCCCTGTTCACTCCACCCTGACTAAATAGTAAAACAATGCCTGGGAAGATCTTCAAATGTAATCATAGCAACTGTTTATTCTCCGCAGAAGTATTAAATAATACCTATATGCAAAGATTTTAATCTTATTTAAAGAAGAAAGCAAATTTAAGCATCATTTATTCCAGCTCACGGTGTCTTAAATTAAAATTTCGCCAAGATCAAATTTGCCTGTCATCCTTATGTGATCAATAAAATAAAGTGCCAAACCAATGAAATGGATTAAAGGAAGTGTTAGAAACATCAGACGAAGTGTCTTGCGGCGTTTGTTCTGTAACATTAGGTTCCAAGTTCAAATCTTACAGTAGCCTAAATGCGGGCTATATATAATCCTTCACCTGGTTTAACACCCACTCCTGGTCTTTGCGTAAACTTACCGGAATTAGATCTGTTGCCAACTTTCAGGACGAATCCTCTAGTTTGAGCATATCTACCATCTTTTCCTCGTCTCGGAGGCTATGGCCACGTTATAGTCTCTACAATTTATGAAAGAGTAAAACAAGAATGAAGTTATAAAAATGCCTGTAAACTATTTCCAAAATGCCCAGAAAGTATTATAAATTATCTTATTAAACTGGTTGACTAAATGCCAATAATGTAAGAAGCTGTCATCAAACTGGCAAGTTTAAAGAATGGAAATTAGCAGCAAATATTCAATTATTAAGCTTCTTACGTATTTGCGAGTGTGCTTCTGTAAAAGTTATAGATTGTTATATATGGTATAACATATTTAAATATTCACTATTACTGCATTGCAAAACGGTAAAATACAGATTAACATGGATGTGACTATATTAACAAGCCTATGTGAATGGTTGTTTGTTTGTGTGTGTGTGTGTGTGTATCCGGTGGTGACCACAGATAAAAAAAAAGGTACTCAGTACGTTAGAAGAGTATTGGGATATTTATTTTAATGTAGGAATTAATTCTATAGGATTAGAACTGTTTCATTCGTAAGAAAAATCTTCAGGAAAGTCAAGCAATGTTTTGTCATATATATATATATATATATATATATGAAGACGGCGTATATATGTGTTGGTATGTATATTTAATCTTGATAGTTTGTATAATTTTGTATAATTTTGTACATAGATCTGTTGAATATGCATGCCAACTCTAACACATATATATCCTAGAAACGATCGTTAAATAATGAACTTTTTTTGTTTAATATAAGGAATTGTTTATTCATTATTTGTTTAATATTTTATATATATATATATATATATATATATATATTTATTAAAATAACAGATTAAAGTTTAAGCAAAGAATCGCTGCTTTCACCCTTAACGGGATCTTCTGAAACTCCCGTTAAGGGTGAAAGCAGCGATTCTTTGCTTAAACTTTAATCTGTTATTTTAATAAATATTTGCTCTACGGTTCTTATATATTTGATATATATTTATCGTTATCGAGCCCTCTTTGGATTTTAGTCTTCAAATTTATTATTATTACTATATATATATATATATATATATATATATATATATATATATATATATATATATGTATATGTATATATATATATATATATATATATACATATGGCTAAATAGCAAAGCAAATATAATTTAATACTAATTAAATTCCTAATTAATAAAATTTAATTATTAGTTAATCTAATGCACTAGAATGGCACCTCAATGTAATAATTTATCAATATTATCACCCATAATGATCCCCCCCCCACCCACAAAAACCCCCACAAAACCATCGCTATGTGTTCGGCCGGTACTATGTATATTTAACTGGAGTGAAAAGAAAAGAAAACAACAAGTTTTAGGTGGTTTTATATGATACTACTGGTGTGTTTTGATTGCATCTATGTCCATATATGGACTGTACACCGTGATAAGTTCAGCTAGGTACCGACCGTCCTAATATATCTGGTTTAGTTCGGATCTAGCTGTCAAAACGGCCGGATCTCAGCCGTCAGTGTCCTGACTTTTTTCTTATTACCTACTCTACTACCCTAAGTATCGAGTACTCTGGTGCGTTATAGTCCACCTGGTTCCTTACCACACTTTTTTCGTTATATATGTATATATATATATAATCAACAACAAAGAACAGAGCATAAAGGTTGATTACATATCACACAAGCAATAACAAATCCAAGACATTGAAGAAATAAAGAATAAAAAATAATAAAAGATAAAAAATATTGAGGAAGTAAAAATAAAAATAAACATTGAAAAATAAACATTGAAAATGTTTCAATGTTTATTTTTCAATGTTTATTTTTATTTTTACTTCCTCAATATTTTTTATCTTTTATTATTTTTTATTCTTTATTTCTTCAATGTCTTGGATTTGTTATTGCTTGTGTGATATGTAATCAACCTTTATGCTCTGATGAGTCCCACTTATAGTGCGGATGAAACAATGTTAGCAAGTAAAGATATGCATATGCTATAGGCGTTCTTTGTTGTTGATTATATCACGGCTCTGTCCTCAGACATCGAGCTAACCTTATACTGCCTGTTGGATAAGTGGAGTGTTATACACCCCTGATCCTCTCCCTAATATACTATATATATATATGTATGTATATATATATATATATATATATATATATATATATATATATATATATATATATATATACACACACATACGTGCACACAGGTATATAGGTTTATATAATGTCTCTTTTCCAAATCACTTAATCGGTGGTTTAGAGGGAAATTAATCAAATCATTAATTAAAAGTTTTCCAGTGCTTTTAATTAAATCTGCAATTATCTAATGACGTTATTATTAATGAGTGAACTGATGTAGAATAAACAAAAGGGAACAGTATTTAAGTGGCTTAAAATATTTAGATGATTTTAATGTGATTGGCGGTCAAATACACCTCAATATTAACTTAGTTCTCATGTTGTATTACCTACAATATAAGCGCTTGGTCCCATAACTCCTGAAGGTGTCTTAGGGGTGCCGTATTGACATACGACATTTCTAGGGCATTCTTAAACATAGAAAACCATCGTCCCCTGGTCTGAATACAGCAGATGTCTTCCAGAGAAGGATAGTGAGTGAGATATATAGAGGAAGTTTCGACTTCAGTAATAGACAGGTACTTTCTTTTTATCGATTTCGAATGAATGAAAGGCAAATGTGACCTCGGCGGGATTTGAACTCAGTGAGCAGAGAGTCAAAATATATATCGCAAACCATTCTCTCCAACTTTCTAACGACTACCAATTCGCCACCTATATCTAAAATATCAATTATGCAATTGAATAAAGACATTAAAACCTTCCAACAATAGAGGAAATATTAATTTATTCATAGCCGTTAGAACGAAATAAATATTTATTATATATTGTGAATTATATGTTTATTCATAACCATTGGAACGAAGTAAAACTTAAAACATGAAATAGTTTCTGTAAATTGAAACCTTTTACTGTAAACCAATAAGATGTTATACAATATTTCCTGTAGTTCTTACACTCATCATTGCTTTTAGCTGTTTTTTGTCTGAATATCTCACAAAGAGAATAAATTGTGACCTTGACCTTTCTTCAAGGTATTACCACCTTTGAAATATATATATATATATATATATATATATATATATATATATATATATATATGTATATACATGCGCGTGCATATGTATATATATTATGTGTATATATATATATATGTATATGCATATATATATATATATATTGTATGTATATGTACATATATGTATATCTATATCTATATCTATGTCTATATATATGTATACATGTATTTATGCATATGTATGTATATATATATATATATATATACTGTTATATATATATATATATATATATATGTACGCCTAGGTGTGTGTGTTTGTGTGCGTGTGTGTGTGTGTGTGCGCGTCTGTGTGTGTGTCAAAATAACATTTTATTTTAACAGTGAATATTGATCGATGCAGTGTTCAAACGTACGTATTGTCCATGTAACAAAAAGCATAAATAGAATATACAGTACCAACGACAAGTGTAAAAAAAATTGTAAAAAGAATTCTTTTGTGTGAGATATTGAATCAATAATAATTCAAGAACTTTTTTTAGTTTGCTCTTAGAATCACAGTATTATATCGCTTTTAGCACCAAACAATGGAACTTGAAGGTAATCAATTCTTGCCATATTTTGACTATTTTAACTCATAGCAGCTTGTAATGGCTGAAGTTCACAAAATAATAGTTTAAAACGAAAACTGGCACTGTATGACGTGGGGATCGATACCATATTAATTCAGTTATATTTTGATGTTCTAAGAGATCTAAATATTAATTTTGCTGAAAGGGATGTTAGAACATAATCTGTAAACACCAAAGTTATTTGGAATATTTCGGAATAAAATAACATAAGATACGTAATGATATTTTTGGTGAATATAAAAATAGTGTACGAGAAAGGTTCGTAACTCTTCCATGTGACTATAGCTATTCACAGATTATTTCAACTATATGAATTACATACATTACTACACAAGGTACATCTATATTATATATACTTGTTGCAGTTATGTAGCAAGTCTTTCTTTGTTGTTGATGTGTGCAGTTGTTCGAATTAACTAAAAGCTTAGTCACAACCTCCTTTCTAATGCACATGTAACAAATTAAATTCTATATCATTCTCTATGTCTTGGATGTTAAAACTAAAAGTTTTAGTGGTATAAGTATTAGATATTATTTGCATCGAATCTACTCCTTAAAAATATACTATATTATAGTTGTTATATCACAGAAAGAGGATCGAAAATTAATTGGATAGAAAACACGCAGTGTTTAAATAGAATTCAATATTTCAATCAGTTTTATTGATTCAAAGAAACATTATGAAATGATCTTGCTAGAAATAAGTGAAACTTGTAAATAGATTTCTCTACATGATGCAGAACCGGATATATATATGAGGTCCTTTGGGACATTTCAACATGAAATAGACAAAGATAGATCAAAACAACATGAAATATTTGCAGTATTCACCTTGAGAGTAATTCTTATAGTAAACAGACAATTAAGAAGAGGTTAATTTGGTACTATTTGACGACGCCATTCATTTGAAATCCTACGGTCGAATACAAAGCAGACGTTATAGGTTTCTGGTGAATTGAATCCGTGACTATGTTTTGATTTCAAATTGTTGATTACTCACTTCACACGTTGTTATCTCAATCTCATTCCTTTTACGGCATGTGTAAAAAGTGCTGGACAAAAATCACTACAGATATTTTAGTGTAGTATAATGGAAGGTAAACAAGTTGTTTCGGTTATGTACATTAATGATGTTATGTGATTCCCTTTACTAATAAAATAAAAAAAATATGAAAGCTTTATAATCAAATTTGCTTCAGTATGAAGCTTTGATTTTACATAAAAGCAAAAAAAAAAAAAAAAACTACCAACAAAAGTAAAGAACAAAAATAGTTTGAGTGGTGACGAGG
Source organism: Eledone cirrhosa (assembly GCA_964016885.1). Classification (NCBI taxonomy): domain Eukaryota; kingdom Metazoa; phylum Mollusca; class Cephalopoda; order Octopoda; family Eledonidae; genus Eledone; species Eledone cirrhosa. Next base: position 16,519,059 of record OZ024745.1, read on the forward strand.
GCAGATGCGTGTGTGGTTTTTCTATCGTTGATATCTTTAATCACGGCTTTTATTGTAACTGTAATCTCCATTTGTCTTTCGTTTTTCTTATCACTTCTACGTGCCAACATCTTCTCTTCTCAATCTTTTCTATGTTTCATCTACCTGTCATTCACCTCACAACATTACTTTTCTCCTTACCGACACTGGCCAATGATTTCTGTTCTTGTTCTTAAAATGAACGTCTTTGCAAATACGGGGCCATATGAGACTGATTTGAGGAATATCATGACTAAATCCATACGACCCATACCAAGGGTTTCCACACAGGTCCAATTATATTTACAAAATTTCGGTTCATTTGAAATTCTTGGTAAAATATAATTTCCTAATATTTTACACAGTGGGAATTCCACTCTCTTAACCATATAGCTATATTTGTTTATACATATCTTCCTCTACACTTTCTCATATATTTGATGTTTTGCTTACGTTCCTGCAAATAATCATTGACGTTGATAATCCCTAACTAGATTGAGTTTCAAGCTAACTGATGCGAAGCGGTTTTTTTTTCCATTTCAACATTTGAATAGGATTATGTTTCCCTATAAAGTTGAGATTATAATCGTTACTACATTACAATACCTATTATAAACACATAATTCCCGAACCAATGTGAAGCCTCTTATGTGATTCATAGACCTATAAATAATGGCCAAACATCTCTGAAATCAAACCGCACTGTCTTAAACAGGAAAGAAATTTGAATTACATGATGTCTAAAACAAGGCAGTAAAATCAGTGCCAGAATAAATTTTGATCATAGGTCAGCTGAGTGAAAGCAGAAAGAAGAATAAATAACATCAACAATACGATTATTTCTATTCAATATTAGTGTAGAGGAGCTTTCATATGTACAAGGAGAATTACTATTAAACATTAGTAATACTATGAACAAAGATGTGGAATTAGCGGATATATTGAAGTGTCGTGTAGAATCCCATGTGGTATTAGCTCCGTCTACTCGGGATTCAAATCTTGTCGAAGTCATCTTTGCCCTCTAATATTTTGGAGTTGATAATATAAATTACCAGTCTCCTACTAGGGTTGGTTTAATCAATTATGCCCTTCCAGCAAATATGCTGGCCTTGTGCCTAAGTTAGAAATCAATATTTAGAAGTTAATAAATTAAATACAAATGAAGAACTGTGCTCGATTCTTTTCTTTTCCTTCTCTTTCCTCTGAATTGGCAACGTTGCATTGTGGGAAGGGTTTTGAGGGACCTCTGCGATGCCCTCCTCTCCAGAAATAAGAAAGCATATTAACTACATAAGGTTAACCGCCAATAGATTAAAGCAGCGTCTTTACATGCATACACATTCTTTTCGTTACCCTCTAAGAAGGAATATGACGTCACTTTCAGCTTATATCTGGAGTCTAAAAGACAACCACACCTAATATAAGTTAAACTGGGAGATCCTAGCTAGGGCTAGATCGTATAACGGAAATAAAAGACCATGTGACCTCTGCGCCGCTGAGGTCCTGGAAATACTCTACGCCAACAAAAAATATGAGGCAATTTCGGCTTGTAAACATAAATTGCACAAAACTTTCCAGTATTACAGCCCCACGTTATACCCTAACGAATAGTACGATCTATACGTGGATATTTTACGTCTTGATGTGGTAGCTAAGTATATGTTTTGTTTATACCATTACTTATTTGCATAGGTAAGTATATATTACCTGTATGTTTTGTGAAGGTACGTATACCTTCTTGTACGTATATTTGATTGTATATGTTATGGCGTATAATTTTATATATTCTGGTTCATATGGTTTGGTTATGTGTATACGGGAGTTTTAGGTCTGTGTGAGTATGCACGTTCGTACGTATGTATGGTGTGTGTATATGTGTAATTCATGTTTTGGTTGACTTACGTCTCCGAACAATTGTGTGTTTACATGTAGGTATGTGCGTGCGCTTGTTATATAGGTATTTATTTATTTATATACGTTTATTTAATTATTTATTTATTTGTATACACCATACGCACACACACATATTTATATGTGCGTGGTTTTGTATACCTATGGTAAGTGTTTTCGCGTATGCTTGTGTATGTACGTATTTGTATGCGTGTATGTATTCGTTTAATTTCTATTACCTCTGTATTGTATTTATTTACTTTGTTCTTAACTCTGAAGCGGAGATTCATTCGGTCTCCGAGTTAGAATCTTAGTCTACGACTTCTGCTATACCATTTACGTGGTTTTGTATTTGCTTGCAATTGTTCTCCACGCTCCACATATGACGTATTATCTTCGTTTTTTTTCGTTCATTGCCAGAGAACGTCTCTATGAACCACCTAAGAGAACATTAGTCTACGACCTCTTTTTTACCATAAACGTGGTTGTGTCTTTGCGCGTAATTGTTTTTCGCCGCTCCTATTAATGACGTATTATATTCGTTTTTCCCCGTTCTTTGCCAGCGAACATTTCCACGAACCAAAGTATCGTCTTCCTGTCTTCCTCCGGTTCCAACGTTTTTTGAAATAACCACTTCTGCGTTTACAGATTGACTTTGTTAGTTTCAGAAGATCCCGTTAAGGGAGAAAGCAGCGATTCTTTGCTTAAACTTTAATCTGTTATTTTAATAAATATATATATACGTTATTAATAAATGGAAACTATATTTATAAAACCATATTTATTTCATTATACATATTTCAGGGATATCACTTTAAATTATGGTATGCCTTCATCAGACAAAATACAATATATAACAGTTTTACAAATAGCTTTGACGTACCCTTTTAAAATGCAACCATATATATGTATATATATGTATATATGTATATATATATATATATATATATATATATATATATATATATATATATATATATATACAGAGAGAGAGAGAGAGAGAGAGAGAGAGAGAGAGAGAGAGAGAGAGAGAGGAGAGAGAAAGAGAGAGATATTGAGAGAGAGAGAGAGAGAGAGAGAGAGAGAGAGAGAGAGAGAGAGAGAGAGAGAGAGAGAGAGAGAGAGAGTGGAATGTTAACTAGTTTAGAAGGACATAAAAATATGATTAAAAAATCAGAAAAATGGGATGCAAAAATGGCGGAGGAAATAACCTAATACTTGAAAGACGAGTATGTATTTCAACAAATGTATGAGTGGGCTATATATATATATATATATATATATATATATATATATATATATATAACTGTAATATGAATTTCGGATTATAATAGTTTGTAAATTATATATAATTTTGTTGTATTAAAAGAAAAAAACGAGTGCTTCTGAAATTATATATTTTTAATGCATTGTTGTCAAATATTCATTTATTTGCTGATAAGCAACATAAATGTCTCATATTAATTTTGAAAATATATTTGAAATTCTATTGTTGTTCTCGTTTATACTTAAGTACGTGATTCTAACAGAAATTGGAAGCATAATAGAAATTTCTTGAAATATACACAGCAATCATAGCGGATGGTATCGTGCCTGTACAAAAGAATATAAACTACTTAAGGCTTAAAATATGTAGCTTCATCGCTTTGTGTTTCAAGCTTCAACAAGCCTGAACAGTTTTCCGTTTAAATGTGGCTTAAGTATTAGGTGTCCTACCATGTTGTGACGGTAAAACCACTGTACGGTTGCTAGGATTCCCAGAAATACCTGTTCCCATCAAGTCCTACTTTTCAGGCTGAAAATGTATATCTAGATATTTATGAGTGTATCGATTTGATAATAGGTGAAAAATAGCTGACCTGGGCATAACACCAATAACAAACACAGGAGCAGCAACTGCAGCAACCGATGTTGCTATTTCCACTATGTACTTTGCTCATTCTACTTCGTGACGTCATATCGTCTCTGCTGTGAATAACTGTTTATAGACATTAGGTTTCTAATGGAGAGATATCATCACACTAGACTGGGCAGTAGGGCGGTGGAGTGGCAGATCTATTAGAGCGCTAGATAAAATAGTTTTCACTTTCCGATCGGAGTTCAAAATCTGCAAAAGTCAACTTTGTGTTGCCCCCAGCCAGGGTCGATAAAAAGTCGTACCAGTCAATTACTGGGGTCCATAATATAATCAGCTTCTATTTTCACCCAAAGGTGAGGAGGCTGCTGAAATGCATTACTGTATTTTGCTTCGATCCTCTTCGATCCACATTGATCTTTATCATTCTTAGATTGATAAGATAAGGTACAAATCATGAACAGCGATCCATTTAATCGGATATATATGTATGTATGTATGTATGTATGTATGTATGTATGTATGTATGTATGTATGTATGTATGTATGTATGTATGTATGTATTTCTCTCCCCGCCCCCTCTCTCTCTTTAAACGTGAACCTAATAAACTACCATTTGTACTGCCTCTGTTTTTTGTTCCTGTCTAATATTTAACTATATATATATATATATATATATATATATATATATATATACATATATATGTGTGTTTAATGGTAGCTATGATGTGTCCATAGGCGGTATGCCAGTTGAGCACTCTATGTTGTTACAGAGCAGAGTGTGATATAATATAAAACGAAAAATCAGTGATGCATCTGGACTCAGTTTATCGTGTATTACAATTGATTTGCCGGCAGATAGCTCGAGACACGATCATTGTATGGATCTGTCTGATTCTAGATCTGCAGGTTCTTCGGACACATGCAATACTTTCGGAACAAATTTTCTCACTGAGGTGTTAGCTTCAAAAAACATCTCCCTATCTTGTCTTGCTATTGGCTGTTGTTTTTCTACGTCATCATAAATTCTGGTCAATATTCTACTATATATATATATATAGTAGAATAATCGAGTATCGAAAAATCGGCGCACGAGTTCACGATAAACAAAATTCGACATGAGTGGCAGAGGGCTCAATAATTCAGATAAATCAGAGCTATAACTATCGTTAAAATACCAACACACAAAGATTATGTCTAAAATCACCCATACAACCAAAAAATTACGATCAGGAAGATTCGGGTCACTCAGATAAAATATCAATAAATCAATAAATCATATGAATGTAAAAAGCTTACCCGGACCCACTAGAAAGATGGTAAATCTAGCTTCTTGGGTTTCTGTAATTCCTTAAACCGCTCCCTATCAGCCCACATAAAAATATATAAGACTTCTAGAGAGCGGCGGACAGGAATACTTTATCAACGGGCTTTGTCCAAACGAATAAAAAAGCCAACCCTAGTTGAAACGCACATGGAATCCAGCAGTGGAGATAACCTCTATATCTTCGAAAGATATTCGGGAATGTGGGAAATCACATATCGAATAAGAGTGCTCAATAGACATGTTAAAATAAACAGGAGCTATTCATATATATATATATATATATATATATATATATATACATATATATATACATATACATACACTCATACATACACACACACTCATATATACACACATATATATGTGTATATAAATACACACAAACACATACACATACACATATATACATACGCACATAAATATCAACACATCCATACATACACATACATATATACAACCACACACACATATATACACACATACAGACACATAGAAACATAAATATAAATACATATACAAACACACATATACATACATATATATACATATATATACATATACATATATATATATGTTTGTACAAGCATACACATACACAAACATAGCCATACACACATACATATACATACATACATACATGCACACAATCATACATATATACACACGTACATACATACACATACATAAATGCACTCCTCTACATATTCACACACGGAAATAAATATGAGAAAAAAAATATATATATATATATAAAAAAAAAGAAGACATTTTTGACAGCTATACAAACTGAAGTAACTGGACAGACACGCGTGGTAAGTAATACACACAAATGCACGTATACATACGTACGAAATAGTAAATACATACACACACTCTCGCACATAAATATACATATACAAATACATAAACACATACATACACATACACAAATACATGCACAAACACGCACACGCACACGTATACAATTATACACACACATATACACACACATATGTATATGTAATTATATACACATACATATATATATATATATATACATAAATATAAAAATACGATAAACGAACATCAACGGCCCTCGCAAGTAAGGTGTGGGAACTCAAGGATAGTAACATCCCGTACTCTATTGATTGGTCTATATTAGACCATTCGAGGGAGTACCAAAGGGGCACAAAGAATCGTTCTTTGTGTACCACAGAAAAGTATAGGATTTTGCTAAACTGGAGAGCCACTTCCGCTTGCCTTAACTCAAAGACTGAGATCTTCAGATGCTGTCTTCATCTGAAATCGCATCTGATCTGTAACTGGATTGACACTCCTATGATAAATCAACCGCCCTGAACTCCCTCTCTGCTCTTTACTTCTGCTACGGTTTTTATTTTGCTGAATCTACGTTCTGTACTCTTGTATATATTATTTTTTCTCCCTTACCTCCCCTTATATTTCACCTTTTCCTATGCCCCCCCCCCCCATATATTCTCTTTACCTTGCCCTTCACATACCTATGTATATGTGTGTATATATATATATAAATATATATATATATATATGTCTGTATATATATATATATATATATATATATATATATATATATATATATATATATATATAGTTATGTAATAAACAACATAAGGCAATTATTCCATTTACCAGTGGTTTCTTAAAAGCAAAAGATTTTGCTTTCAATCCTCAGAATGAAAAAATCCTGGTCTGTTTATTGAATTTGGATTTTAAAAACAAAAATGCAATATATATGAAAGTGAGGCTGGAGAAGGAAGAAGGAAAGGAAAAATAAAATAAAACTACACATGCAAACACACACACAAAAACACGCACACTCACACACAAATACATACATACACACACACATATATATATATATATATATATATATATATATATACATATATATATATATATATATAAATATATATATATATATATATATATATATATATATATATATATATATATATATATAAATATATATATATATATATATATATAAATATATATATATATATATATATATATACATATACATACACTTATACATACACACACACACATATATACACACATATATATGTGTATATAAATACACACAAACACATACATATACACATATATACATACGCACATAAATATCAACACATCCATACATACACATACATATATACAACCACACACACATATATACACACATACAGACACATAGAAACATAAATATAAATATATATACATACACACATATACATACATATATATATATATACATATACATATATATATATGTGTGTACAAGCATACACATACACAAACATAGCCATTCACACATACATACACATACATAAATGCACTCCTCTACATATTCACACACCCAAATAAATATAAGAATAAAAAATAATTATATATATATATAATAAAAAAAAAGACATTTTTGACAGCGATACAAACTGAAGGTAACTGGACAGACACGCGTGGTAAGTAATACACACAAATGCACGTATACATACGTACGAAATAGTAAATACATACACACACTCTCGCACATAAATATACATATACAAATACATAAACACATACATACACATACACAAATACATGCACAAACACGCACACGCACACGTATACAATTATACACACACATATACACACACATGTATATGTAATTATATACAAATACATATATATATATATATATACATAAATATAAAAATACGCACACACACATATATGTATACATACACACACACATAGACATACATAGCTATACAATTATACACATACAAATACGTACATATCATAAACACGCACAACCAAATACAAACACACACACACACATACATATATATATATATATATATATATATATATATACATACATATACATACACATATACATGTGTGTGTCTGTAAAACTCAGTCTTAGATTATTCATATGAACCTTACATATATATAGTAGTAAGGTAATAAAGTTATAAGCAACATAAAGCAATTATTCCATTCACCAGTGGTTTCTTAAAAGCAAAAAATGTTTCCTTCAATCTTCAGAATGAAAAAAACCTGGTCTATCTACATATACATACATATACACACACAAATATATATATATATATATATATATATATATATATATATATATATATATATATATATATACAATATTAAATAAATGGAAACTATATTTATAAAACCATATTTATTTCATTATATATATTTCAGGGATAACATATCAACAATATGCCATGCCTTCTTCAGACAAAATACAATATAAACAGTTTTATAGATAAATAGATTCGACATACCGTAACAACATCGACTTGCATTTGAGAAGGTTGATTTGGCAGCGAAAAAATTGTACACAGAGAGAAAGAAAGAGAGAAAAGGCAGAAAACGAAGAAAAAGAAGAAAAAGAAGAAATGCATGGAACAAAATAGAGAGATAGAAAGATAGATAAAGAGAAGAACTTCATGTAAAGAAACAGAGAGAGATATATATATAGAGAGAGAGAGGAAATAGAGATAGATACATATATATAGAAAACTAGGTAGTGGGACGTCTGTTGAGTAAACGTATCAATGATACATTTATTTATTTATTTATTTATTTAGCTCTAGTATTAATGTAAGGGAGATATATGGAGAGAAACCAGCTGTTATATAGAGAGAAAAAAATATATAGAGAGAAAAAATTTAAAAATAACCAGACATAGGCGAGGCGTAAAAAACCCTATGTTTTAATGTAGAGGTATTAGTATTTATAAAAACCAGCCACTATATTGTAAATATCAGTATTCCTGAATGAGACATGTATCCATAAAGTGTGAAAATTAATGATCTTATGTTTAGTTTTTTAAAAAAATTCATATGTTTATGTGATAACTACAAACATCTATGTGAATTTACATGATCAACTCTGCAAACCCTAAGTTCACGGAAAACATTCTCATTGTGGCATAAAAATTTAAGTATACATATATGTGTATATATATACACACAAATATATATAGAGTCAATATTACTATTCCTGTCTTTACTCTACAAGATTATCTATCAAGCAGAAATAGAGAGCAGATTTCAATATACTAATAAAAATATATATCAGAAACAAAACTAAAAAATAACAATAATAATAATAAGTAATAATAAAATAGAAAACTAAAAAAATATTACGAAAGAATATTACATATTAAAAATATTACATATTAAAAAATATTAAAAATAAAAATATTAGAAAATACTACAATAATAAAAATAAAAATAAAAATAAACCACAAAGATCAACCCTTCAAAATCAATTGACAATATATTGCCAAGTTCATTATAAGCATCAGAGTCGAAAAACAGATAAAGCCAAAAATTATCTATCAAATCGCATCTAGCAAAGATCATTTCAAAAAGTTTAGGATGCCCATTTGGTCTACATGTGTTCTTATATTTAATATAGAAGTTTATCTAGTGTAACGTTTATTCGAAATATTTGGAGCATCAACTTTTAGGGTAGCTTAATTTTTCATGAAGAATGTTTAAATAAAAATAAAAATAAAAATAAAAAGAATAAAAAGAAGGAATCAAAGATTTATCGGCTTGTTTCCCATATAATTATAAATCAAACTAAATATACTACATTTTAAATTTAAATTTATATTTAAACGTTGAGTTTAATCTATGTTTGCAGCAACTGAATAAATTTGTCCGTAGATTAAGGGAATTTTTAGATTTTAGTATAAAGAATATCTCCTCTGCGCAGAGGTCACATGTCTCAGAGGATGAATTAAAAGGAATCCCTCTTGAGACTATATTCCAAGCCGTCGAATATCTAACGTTATCTAGCTTAAGTTGCCAGAGTACGCCTGATAGTGCCGTTGAAGATTTTTTGCTTGGATCTGTGAAAGAATTCTTGTGGTTATTATAGCGAAGTTTAAATTCCGTCGATGTGGAACCGACGTAGTTAAAAGAATTAGAGTCAGTATTAACATTACAATTGTATACTATATTTTTAACTAAGCAGTTGTTATTTAACGGACATTTAGATCTATCTCTACAGTTACATTTGTTAACTTGTATATTATTTATGCTATTATCACTAGGTTTTAAGTTCCTATTATTTATTCTATTAATATTTTGTGCTAAATTTTTGGTGGATGAGTAGGTTTGCCCCCCCTTTCTCACTAAACATTAAAACCCACATCGCTAAACTATTTTTTAAAGCTCTTGATAATCGCTTCCCTAGAACACATAGGTATCACTCAATTTTCAATAGACATACAATTAAATTAACCTACATCTAAATGTCCGTTAAATAACAACTGCTTAGTTAAAAATATAGTATACAATTGTAATGTTAATACTGACTCTAATTCTTTTAACTACGTCGGTTCCACATCGACGGAATTTAAACTTCGCTATAATAACCACAAGAATTCTTTCACAGATCCAAGCAAAAAATCTTCAACGGCACTATCAGGCGTACTCTGGCAACTTAAGCTAGATAACGTTAGATATTCGACGGCTTGGAATATAGTCTCAAGAGGGATTCCTTTTAATTCATCCTCTGAGACATGTGACCTCTGCGCAGAGGAGATATTCTTTATACTAAAATCTAAAAATTCCCTTAATCTACGGACAAATTTATTCAGTTGCTGCAAACATAGATTAAACTCAACGTTTAAATATAAATTTAAATTTAAAATGTAGTATATTTAGTTTGATTTATAATTATATGGGAAACTAGCCGATAAATCTTTGATTCCTTCTTTTTATTCTTTTTATTTTTATTTTTATTTTTATTTAAACATTCTTCATGAAAAATTAAGCTACCCTAAAAGTTGATGCTCCAAATATTTCGAATAAACGTTACACTAGATAAACTTCTATATTAAATATAAGAACACATGTAGACCAAATGGGCATCCTAAACTTTTTGAAATGATCTTTGCTAGATGCGATTTGATAGATAATTTTTGGCTTTATCTGTTTTTCGACTCTGATGCTTATAATGAACTTGGCAATATATTGTCAATTAATTTTGAAGGGTTGATCTTTGTGGTTTATTTTTATTTTTATTTTTATTATTGTAGTATTTTCTAATATTTTTATTTTTAATATTTTTTAATATGTAATATTTTTAATATGTAATATTCTTTCGTAATATTTTTTTAGTTTTCTATTTTATTATTACTTATTATTATTATTGTTATTTTTTAGTTTTGTTTCTGATATATATTTTTATTAGTATATTGAAATCTGCTCTCTATTTCTGCTTGATAGATAATCTTGTAGAGTAAAGACAGGAATAGTAATATTGACTCTATATATATTTGTGTGTATATATATACACATATATGTATACTTAAATTTTTATGCCACAATGAGAATGTTTTCCGTGAACTTAGGGTTTGCAGAGTTGATCATGTAAATTCACATAGATGTTTGTAGTTATCACATAAACATATGAATTTTTTTAAAAAACTAAACATAAGATCATTAATTTTCACACTTTATGGATACATGTCTCATTCAGGAATACTGATATTTACAATATAGTGGCTGGTTTTTATAAATACTAATACCTCTACATTAAAACATAAGGTTTTTTACGCCTCGCCTATGTCTGGTTATTTTTAAATTTTTTCTCTCTATATATTTTTTTCTCTCTATATAACAGCTGGTTTCTCTCCATATATCTCCCTTACATTAATACTAGAGCTAAATAAATAAATAAATAAATGTATCATTGATACGTTTACTCAACAGACGTCCCACTACCTAGTTTTCTATATATATGTATCTATCTCTATTTCCTCTCTCTCTCTATATATATATCTCTCTCTGTTTCTTTACATGAAGTTCTTCTCTTTATCTATCTTTCCATCTCTCTATTTTGCTCCATGCATTTCTTCTTTTTCTTCTTTTTCTTCGTTTTCTGCCTTTTCTCTCTTTCTTTCTCTCTGTGTACAATTTTTTCACTGCCAAATCAACCTTCTCAAATGCAAGTCGATGTTGTTACGGTATGTCGAATCTATTTATCTATAAAACTGTTTATATTGTATTTTGTCTGAGGAAGGCATGGCATATTGTTAATATGTTATCCCTGAAATATATATAATGAAATAAATATGGTTTTATAAATATAGTTTCCATTTATTTAATATTGTATATATATATATATATATATATATATATATTTGTGTGTGTATATGTATGTATATGTAGATAGACCAGGTTTTTTTCATTCTGAAGATTGAAGGAAACATTTTTTGCTTTTAAGAAACTACTGGTGAATGGAATAATTGCTTTATGTTGCTTATTACTTTATTACCTTACTACTATATATATGTAAGGTTCATATGAATAATCTAAGACTGAGTTTTACAGACACACACATGTATATGTGTATGTATATGTATGTATATATATATATATATATATATATGTATGTGTGTGTGTGTGTTTGTATTTGGTTGTGCGTGTTTATGATATGTACGTATTTGTATGTGTATAATTGTATAGCTATGTATGTCTATGTGTGTGTGTATGTATACATATATGTGTGTGTGCGTATTTTTATATTTATGTATATATATATATATATATGTATTTGTATATAATTACATATACATGTGTGTGTATATGTGTGTGTATAATTGTATACGTGTGCGTGTGCGTGTTTGTGCATGTATTTGTGTATGTGTATATATGTGTTTATGTATTTGTATATGTATATTTATGTGCGAGAGTGTGTGTATGTATTTACTATTTCGTACGTATGTATACGTGCATTTGTGTGTATTACTTACCACGCGTGTCTGTCCAGTTACCTTCAGTTTGTATCGCTGTCAAAAATGTCTTTTTTTTTTATTATATATATATATAATTATTTTTTATTCTTATATTTATTTGGGTGTGTGAATATGTAGAGGAGTGCATTTATGTATGTGTATGTATGTACGTGTGTATATATGCATGATTGTGTGCATGTATGTATGTATGTATGTATGTATGTATATGTATGTGTGAATGGCTATGTTTGTGTATGTGTATGCTTGTACACACATATATATATATGTATATGTATATATATATATATATATGTATGTATATGTGTGTATGTATATGTATTTATATTTATGTTTCTATGTGTCTGTATGTGTGTATATATGTGTGTGTGGTTGTATATATGTATGTGTATGTATGGATGTGTTGATATTTATGTGCGTATGTATATATGTGTATATGTATGTGTTTGTGTGTATTTATATACACATATATATGTGTGTATATATGTGTGTGTGTGTATGTATGAGTGTATGTATATGTATATATATATATATATATATATATATATATGTGTGTGTGTGTGTATGTATGTTTTTGTGTGTGAGTGTGCGTGTTTTTGTGTGCGTGTTTGCATGTGTAGTTTTATTTTATTTTTCCTTTCCTTCTTCCTTCTCCAGCCTCACTTTCATATAGATTGCATTTTTGTTTTTAAAATCCAAATTCAATAAACAGACCAGGATTTTTTCATTCTGAGGATTGAAAGCAAAATCTTTTGCTTTTAAGAAACCACTGGTAAATGGAATAATTGCCTTATGTTGTTTATTACATAACTATATATATATATATATATATATATATATATATATATATATATATATATATATACTATAAATTATGTCCTTAGAATCATTTCAACATAATCTCCACATCAACATAATAAACCACACAAAAAAACAATTAAACCAGGCTATAAGATTAAAAGGCACCTATGAAGAAATAATAGATAAATAAACGACAGCCATCTATTCGCGATCAACAGCTATAGAATATTTACCCAGCATTTCAATAGCACGTGGAAATCGATTAAATATATCGTCAACCATACACAATTCGGTATAAAATTATAGTATATTGCTCTGATTATTTAATTTATTAATTCATCATTGAGCCACATCGTGAATGTTTGCCAAAAACATATCTATGACTTTGTCTAGTTTGTGTATATGCGCATCTTTATATATATATATATATATATATATATATATAATATAGAAATGGCTTCTACAGGATTAGAACTGTTTCATTCATGAAAAATCATCAGGAAGCCGACTGTCCAAGTAATGTGGTGGTATTTATATCTTTTCTGGTGGTAGGTGAGGATGGTGATTGGGATGAGTAGAGGTCATTGGTTGATGGGTTTAAGGAAAAGGGAAATCTTTAAAAACTATATTTAGAGTAACAAATATAGTTTTATTCTATATTAAATATTTACACTCTGCTTTGCATTGAGTACCTTACTTACTGTAACACGGGATAAACTTATATATATATATATATATATATATATATATATATATATATATATATATATGTATGTGTGTGTGTCTCTGTGTGTATATATATATATATATATATTGGATAGTTTGTTCCCTCGTATATAGCAGTAGAAATGTGAAAGATGCCTCTGCCTATATTCTTGTTACTTAAATGTGAATGAGTTTCGTTTGTTTATATATACATTATTACATTTTAAACTTGATCCAATGAAAATCAAATAAGAGGTCGTTGATATGTCTCCATTTGTATGATTACAGATTTGAATATTAAAATGGAAGAGCTGTTTAATTCATTACGAAACAACAACCACAAACAAAACAAACGAAAAAAAAACCAAACAAACAAGAAATTAAGCAGATATATATTTCCATTCTATTGTGAAATGGGATTTGCAATTCTGTAATAAAACTAATCTCTGGGGTAATATCGACGTAAGCGAAATAAGATGTCTGCCACCTAGAACTGTAACTAAAATGGTCACAAATCTAACTGACAACAATGATTTATTACTAACACATAACGTGACCCGTTACAAAATGGGGTGGGACTCTATTTGGTATACGTTTTTCTCAAGAGAATTAATAGGCTAAATGTAGTGTTAATATCTCAACTAGAAAGATACCGAAACCTGTACATCTACGCATATGTAGTTATATACGTACATATTCCCTGCTTTGTGTGATGAAGTTTATAAAAGTTGTTATTTTACGAGTTTGTGCAGGATATATATATATATATATATATATATATATATATATATATATAAATATAGACAATCGATAGACTTTCGTCAAATCAGACCGAGGAAACAATGTTTCCGTTGGTCTTTCAAATTGCTAATACTATCTATCGGTCGCAAATCCATATAGAAGGAGCAATGTGAAATAAAGTGTCTTGCATAACGCATCACTCGATCAAGGAATCGCATTCACAACCTCATGATTGTGAATCCAATTCTCTTACCACTCAGCCACGTGCCTTCGCACACACACACACACACACACATATATATATATATGTATGTGTGTGCGTGTGTGTGTGTGTGTGTGCTATTTCGACCACCAGTATAAACCTGATAAACACCAGGAAAAGTTAGGATTAAAGACTTACAATAACCCCCCAAGCAACCCAGCTTTATTACATTTGAAAAATGATGTACGTGAACTCATACAGAGTATCAAAGTTTGAAAGAGAAACAACTCCTTCCAAACATATTTGAAGATTTTTAATAGAAACAGGGTCAAATATCCTATTCTCACTGCATCTAACTTTGGTAAATTACGTAGCCGTAGTAATATAAACAATCCAGAAGTTGCAATTGTGTCAATAGAGGCTACTGCCCTCAAGCCGGGATATGTCTATCAAGCAATATTGTTTACAAATGTAAGGGTAACCCACCCAGTACTAGTAAGATTTACATAAGGTTAACTGCAAATAGATTTATGCAGCGTCTATACATGTGCTCGCATTCATTTCGAAAACTTTTAAGAGAGAATATGACTTCAATATCAACCTATATCGTAAGATTAAAAGACAATAACATCCGGTATAGGTTACACTGGGAAATCTTTACTAAAGCTAGATACTATAACGGAAATGAAAGGCCGTGTGACATTTGTGCCGCTGAAGCACTGGAAAACCTTTACGCCAACGAACGAATCTTAAACAAACACTCTGAGGCAATTTCGGCTTGTAGCTTGTAAGCATAAACTGTATAAAACATTACTATATCCTTTACCACGGATGGTAGGGACACTTTGCTGATGATATACGTCATGATGTGATAGCTAAGGACGATCTACATTTATACTCAATATACATACACACATATATATATATATATAGTGGTTAGTGATTAGAGCAGTAGGCTTGCAATCGAAAGGTTGTGAGTTCAATTCTCGGACCGGGTGATGTGTTGTTTCCTTGAGCAAGACACTTTATTTCACGTTGCTCCAGTTTACTAAGCTGAAAATGAGTACCAGCAATAGCTGGAGGTTTAACCCTGCGATGGACTGGCTTCCTGTCCAGGGGGGAGTCTTGTACTCTCAGTCGCTTCACACCATGAAACCGGGATAAGCACCGGCCAAGTGAGCCTTCTGGTTTCAGACAGACTTTAGACTTACGGCCTGTCCGCCCAGCCAGTGGGATGGCGTCATCGTATGGCTAAAACAGCACGGGCTGTGATCAGCGGCGCCGAATGGCGCCCGACAGACTGGTCGGTCAAGGTGATCAAGGTGATATATATATATATAACTGAACAAAAAGGAAAATATAACTGAACAAAAAAGAAAAACGAACACAGACATATACATATATGTGTTCAAATCGTAAGGGACCAGATTCGCTAAGGTGAAAAGTATACTAACTATAGACAATGGGTTTGCCAGACTCAATTTGAGAATAAATCAAGAAAAATAAATACAAACCAGAATTGTGGTAATTACCAATCAACCGAAACAGTTTTGATAATACTGTTTCGCAAATTTAATTGTGAAGAGAAATACCAAAATTCTAGCTCATCAGATTATATATATGCACACAATCCAGTTTTTAATATACTTAGAAGTGACCAGGATACTTAAAATTCTTCACCCACTGATGAGCTAGAATTTTGGTAGTCTTCTTCACAATTAATATTGCGAAACAGTATTATCAAAACTGTCCGGGTGATAGGTAGTTACCACAATTCTGGTTTGTATTTATTTTTCATGATTTATTATTAAATTGAGTCTGGCAAACCCATTGTCTATAGTTAGTATTCTTTTTATCTTAGCGAATCTGGTCCATTACGATTTGAATACATATATGTATATGTCTGTGTTCGTTTTTCTTTTTTGTTCAGTTATATTATACGGCTCGGAAAAACCTCTTTCCTAGAGCTAATTTTATTGTAAGAGAATATTTGGAGTTTCTAACTCAATACATGCCTTTGATATATATATATATATATATATATATATATATATATATATATATATATATATATATATATATATATATATATATATATATATTTATATTATTATTATTATTATTATTATTATTATTATTATTATTATTATTATTATTATTATTATTATTATTGGCGACCTACGTAGTAAATCGTATCATCGTGAGCTCCGCAAAGGTTTGTTATTTCCGTTTGTTAAAAATTGTAATTTATGGAAAATTTTATTGTTAACTGTTTATAAGCGCACATACATTGTTTTCCGAAAAGGACACCCAAAAAGATTGGGGCCTTGTGCCCAAAATTTAAACTTTTATTATTATCAAAAAATTTCTTTGAAAAAAATGGCTAATTCACCTCTGCACCAAGCAGCTGAAAGCCTTCCTCACAAATTAACACCTCACACCGACACCACCATTGTAAATGTTACTACGTTTGCCAACACAAAAATAAATATAAGCAGTAGCAATATTTTAAATTTGTCTCAGGCAGACATTCATTTCCCGCCATTACCAATGACTGCAGGTGTTAAAGCCTCCACCACCACCACCACCACCGCGACAACCACCACCCCCACCACCACCGCGACAACAGAAACAAAAGAAGAAAAAAATAAATTAACTCGTGATGTCGAAATGAAATCAAGCAAATTGGACTCTTCCCCACCAAAGACGACTGACGTCACCACCACCACAACTGAAACTAAAATTAATATTAACACAAATAACGATAGCAACAACAACAACAATGACATTATAAAAACGACCCTCAGTTTTGCAATAGTAGCAAAACAGTTCGAAGCATTTACGGTAACTCAGGAGGATTTAGAAAATGCCAAACAAATGGTAAAGAAAGATGGGTACACGGTCAGCCTCACCCCCCCACCTAATAAAATGGAGCATCGGCGCCTATGCACCGTGTCGTATCGAACGATAAATGTAAAATCGCGCCGAGTGGAACGGGCATCCGAGTCCCAAATCCAAAAAGCTTTGGGACATGTGTGGGCAAGAAAAACCCACATCAGACGTAGGCAGAAGTATGGAACCGTGGACGTGTTCTTTGAAACACCAGAGGAGGCTAGAGAACACTCCATGACCCCATTAAGAAGTGACGACTTCACACTCGTCCCAAGCTTTTGTGGCCAGAGACTCGTAAAGCAGCAACAACAGAAGCAACTATAACAGCAACAACCCCAGCAACAGTAGCAAAACCAACACCACCACCACCACCAGCAAAACCAACACCACCACCACCCAACGCTTCAGAACTAGCACCAGCGCCTACACCATCCACCACGCCACAACCAAAACTAACGCCTGTGGAGGATTTTCCACTCCCCGGCCTATCACAACTGGCGACAGATTGTGACGATGAGGAGTGGGAAACGATATCCGGAAAAAAAAAGAAACCAAAAAAGAAAAAGTTCTCTTCGTTCCCCCTCCAAAAACAAAATACAGAGGGAAACAAATAAACTAAGAAACAAAAAAGTTAGGACAGATATGCCACCATCCACACCAGCATCACCAACCCCATCAACCCAAACACCAACACCATCACCATCATTAACTCCAACACCACCATCACCTACACCACAAAAGTCACCAAAATGCGAAACAGAAACAAACCCACAACAAACGCAAACAAAACAAAACAACCAAAACGATACACACTACACAGCATTAAATTTGAACAACAAGCAATTATTACACTACATCCAACACAACACCAGCATCACAGAAAAAGACTACACAATAACCCCAAAATTCACACCACCTCCACACATACAAATCACTCGCATCACACAGAAAACGTACATGACACTAAAACAAAAATTCAACAAAGACATCGGAGACTTCCGACAAGCACTCTCCAGGAGGATTTATAAGGACATCCTTCCTGAGGAGGCCACAAGCAGTGAAAAGGATGGAAAAACCTTCCTTCCCCTACGAGAAGTAAGGTAAGTGGTCTTTCCCATCTTTTCCACTCCTTTTCAACATGACCTCACTCAGAATAGGCAGCATAAATGCGCGTGGCTTGGGGTCGTCATGGAAGCAGGGCCACCTGCTTAACGACCTCAGGTCACTAAACATAGATGTAGTGGCCATCAGCGAGAACAGAATCTCCGAAGCACAGGCCTTCGCACCGATCTTCGGCGGCTACGATGTGTACGCATCTCCCAGCCGTCCGGGATCGGGGGGAGGAGTTGCTGTGCTTTTTCGGAGAGGTTTGGATCTTGCCATACGGGCCATCTTCCTGGACCCAGAACGTAAGTTGGTGGTGCTGCACGTGACCAGCGGAGACGGGCAAGCTTTCAGGTTAGTGGCCGTCTATGCCCCGACAGGAGCAGGGCGGCCTGATTTCTTCCGGCGTCTGGAGACCTTTCTTGGAACGTCCCGCTCTTTAGTGTTAGTGGGCGACTGGAACGGGATCTTAGATGCACGCTGGGATTGTGTGGGATTAGTGGATAGGGAAGGAGGGTGCAAGAGTCTCACCAACCTGCTCAGACGTTTTGAACTGTCTGACAGGTACCGAATGGATTTCCCGAATGTACCAATGTGGATGTGGACAAATCGCATAGGGTCATCCAGATCATATCTAGATAGAGTATTTTGTAGGGAAATAGATAGGTCTAGCATAGGCTGTCCACAATTCAAGATATTCAGCTACACGGACCACAAATTCGTGATCTGTGTGCTTGACTTAGATAGGCTTCATAGGCGAGGACCCGGCTACTGGAAGCTAAACGCGTCCTTACCAGCGCGCAAGGCCTACAGAGACCGGATTAGCGAACTAGTTAAGCGGGCGTTGACGGGGGCCATCGTCAACAACAAGTGGTGGTTTGCTCTGAAAAGAGCAATTAGAATAGAGTCCATTAGGTTTAGTAAGACTTTAGCAATAGAGAAAAATAGAGCAGAGGGAGAACTAGTTAGAAAATTAGATGAGGCGCTTAGCAAAGGCATCGCGACCGACGTACTTGCGGCGAAATTAGCCCTTGACCAATTCTTCAATGCAAAGCACGAAGGCTGCGTTGTCAGAGCTAGGGTGCGTGCTCTCAGACACGAGGGGACGAAAGCCGTTCAATGGGCCCGAGTGGCGGAGGCGCGTCGTGGCAACAAAGCCACGATCCGGTCTTTGGTGGACCACGACGGGCGCATGCTACTCGATCTCGGGCAAATGTGTGAAGCTTTTCAGCGACACTTCGCTCAACTGTTCGGGGGCAGTGGCGGGCCGGATCGAGGGATGGACTTTAGTGTCTACCTCGACGGACTGCCGCGGCTTCCGGCCACTGAGGCGGAGTGATGCGAAAAGCCGATAACAACCGCTGAAGTACGGGATGCAATGACTAGTTGCACAAGGGGTAAATCGCCTGGTTTGGATGGTCTGCCCTATGAACTTTACGTACAAATGCCAAACTTGTTCGGAGGCCTCTTGGCGGACGTCTACTGCAACTGGCAACAGAACGGGAGAATTCCCAGCTCTGTGAGCCGAGGAGCGGTGGCGCTGCTGAGAAAGGATCCGAACAAGGGGGATAACATAGATAATTTTAGGCCCATAACTCTGCTAAACACAGAGTTCAAGATTTTGGCCAAGGTGCTAGAAAAGAGGTTGGCGCTTGTCGTTGGTGGTCTGGTGGGAGAGGCATAGACATGCGCCATTCCCGACAGATCCATCCACGACAACCTCCACCTCATGCGATACATCGTAGAGAGGGTAGCTAGGGAACCTGGCACGGGTGGGTCTTTGATCAATTTAGATCAGTCGAAAGCCTTCGATAGGGTCGACCATCGTTACCTAGAGGAAGTCCTGAGGGCGGCTGGCTTTGGGCCCGTCTTCAGAGGCTGGATCGCTGCCATGCACTGCAACATCTGCTCTGTAGTGAGAGTGAACGGTCACCTTTCGGAACCGTTCAACATCATGCGCTCGGTCCGCCAAGGATGTCCCCTCTCGTCCCTCTTGTACGTATTGACTCTCGAGCCATTACTGCACAAACTGGAGACGTTGAGGGGTATCCCGCGCGAACTAGGATGCGGAAGATCCGTGTCAGCATATGCCGACGATGTCACCGTAGTGGTGTCGAACGCCAAACACATCGAGGCGATCGGCACTACACTGAGAGAATACGAAGCGGTGACAGGAGCAATGATCAACCAGGAAAAGTCAGTGGGCCTGCAGCTCGGCACCTGGAGAGGCAGGTCCATGCCGTCCAACAGCGTCGTCGGGCGCTGGACAGACGGACCGGTTAAATTGCTAGGGGTCTGGTTCGGTCCAGACCTCCAGACGGACAAAAACTGGGACGAGGTGACGAGCAGGGTGGCTTCTCTCACCCAGAAATGGGCCGAGAGGAAGCTATCCCTGAAAGGTCGAGCGGAGGTAGCTAACGCGTATATCGCGTCCGTCATCTACTACCGCCTGACCGTCGTACCTTGTCCTAAGCCCCGCCTGACTGCGCTGGAGCGTTTGCTCTTTCGCTTCTTGTGGAAGGGACGCGCTCCGATGGTCAGGGGGTCCATTTGCTGTCAACACCCGCTACGTGGAGGGCTGGGCATGCCGTGGCTGATGATGCGCAGACACGCGCTCAGGCTACGACATCTCCACCTCTTCCTCGACGGTGATCAGGTGTGGTCACCGTTTGCTAGACACGTTTTTCCCCAGCTCGTCTCCTTGACGGAGCTGCAGTCCTGGGTCAAGCGAAAACCGAGAGGGAGCGCTTGGAGACTGGAATGTCTTCAGGCGCTCACAGCCCTCGACCAATCGGGCAATGTGATCGGTGGAAACTCCACCTTGGCGTTCTATAGGGGATTAATGGAGTGGAAGAACGACGACGTACTTGGAGAAACTCTAGGCATCGACGAAAATCAACTAGCCAATCTCTTCGGAAGGACTTTCGGGCCGGGGCCTATGGACAACTTCCAGAAATCCCTGACCTGGCAGTGCTACCGGGGTGCTTTGCCAGTTCGGGATAAACTTTACAGGCATGGAGGTGCCGTCAGCCGGGCATGTCCGAGATGCGCACAGGGCGACGAAACCGTCCTGCACGCACTGGTCCAGTGTCCGAGCATTGCTGACTTGTGGGTTTATGTCGAACACCTGCTGTCACGCGTAGGACGGATCCAGCTATCAGCTGAGTCCATCGTGAGGATTGCCCCGCCCTCTTCCTTTAGCCGGGAAGGGCAGGCAGTTTTTATCTGTCTGGTGGCCATGGCGAAAGAGATAGTATGGTGGACACGTTTGAAAGGGCTGAAGACGAGCACTTACCTCTTCGGTGATGCCCTGATTAACTTTTTCAAATTTCATCTGAAAAGGAAAATCAGGGTAGAGAGGGAAGTGCTCTCTTCCCAGCATTTTGTTGAAAGATGGGTGAGAGAAGCAAGTATGGCCCGAATGAATGGGCCTTCTCTGAGTATGTGTCTGTAAATTAAAGGTGGAAAACTGGGAGAGGGCACTTGCCCTGGTGGTCAGGGCCACTGTGGTCTTTTAATGTGCTTTCTCCACAAATGTCCCTCGGAAGTCTCCCCCCTATTGGGGAATTTTTCTTTGTTATTTTATTTCATCCTCTGTTTTTTTTACACGCAGAAATGCTCATTTGTTCCGTCCTGTATTGTCCTGTACTGTCCTTAATGTATACTTTATGTAAACCCTTGTGGTTAATAAAGAAAACATTATTATTATTATTATTATTATTATTATTAGAAAGTGAGGTTTATTGTTCCTACATGAGTGAAAGTATAGGGAAAAAAGATGAAATAGAAAATGCAATTGGAGTCCTTTTAAAAAAAAAAAATTTATTTGGTTCTTTTACCGGTTTCGCAGTTCTTGTGATTTTCAATAGTTGAATTGAAATGGAGGGTTCGTGGTTTTTCTTTTGAAAAGCACAAGAACTGCGAAACCGGTAAAGGAACCAAATAAATATATATAAAAAAAGACTCCAGTTGCATTTTCGATTTCATCTTTTTTCCTTATACTTTCACTCATGTAGGACAAAAAAACCTCACTTTCTAATAATAATAATAATAATAATAATAATAATAATAATAATAATAATAAGACGCACGAGGTGACGGAGGTCATGAAATCGCTCCCGTAAGTTTTGAATTTTTAACATATTTAAATCATTTGTGAAATAACAACTCTTAGTACAAATGCTACGTAAAGCACCCGGCTTGAGCCCCCAAAAAATTCGGACCCAAAATATATTGTTATAAGGCTCAAATATTCAAATATTCAACTTTGTATTGTACACTGTATATCCAAAAAAAAAATGGCTATAAATGGAAGAAGAAGAACCCCCCCCCTCCTCTCCTCTGGCTACACTATATAGGACAGCTAAACTCACCAACACCAGAAACTAGATACACCACCCACCCCATCATCTGTGTACACTAAACACAACAGCATTTTCACCTTCACCGCCACCGCTCACTACGGCCATCATTACCACCACTATCCCATCACCGCCGCCACCACCCCTTGACTCCTTCACTGCTGCTGCCACCGCTACAGCACCATCACTACAGTAATACGGCTCAAATATTCAAATATTCAACTTTGTATTGTACACTGTATATCCAAAAAAAAAAAAATAAAATGGCTATAAATGGAAGAAGAAGAACCCCCCCCCCCTCCTCTCCTCTGGCTACACTATATAGGACAGCGAAACTCACCAACACCAGAAACTAGATACACCACCCACCCCATCATCTGTGTACACTAAACACAACAGCATTTTCACCTTCACCGCCACCGCTCACTACGGCCATCATTACCACCACTATCCCATCACCGCCGCCACCACCCCCTGACTCCTTCACTGCTGCTGCCACCGCTACAGCACCATCACTACAGTAATACGGTCGCATCACCGCCACCACTGCCTCGGTATCGACATCACCACCACCACTGTCTCAGTATCGCCAACGCCGCCAGTCTCTGCTGGCTACCATTTCCACATTATAGAATTCCTACTACTAACAAAGAGGAAGGCATCAAAATATATACATAGACTCAAAAGAAAAAAGAAAAAAACAAACAACAAAAGCAGCACAGCAACAACAGTAAAAAACGAGAAAAACAGAGAAAAACAAAAACAAAAAAAGAAACCCCAAAAACGTAAAGAAAATAAGAATGAAGAGAGAAGCAGGCGGACGGACAGAGAAGAGGGGGGAAAAAGTAAAACTTAAAAAACAAAAACTAAGTCAGACATTCGAATACTACATTACAATGAAACTTATGCTTATTCATTTTTGGGGCCCTTTCTGCCCGTGTGTTTGTTTGTTTATGTGTGTCCGTATACAGCGTGGTGATAATGCCACACAAGGGCCAAGTGGGATGGCGGATCCACAGATGGCTATGTAAACATACATTCGCCAATCCTCGATAAGAGTGTTTAAATATCGAACATAAACAGTTCGAATAACGGTGAAATGGAGACTAGAACGTCATGTGACAGACTCTCACCCAACAGGTGCCCCCTGGATCAGCAGCAGGAACCTGACTGTCAACCAAATACTGCTGATGTTGGAGGAAGAAGAAGAAGGAAAGGGGCCAGAACCAACTGGACGAAAGAATTGAATAGAACTGTTATGCAATGCTACCTGAAAAGTAACCCCAAGGAGAGGGGCTACAGGAGACGGATGCATAACATCTGGAACGAGATTGGTTTATTTAAATTAGATGAACAAAAATTGGCCGGGCAGGCTCGGGTAATAAGAACTAATGGGTGGATAAGCGAGCTGGAACTGGAGGAACTGAGCAGAGAGAATGGCTTGGAGATGGCGGGTGTAGTATGCCAGACAAGCGAGCCGGCGGGAAAAGAAGGTGAGGAGGTCCTGAGAACGGAGGAACCACCCGAAGCAGACAATGATCTGAATACTGAGATAAATAATACCTGGAACAGAGATACGGCCACTGAGGAGATGAATGCTGACGGGCTAGGACAAGATTCGGTTGACATCCTAAATTTAGTGGTAGATGAGTTGAACAATGATAGTGGGAGACCTATGAACCTAAGATTTGTAGACAGGAAAAAGTTAAAAGAAACAACAGCTAAGGTAAACAAAGTCATCCCATACCTTGAGGCGAGGAGTCTTCACCAGTGCAACAATATCCTCAAAGCAACAGCAAATACGGTGAGGAAACTACTTGGTATAAAAGCGAGAGGAAACAACAGACAAGAAAGAGCAGAGCCGTGGTGGAAGAAGCGACTGAGTGGGCAAATCGGGGAAATGAGAAATGACATAGGAAAGCTTGAGTCACTACTGAATGGGACACTAAAAAACATAGGCACTAAAAATAGACTGGAAATAAAATACAAAACTAGGAGTAAAAAGCTAAATATTATCATAGAGGAATTGAAGCAACGCATTGTAGCAAAGAGTGCCAAAATCAGGCGATACGAGAACAGAGTCAGTCAGTATAAACAGAACCGCATGTTCGACAACAACCAGAAGATGCTGTTTGGACAGCTTGAGGGGAAAGAAAGAGGCAACGACTTGATCCCTGGGGCGGAACAAGCTAAAACATTCTGGAGAGGAATATGGGAGCAGGATGTTAGACACAATGCCCAGGCAGGGTGGATTGAGACAGTACAGAGGGAGATCGGTGAGCAGGCACAGCAACAGACTGATTTGAGTATCACAGTTGAAACTCTTAAGGGGCAAGCCAAAAAACTAACCAACTGGAAATCACCAGGCCCAGATGGTGTGCAGGGGTATTGGATTAAACATTTAACATCCCTCCACCCGAAGCTGACGGCCATGTTCAATGACTGCTTGGTGTCGGGTGAGGTGCCAGAGTGGTTGACAAAAGGTACCACAGTTCTGATAATGAAAGACCGAATCAAGGGTAATGATGTTACCAACTATAGACCTATCACATGTCTGCCCGTAATGTGGAAACTGTTGACGAGCATTGTGTCTGAGGAAATCTACCATCACCTCCACACAAACAACTTGTTGCCGGACGAACAGAAAGGATGCCGAAAGAAGTCACGTGGTACAAAGGACCAGTTGCTTATTGATAAGATGGTAATGGGGAATTGCAGGAGGAGACACACTGATCTTGCCATGGGATGGATAGACTACAGAAAGGCATTTGACATGGTGCCTCATTCCTGGATCACCAAAAGCCTGGAGATCTTCAGGGTGGCAGATAACATCAGACAGTTGCTGGGCAGGAGTATGGGGTCCTGGGAGACAGAGTTGACATCAACTGGAGTATCCTTGGGAAGCGTGAAGATCAAGAGAGGTATCTTCCAGGGAGATAGCCTGTCCCCTCTGTTGTTTGTCCTTGCCCTGATGCCCTTGACCATTATGCTGCGAAAAGTGTGAGCAGGATACAAGTTGGGAAGTGGAGAGGTTACCATCAATCACCTCCTCTTCATGGACGATCTTAAGCTCTTCGGGAAAAGTGAGAAGGAGTTGGATGTGCTTGTTGACACTGTCCGTATTTTCAGCAGTGATATATGTATGCAGTTTGGTATTGGTAAATGTGGAGTCATTGTGATGAGGAGGGGTAGGTTGAGCAGAAGTAACGGGATCCAGATACCAACAGGTGAGATGATAAAGGAAATTGACTCTGAGGAAGGATACAAGTATTTGGGCGTTCTGGAGGCTGATGGCATAAAGAACAAAAAAATGAAGGAATTGTAAAGAACTGAATACATTCGGAGAGTAAGGAGCGTATTGAAGTCACATCTGAACAGCAGAAATGCCATAAGCGCAGTAAATTCCCGAGCTGTGTCTATTATTAGGTACAGTGCGGGAATTCTGAGATGGAATGTTGCTGAACAAAAAGAAATGGATAGGAAGACTAGGAAGCTATTGACTATCTACAACATGTTCCACAAGAGGAGTGATGTCGATAGACTCTACCTAAGGAGATCTGAGGGTGGAAGAGGTCTTATCAGCATAGAGGACTGTGTTCAGATGGAGAAAAACAACCTATACAAATACGTGACCTATAGTAAGGAGCCAATGCTCAGAGCTGTACTGGAGGAGGGGACAGTGGGCCAGGGGATACCCAAGGAGGAAATAACATCAAGGAGGAAGAGCAGCCTTAAGGGAAAATCCCTTCATAGTACCTTCTTTGAGAAAACTGAATTTGGAGATCCACAGACATGGAACTGGTTGAGAAGAGGAGACCTCAAAAAGGCTACAGAAGGAATGCTAATGGCTGCGCAGGAGCAGGCCCTCAAAACGAAGTGGTTGAAGCACCATATCTACAAGGAGGAGGCTAGCCCACTGTGCAGGATCTGTGGAGAGAGGGAGGAGACTGTGGCTCACATTGTGTCCGAGTGTAAACACCTAGCCCAGACCCACTATAAGGGCTGGAGACACGATGTGATGGGCAGGGTGATCCACTGGCACCTGTGCAAAGTAAACAATCTACCACATTCTGAGAAATGGTATGAGCATAGGCCAGAGGCGGTGATGGAGAACAGTCAGGTGAAGGTGCTGTGGGATTTTAGGATACAGACGGACAAAAAACTGGAACACAATAGACCTGACCTGGTGGTTGTGGACAAAGAAAAAAGATCGTGCCTGATTGTGGATGTGGCCTGCCCGTTCGACACGAGAGTGCAAGAGAAGGAGAGGGAGAAAATTAACCGATACCAGGACCTAAAGTGGGAGGTGAAAAGGATTTGGAACTGCCATGAAGTCAAAGTGATCCCGATTGTCATAGGCGCACTGGGGACTATCTCCAAAGGTTTCCAGGGATGGTTAAAGAAAATCGGCCCCTTCACGCTTTTTGGAACGCTTCAAAAGGCATGCTTGCTTGGAACGGCAAGAACCCTCCGATACGTCCTGAATATCTGAGGCTGCAGGTAGTGGCTTGATATTCAATCCAACGGACTTTCCAGTTAACCAACATCAATGACTGAGATTCAAGGAATAATAATAATAATAATAATAATAATAATAATAATAATAAAAATAATAATAATATAAATATATATATATATATATATATATATATGGGATAACAAATTATCGTTATAGGTAATCCAGTTGGTAAATACTCTGTATTGTGGATAGTTTTGACGCACGGCGTTGTTTGACTCAACAAGAGGTTTCCTTAATTAGGTGGCGAGTTCCCGGTAATTCCTATGCAGGTTAATCTTGGAGTAATAATAGTGAAAGAGTGAAGAATAACATGGGCAACAGTACAAAAAGGGTTTTATTTACAGTATTAACAATTGTTTCATTGATTAGGATGTCTAAAGATTGCTAATCACTCGAAGTTGTGTCACTAGATCTTAAATACAATATATGCCTATTCAAATCATCGGAATAACTGACAAAATTACACTCGATATTTGTATTTTTACTACGGAGAATTCAAATATCAACATCAATAATAAAGAAAGAAAAAGAAAAAAAGAAAAAGAAAAAGGAAAAATAATAAAGAAGTTAGAATGAAGATGATAAAAAATGTATAAATAAAAAAATATATATACGTGAAAAAAATATATGAACATAATATGATTGTTGAAAATAGTGGTGGTGGTTAAAGTTATAGTGGTGTGTAAGTATAAATATGTGATGAGTGTAGGAATATTATTAATATGAAAATAAATATTAAATATATACATATATGTTTTGGTTAAATCACAGATGGTTAGACTATAATGATATTAGAAAGAATATAATGATAAATAACTTATAAAATATAAATTAATAAATTAGTAGTTAGGTTAGCGGTTAAGAGATACAGGATAGGATACAAGGGAACAGGTGAAATAGCTTTAGGGAGAGAGAATGAAAGAAAGTGAAAGAAAGGTTAGGAGGTTTATGATGTTGATTTAGTGGTTAGTTGGTTTATTGACAGTTAATATTAGTGAGTTGGTATGTAGTTATTATAATAGACTCTGGGTGGTTCAGCCCCATAATTCAAGCTGAACCACCCAGTCATTCTTTTCTTTTTTTTCAAATATATATATATATATATATATATATATATATATACATACATCATTTAATAGGCGTTATGATTACATCCAATCAATAGAGAACAACATAGATATATCAATATTTCAGAACAAGAGACCGATATGTATATATACATTCATGAGACTATGTGTCATGATCAATCCACCATGTACACTCCGATTTAAATATCTACTCATACTTCTTTCAGCCTTAATTACATCACGTCTTTTGACCGATTTGTGTAATTAGATTTATTTCTGTAAAACCATTTGCAGCTCAGATTAACTGGGATAATTTCAGACGTTATTGTTTTATTTTCTTACATCCATTATATTTAGATTTTGCTTTTCATTTCGCCAGTATGTCTCTAATTATCCACAATTTAATGTCTTGCTAACTAGCTTGAATAATTTCCTTGGCATCTCTATAAACATAGTAAGTACTAGTTCAACATCAGATTATCTGAAGAAATAATATGAACCATTATTCTACCCACCCTCCTTCTATGATCAAGCATCTAATTTAGAATAACGTCTACTCTTATTAACTATATCCTCAAATAGGTCCTCTTATGCTGGATTATATCAATATTATATCAATACACTGATAATAAGCGGCTTCACGTACAAAATGCAATACGCCCAAAGCCTCAAAAGAAAGTCGAACTATCGTAAATATCGTAAATCTAAAATATGTTTCCCTACCGCGTTAGTCATAATGCATGAATGAAAGTTGCTAGAAATATTTTCACAAAAATATTTCACTAATAATCACAGAAGCCATAAAATATAACAAAGAACAACGTTAAAACATCAGCAACGAGATAATGGAAACCTGGTGATAATGTAAGACACATATTTGACGATCTCATCTTAACCGGCCGTATCCGGCCAGAATTATCGCACCTCTTTCTGTTCAAACCGGCTGTAACTTGCCGCTCATACTGACGTTAAGTTATTGTTCTCAAAATACATAACATCAACATCTCGTAGATTCGATATTATGTGAGATTATGTGCCTTTACCAGAAACATACTATAAAGAGTAATGTAACTGCTAAAGGTAGTGAAGCAATGATTGAACGGTTGTAAATCTCTAACTAACGATGGTAGTGCTCATTTGTAGCTATTACCTGTAACATAAATAGCAATATTAAAGAATTAGTGAACTTCACAACACAGATTCGAAACCCCTCGGTAACATTTCAACATTTAATTATATTTCTACAATCTTCACGAAAGTTAATATCATGTAACTATTGCAAGGAATTTTGCTACGTCTTGTCTATAACAACTGTTTTCTATATACCAGTTGTGTTACCACTATTACAATTAATTTCATTGGTTTGAACTTCCATAGTAATCTTTGAAGCTGTATTGTGTTGGAATCTAATAAGACAGCAAACTTCTATCATTGTTGTGTTACCATCTTTTACTTTCAATGTCTGAAGTAATCTTTACAATATTCACTAGACTTTATTCTTTTGAGCCATTAATCATGTCTCTTTTTTACATTCAACAACATTTTAATCCCACCATTCTCACATTTCTATTTCCTTTTTCATCTGCCATACATACTTATATGTTAGAAGATATTTCAACAATGCTTTTGTTTCTCTTCCCATAATCAACACTCATTTAAGCCAACAGAGTTCTTCCCCTATAAGGTTTCTCTGACGACATTAACTTATTTAACATATTTATCCTGTCATTCTCTTTCTTCCATTTTCATATTTATTTGTACTTGAATCAAGCATTAGTTTTATTTGTGGAATAATATAATTTTAATATATTAGAAATAATCATCTTCATTATTATTATTATTATTATTGTACGACATGAGTTCAAATCCCGTCGAGGTTAATTTTGTCTCTCATCCTTACGGGGTCGATAAAATAAGGTACCAGTCACGCACTGGGGTCGATTTAATCGACTTTCCCTTCCCCCAAAATTACTGGCCTTGTGCCTATATAACAAACCATTATTTTACAATAAAGTGGTTTGGCAGTATCGGTAGAGGGTCGGACACCATGCTTTGCAGCAAAGAGTTACGGCCCTTTATGGTCTGATTTCAATTCCCGCCGAGGTTAATTTTGCCTTTCATCATTACGGGGTCGATAAAATAAAGTACCAGTAATTGCACTGTGATATTGCTGGCTTTGTGCCAAAAGCAGAAATAATTATTTTATTGTAAACCACCATTGTCCGTGTCTTTGTATTGTCCCCTACATGTCGGCCCTTGTGGCCAATAAATGAAATTATTATTATTATTGGTGGATTGGCAGTATCGGTAGAGGGTCGGACACCATGCTTTGCAGCACAGTTACGTCCCTTTACGCACTGAGTTCAAATCCCGCAGAGGTTAACTTTGCCTTTCATCCTTACGGGGGTCGATAAAATAAAGTACCAGTAATACACTGAGATAATTGCTGGCCTTGTGCCAAAAAGTAGAAACAATTATTATTATTATTGGCAGTATCGGTAGGGAATCGAACAACATGCTTTACCGCATAGAGTTACGGCTCTTTATAGTCTGAGTTCAAATCCAGCCGATGTTAGTTTTTGCCTTACATCCTTACGTGGTCGATAAAATAAAATACCAGTAACGCACTGCGGTAGAATTAATCGACTTTCCTCTTCCATTCAAATTTCTGGTCTTGTGCCAAAAGTAGAAGCTATTATTAAAACCCCGTCACTAGTGTTTTATCATAATTCGCCTGGTTTTGCTGATATAGACAGAAATGCCGATTTGTCATATAAATCTTTGTATATTTCCTTCAAACAGCTCCTAATTATACCACAATCTTCTTACTGCCATGTTAGTCAACTAGCATTCCTTCCAACATACCTTTATTATTGTTATCATTATCATTAATGTGTTGCTAGACGCTTTTGTTTATATAATATTTCCTGTTTTTTTGTTTGCTAAATCTCTACAAAAGTTTTCTCTAAACATTTCACAAGCTCCATCGACTCACATCTCTATCAATATGCCATATCCTAATTTTTGTTTCTTTAATTTGTCGTCTTTGGAAGTAATTTTTCATTGTTTTTACATTTTGTGATCTAATATTATTATACTATATATCTATTGTATTCTGTGACAGTAAAATTATTCCAGCAGTAAAAAAAAAAGATAAATTGGTTTTGTACGACAATACATATTATATGAAAAATATTATTTTCAGTGAAAAAACAAACAAAAAAACAAACAAAAAAACAAACAAAAAAAAAACAATGAATAGAATGCAATAAATCTAAAATAAAACGAAAATATGAAAAAGTGCAAAATGTATTTATTTGCAACATATAACATAATTCCTGAGTAACATACAATATATATGCCACAGTTAAAATAGCATTTTAGAGAAGGGAAGGATAAGATTCACTATGATTAAAGTCGGAATATATATTTCAAAAAAACGGAAAGCAAGTAATTTCTGTTTCATGTTATTCCAATGTGAGTCATGTTCATGATATATGGGAAACTTTATAGATTCAGTATAATAACTAGCAGACACGTTCTATATATATATATATATATATATATATATATATATATATATATATATATATATATATATATATATATGTATGTATATATGTATGTATATATATATATATATATATATATATATATATATATATATATATATATATATATATATATATATATATATATATATATATAATATATATACATATATATTTGAATATATATATATATACATATATACGTATATATATATATATATATGTATATATTATATATTCATGTATATATGAATAAATATATATACATATTTCGTTTCTGAATTTGTTTAGCAAGATTCTTTATCTGAAATCGTGTGTTGAAACCGATATTGTTATACTTTGGGAGGGTCATGTTGCCAATAAGAGTTCAATATACATTATACATTTCTTATCTATACCCTCATGTATAGATAAGAAATGTATAACCTGTAAAATAAGCCCCCATATTAATTGTAAAACTAGAAATGTAGTGTATAGCATAAGATGTACTGAAGGACAATGTAGAGACAAAAATATAGTGTACATAGGTGAGACAGCTCGTAGTGTAGGGGAACGGATAAATGAACACTGGCGAGACCTTCAAGATAATAAAGAATCATCTGTACTCTACCAACATGCTAAAATAGAACACAAGGGTAAATTAGAGAACATAGAAGTAAAAATAGAATCTACACACAGAAAAGACGCAATGTTTAGACAAATTACAGAGGCAATAAACATAAAAGAATTACAACCAAAATTAAATAGAAAATATGAGTGGAACAGCAACATCACAACTTATAATTAAGGACAAAATGAAAACACACACACACATAGAACAAACAACCAACCAGTAACATGTAAATAAACAAATAAATAAATGAACATAAACACACACAGACACCCGGATGTGGCGCATGCGCAGACTGAGCACACAACACACACACAGAAACAAAATGGCGTAGGACAGAACAAAGGAGAGGCACAGAAACAAAGAAAGGAATGCCCAGTCACTGAAGAGGTCACAGAGTGTGTCACGAAAGAACTATGACTATATATAAACAACTATCTTGTTGTGGAACCAACCAATCAACCAGAAATTTATAAATTTATAAATTTATTATAAATTTATTATAATAAATTGAAGTGAAAGCAACTGGTGCGTGTGTTTCTTATGGGCAACATGACCCTCCCAAAGTATAACAATATATATATACATATATATATACATATACATATATATATATATATATGAATAAATATATATACATATATATATATATATATATATATATGGTGGCTGCCAACTCGTTTTCGAGTACGGCCACTACTTTATATCCATGTAGGATAACCCCTACCGAGACGCTGAACGAGTGTGACTTTTTAGTCCAGCCAGCGACTTGAAAACTCTGGCACAAACACGACACTTGTGACAATTATTGACACATAGTGTACATAGTACCATGTGACGACAATTGCAGAGAGATCTCCAGATACAAAGCAACGCCTGTGCCGTGCAGCTTTTATAGTGAGCAAAGGCACTGCACAAAGCCAGTCCCACTCTCTTAACCAAGATGATATTTACCAAAAAGAAGAACAAGTCAACATCATTGGATACCATCAGGGTTGCAGGTGTTATATCAGAGTTTTCCTTCTCCTAGAATTCTGCCTTCACAAAGGCTAAGGGGTCATCTATATATATACATATATATATATATATATGAATAAATATATGTACATATATATATATATATATATATATATATATATATATATATATATATATATATATATATATATAATGGAAAAATTTGAACAGGGACAAAACAGAGAGGCAGTACAACAAATGTTTATTAATTTCACGCTCTGGAGAGTGGGGTGTTGGTGGGGGACGACGTTTCGGGCATAAGCCCTTCCTCAGGTGGGAAGTGTGTGGGAACAGAGTTCAAAGGGTGTGTATGGGAGTGGTGGAGAGACATATAGTGAAAGGAAACGGTGCGAATGAAAAAATAAAAAATAAAGATAAAAATAAAAATAAAGCATGATCAAAATACAAGGAATGAGATAAATTTAAAAATAAAGGCATGATCAAAATAAACTGAAATTAAAAGGGGGTTAAACAGGTGGTGGAAGGGTGTGGGGTGTGTAGGGGTTGTGGCGGGTGGAGTGGGGAGAGAGAGACGGGGTGTCCGAGCGGGGAGGGCTGAAGGTGGTGTGTGTGTGTGTGTATGTGAAAGTAAGGGTTGGGGGAAGAACGGGGTTGCATGTTGAGGAAGATGTGTGTGTAGGGGGGGGGGGAGTTTGTGGGTCGGAGTGTCTGTGCGTGTGTGGATAGAGGTGTGGGGAGGAGAGGAATCAGGAGGCTGAGGGTGTAGATATGTGGTGGAAAGCACGTGTGTGGGGTTTAAGCGTGTTGTGGGTGTAGGTGGCGTGTGGAGAAAAAAATTTTTTGGGTGTGTGTGTGTGGGTGAGTTATATAGGTGATTACGTAAGAGGATGGTTGAAAAGTTGGTAAATTCCGAAGATGTTTAGTGGATTGGTGGCTGGTCAATTTCTGCGTGTGGGTATTCCATGAAGCGATGGTCGGAAGAGGAGAGATGTGGGGTGCGCGCGCAACAGGAAGTGGTCAGCAGTGGGAGTGCTGTGGTCTGTGTGTGCTGGGAGGTGGTCAGAGGGTATAGCAGCAATCGGTGGAATGGTAAAGGGGCGAGGATGGGTAGGTGTGAAAGTTGGAGTGAGGAGGGTGTGTGTGTGTGTATTAGTAGGGGTGTTAGTGGGATGAGTGAGTGTTGAGCGAGGGTGTGGGTGGAGCGGGGAGAGAAGGGTGTGTGTGGTTCTATGAAGGGAGTGTGGTGTACTGGTGTGTGTGTAGTTTGATGAAGAGGTGTTAGTGGGTGTTAGTATACGGGAGGTGGGGACGGGTTGAATGCAGGTGTGAGTGGAGGTTAGTGGTGGTAGGGTGTGTAGAGTTGGTGGTGTACGAGGGTGTGTGGGTACGTGTGCGTGGGGTTGGGGGGGGTGTTAGTGATGTTAGTTGCGTGTGGGGTGGGTGGTGTAAGTGGGTGCGTGTGTTCGTGTGCTTGGGGTTAGGGGGTGTTAGTGAGGTTAGTTGCGGGGTGGTGGGATGGAGGTGTGTGGGTGAGAGGTGTGGGGCTGAGGGTTAGTGGTGGTAGTAGGGTGTGTGTTTAGTGTGAGCGCGTGTATATATGTGCCGGTGGGTGTGTGCGTGTGATAAGGAGAGGGGAAGAGGAGAAGAGGGGAGGGAAGGGATGTTAGTATGTTAGTTGGGGAAGGGTGGTCAGATGAGGGGTGAAGTGGAGGTGTTAGTATTGTTAGTTGTGGGGTGGGCGGTGAAAAGGAGGGGTGTGTTAGTGGTGTTAATGA
>OZ024745.1:16557752-16562752 GCA_964016885.1 Eledone cirrhosa
TAATTGTGTATTTTATAGCCACCAATGAATAAAAATTTAAGAATCAAGAATTGAGAAAAAGTGGTGTTCATGCATTTTTAAATGTAAGACTTATCCATTTCTCGTCCACAATTGCACGAACACAAGCAAGCACATACATACACATACACATTATTTCTCACTCCCCTCTCTCACACTCTTTGGAGTATGCTACTTGCTGAGGTATTAAGGCATATGATAAATATTACCATTATAAATGACAAATATAGTAAATAAGGGTTACTGTTTTAGGGACATGGCCCACAATTTGGCCCAAAAGTCTATTAAATCGACTCCAGTGGTACTTTATTTTATCGATTCCCTTAATGATGAAAGGCAAAGCTAACCTCGGTGGGATTTGAACTAAGAATGTAAAGGGCCAAAAACAAATGTCCAAGAAAGATAATATACGCCAAGTTAGCCATTCTGTTATACTCTGTAGGGTTATTACTGTATAAACATAGGATATTGCGATTCCATTTCCAGCCTGTGTTGTAAATTCTACCAAATAATCATACTAGCTTAGTTGTGCTATTATAATATAGATCTTGCTTTCAATTTCCACATCAACTGTCTTTTGATAAGCTGTCATATGTACCATACATTTCTTAAATCACGTGGATCAAAATAGATACATTTTGTTGGAGTGTCATATATGTTTAATTTCAGAATTATTGATCTATGCTGTAATAAGGATATAATTATATCCCTAGTTTTACAAATGATTGCAACTTCAAATGTATATTACATTTCATATATTATGAAACGTCTTTTATATAACATATTTCACTGTTCTCCTGTAAGACATGACAATAGTCTATAGCAGAATAACTATAATGGAGTTGTATTTGTTTGACAAGCGAATTGATGTGAGACCATGTCTCGAAACTGATGTTTTTTCTCATGGAAGAATAATTACGAAAACTGCACCGAAAATGTTGCTACCAGATTAGCGATATGTGAAAATTGAGCGTAACTGTTTTTCAAATTTTTGATAAGTTTTTAATATGAATGTTTGAAAATACAAATAACGTTTTACTTCGCATTATTACTTGGCAGTATCGGTAGAGGGTCGGTCGCCATGCTTTCCAGCATAGTTACGTCCCTTTACGATCTGAGTTCAAATCCCGCCGAGGTTGACTTTGCCTTTCATCCTTACGGGGTCGATAAAATAAAGTACCAGTAATGCACTGGGTAATTGCTGGCCCTGTGCCTAAAGTAGAAACAATTATTACTGTATGAAGGTGGATTGGCAGTATTGGTAAAGGGTCGGACGCCATGCTTTGACGCATAGAGTTACGGCCCTTGCCATTCTGAGTTCAAATCCCGCCGAGGTTAACTTTGCCTTTCATCCTTACGGGGTCGATAAAATAAAGTACCAGTAATACACTGGGTAATTGCTGGCCTTGTGCCTAACGTAGAAACAATTATTACTGTATGAAGGGCGGTGAATTGGTAGTATCGGTAGAGGATTGGATGCAATGCTTTCTAGCATAGTTACGTCCCATTACGGTCGGAGTTCAAGTCCCGTCGATGTTAACTTTGCTTTTCATCCTTACAGGGTCGATAAAATAAAGTACCAGTAATGCACTGGGTGATTGTTGGCCTTGGGCCAAAAGTAGAAACAATAATTGATGTATGTAAGGACGGTGGATTGGCAGTATCGGTAGAGGGTCGGACACCATGCTTCGCAGCATAGAGTTACGGCCCTTTATGATCTGAGTTCAAATCCCGCCAAGGTTAACTTTGCCTTTCATCCTCAAGGGTCGATAAAATAAAGTGCCATTCACGCACTGGGGTCAATTTGATCGACTTTCCCCCCTCCCAAAAATTGCTGTACGTAGTTCGCGTTATTAATGTACGATATTCTTCCAAATTTTGTGCATGATTATATTGCGGATGGAGGCATGAGAGAAGGGTTAAAATGTTCGAGGAAAACAAAAATAAAACAGGTCTATCGAAACTCTTCGAGAAAAAGACGTGATTCCCCGCGATAAACATTCCTTGAAACCAACAACAATGGGTTGTGTAACAATGTATATGAATTAGGAAGGAAAATCCACGCAATATCTGGATGGGGATCGAAAGGACTCAGCTGATAAACTTATTATTCTCCCCAAAACTGTAAATATGTTTTACAATATTTAACTTAATTATAGGTCTTGAGTCCTATCATCGAAAATTAACCTGAATTGACGCTCTGTTTTCAAGATCAGAACCTATCGATCTGTTCAGGTTTCGAGCTCTTATGATCGTGCAACCAGCACCCAAATCACTGAGCCACGCGGCTTTAAAATAAGAATATGTACAAATTATAAAATAATTGTTTCTACTTTTGGCACAAGGCCATATAAAATAATTTAACATTAAAGATACTTGTAATTTGAATGAATGTATCCATTTATACATAATTGTTTCTACTTTTTGGCACAAGGCCAGCAATTTACCAGTACATTACTGGTACTTTATTTTATCGACCCCGTAAGGATAAAAGACAAAGTTAACCTCGACGGGATTTGAACTCAGACCGTAAAGGGACGTAACTATGCATGGCGTCCGACCCTCTACCGATACTGCCAATTCACCGTATCCATTTATACATAATGTGAGATATAATGTTACAAAATCTCACTCTGATATGGCCTCTCTCTTCAGATTAGCATCATACTGGCTGATTAACTCCCTTCCACGCGTTTCTTCTTCTTCTCCTCAAATTAATATTTATATATTTGATATTTTATGTATCACTTATATGAAATGTATCAACCTTTAAGTTATAAACTCTCTCTCTCTCTCTCTCTCTCTCTCTCTTTATCTCCAATCTTTCTTTGGTTATATATATATATATATGTATATATATATATATATATATGTATCTTTATATATATATATGTATTTATATATGTAAATATATATATGTATATATATATATGTATATATATATGTATGCATACATATATATATATATATATATATATGCATACACACACACACACACATATATATACATATATATATATATAAATATATATATATATATATATATATATATATATATATATATATATACACAATTATATATATATATATATATATATATGTGTATGTATATATGTACATACATATATATATATATAAGTTTGAATAAGTACTCTCATAAATGGAAGTAAATGTGAAATGGCTATATTCTGCAACCAAATTCATTTCGATGATTGTCTTCAGAGAAATCAGAGGGAAATGAAAGTAAAACAATACTTTTTCAATGTATATTGTCATTATTGATATGAAGAAAGGTATAAATATTTACATTATTTACTGTTATTTCTCTTGACAATTTTCTAAAACTTCATTTGCATTCCTTTATTGATATATATTCACAATAAAATAATAGATGGCTGTAAAGGGGAAAACGTATTGTAATAGAATATAATAAAATATTTTGGTTACGATTAGCTTGTAATACTCACAGTCTTATCGTAATATTCTATCTAAATATATAAGAGGCAGGCAATAAAACACATAAATTAGAGATTCAAATATCGGTCTGTTATCAGTTATTGAGTTATAATGTTTTATATTTTATGTATTCATATAACATACAGTACAGTTGGTATCCTAATTAAACACAGCTCTAGAGAAGCGTGGACGCTGCTGCCTTATATCTGAAGATAGGTCTAATGATATTAGACTGAGAGGACGGAAAAAGCCAGGACCGAGAAGAATCACAATCCTCTCGTTTCCTGATGGTAAAGCTTTAATACGATATCAGCGACACTTTCTTAATGTGTAAGCTGGTGAAATCAGTAACACTCAACCTCTGTTTCCTTGCAGGCGAAGGATAGCAAGCTGTATCAGATATACTAATCAAATAGACGTATCAGATAGACTGAGGTTATATACTCATGTATCACATGGTCTGGGGCATTAATTACATGCGGAAGAATCGCAGGGCATATATGTTTCAAATGGTGATATATCAATCTGTAAAGTATGACATTGTTATTTATGATTTTGTTATGTATAACATGATGATGTATGATATGGCGATTTATTATATGGTGGTGTAAGACATTGTGGTATATGACACGGCGATGTATGACATGGTTATATATATCACACGATGATGTATGGCAATGGTGTTATCACATGGTCATAACACCTTCCCTCCTACCTTACAGGAGATATGCTGACACTTTAGAATTCCTTCTACTCACCATAATCAATGCTATCGACATTCTACAAAACCTAGTCTAGACTAACTATTACTGGCTATGGTGCTAATTATTACTGGCTACTGGCTATGATTCAATCGATATAATGTGAATATGCAGGGGCACCGCATTCAAGGGACTTAGTTGATCCCATCATGCCCAGATATCTTTTCACGTTTGGTAGTGATTTTATCGTTCTCAAATTTTCAAATCGTTAGGAAACGGAACATAAACGAAGAGTAAATTTATATACACGTTAGCACACACACACGATGAGTTTCGCACAGATTTCGTCTCCCAATTCACACAAGCCTATAATGTAAATCCCCTACCCAAATTGTCACACAGTAGGAATAAGCTCGAAAACATGGCAAGGAAAATTCTTATCTACTTATCTATATCTGTTTCTACATCTTCCAATATATATATTAACATTTTTCAGTGGTTTTCCTCGCCGGAAGATCAAATGTTCAATTAAAAACAAACCATACGTGGCGTGCCATTTCCTTTTCCTCATGTCTGTGAGAAAAAGACAAAAGTTATACCATTTCACTTCCTTATCATTTAAGTAATTTGTACCAAAAGCAATATGAAAGATATACTACTTCCTTTGAAAATGTTTCTTTTACAACAAGGAGTGGTTGTTGACGTAACATTTGTCAGGTTTGCTCCCATTGGTAGATGGGAATATTTCATATATAGCTTGAATGTTTAATATACAGTTTGAAAACCTTAGATTAGACATTATTGGTTAACATATGTTGATGACCT
>OZ024745.1:16567752-16595252 GCA_964016885.1 Eledone cirrhosa
GCAAGGTTTGTTTTATAAATAGTGACATATCCAAGAACGAGATCTTAGCGGTTTATACTTTCACTCCTGTAGCACGCCTCGGTCTTTTTTCATTTTGTAAAAAAACCTTCACTTTCTAATAATATATATATATATATATGCATGTATATATATATATATATATATATATATATATATATATATATATATATATATATTATATATATATATGCATATATATATATATTTGCATGCATGTATATTATATATACGTACGTATGTTTTAATATGTGTATATATATATTAGGAATATATATATATATATATACATATATAAATATATTAATCTATATTCGTATATGCATATATTTATATACGTATATATAAATATATATATATATATATATACACATATATGTACATACACACACACACACACATATATATATATATATATATATATATATATATATATATATATGTAATATAAACATATACATATAATCCTTATATATCTACATACACATATAATCCAATATCAAATAAGAAAGAATGAAATATACCTTCTTGGTTAATACATGCGACAAGAAAGCATCACATTAGAATATATAATGACAAAAGCAAATAAAAATAAAACATTTGACAAATTAAAGAATTATTCCCATTCCCAGGTGAATTCATTATCTCCCGAATAAACGTTTGGAAACTTAATTAAATTTAGCTTTTTTAGAATAAGTCATTATATAAATATTGGTTGATATAGGAATCATTGGTAAATTTCAAATTTTGGAAACTGTGCAGCGAAGATAGTGTTAGCTATAACAATAATTGATAACAATAAAAATGAATTGAATAAAGTTGATAATGTAATTAACCCTGGAAATGGAAAAAAATATGTGTGCAGTAACGACTGCGGAGAATTGAACCATGTATCTCCTGCATGTCAGGCGAGTGACTGTATTTTTAAAACTTAAATTTCTCCGGTGTTTCGTAGATCAACGAATCTTATTTAAACTTTCAGCTACACACTTAACGATGCCACATAAACTGTACTTAATGACCAGACCCGTTTTGGGAAAAATATTTTTAGAAGCTCGGCTGGCATAATATAGACATACGGTTCGATCAACGCAGGCGTCTCTGTTCACTTTTTCCCCTGTCCGTTGGTACTTTACCCAACGTGTTCAACTGATATTTATAGATAACTAGAATTGGCAGTATCGGTAGAGCGTAGGACGCCATGCTTTCTAGCATAGTTACGTCCCTTTACAGTATGAGTTCAAATACCGTGGAGGTTAACTTTGCCTTTCATCCTTACGGGGTCGATAAAATAAAGTACCAGTAATACACTGGAATAATTGCTGGCCTTGTGCCAAAAGTAGAAACAATTATTATAGTTGTCTGAATTGTGGCGACTATATATTGAAATTTAAAATGAATATATATGTTTCCCTTGTCTATTCATAAATCTCTTGATGATAATATAAAAAAATCTAGTCTGTTACTCACACCTACTTTGTGTTTATATATCAAATATTCGTCTTAAGCTGTGTTTTATTTTGCAACTTATGTGTGCTGGGCCCTTGTCGTTACTGATGGTGATTGTATTATTTGTTTGTACAAAGAAATACCTCGCTCATGAAATTAACATGCAATTAGCATGCAATTTAATCTTAACTCAAATCTTAAGAGGTTTCAGCCTGGTAGTGTGTGAGGAGGCTCACTATTTTGTTGAAAATCTACCCATAGAACTTAATTATTTATTATAATCTCGATTTTAACCTCTATACAGAGCTAGTAGGCCCTGACCGACTAATGGAAGTATCTAGTGCCTCTTGTAGTTGAGAAGCAAAAAATCAAGATATACAGAGATAAGTAAATATAAGTATGACATTAAAAATCAAAAGCAAATAAAGTAAAACAAATATGAAGAACGGAGGATAAATAAGCATAAAAAATATAAAAAGCACAGAAAGCTGTAAAGCAGCTAAGAGATGCTGTTGAATCTTTTCCTAACTTCCATGTACTCAATTTGTTAATATACACACACATATATATATATATATAAATTGTGTAAAAAGTTAAATTCAAGTAATTAGTATTATTTATTTTTTGAAAATATGGTGTTAAGTTGTATTAAAATTTAAAATAC
This sequence comes from Eledone cirrhosa, assembly GCA_964016885.1. Taxonomy (NCBI): domain Eukaryota; kingdom Metazoa; phylum Mollusca; class Cephalopoda; order Octopoda; family Eledonidae; genus Eledone; species Eledone cirrhosa. The sequence continues at coordinate 16,569,884 of OZ024745.1, forward strand.
AATTAATAATTTACTTCTATTTCACCATATATATATATGGAAAACGAAGAATCAGTGATGCAGAGGTACACAATTTATTACGTATTACAAAAGTTCTCCGGCGAACAGCTCGAAGTACGATCTGTTTGTGGATCGAACCTGACTCTGGATTCCCAAGTTCCTCAGATACGTCTAAAGATTTCAACAAAAGTACAATTACAACAAACACATATAAAAACACACTAATAAACAAAGATAGAATACAAAAACCAAAACACATACACCAAACGCGAACACACATACCAAACATTATACACACACGCAAAGGCATGCGCAGAGACGGAGACAATAAATAAATAAATAAATAAATAAATAAATAAATAAATAAATAAATAAATAAATAAAATAAAATTGGCGTAAACACTACAATACACCACAATAGGAGGAAACATGATAATAGTACCACTGATGATGTTGCAGATGTGTAGCGAAAGAACTTTGATAGACTGTATATATATATTTATATCTGTATTGTTAACAGTTGGTCAGTCAATGATAAACATTGATTGCCAAATACATTAACTATGGAGATATAAAAGATCCATAAGCGAAAACCAACCAAACAGTTATATTATTATTTCTGGCAATATTATTACAACAATATGACCCTCCCCAAGTATAACAATATATATATATATATATATATATATATATATATATATATATATATATATATATATATATATATATATATATATATATATATATATATATATGTGGGTTCTGCGATAGGATGACCGAAAAAACCACAAGTAGCACTCGATACGTGGTGTTTCTGCCCCCCCTCTCTCTCTCTCTCTCTCTCTCTCTCTATATATATATATATATATATATATATATATATATATATATATATATATTTATTGTATAATAAAAAATACAGTATAATAACCTCATTACCAGAGCTTTCCCGAATAAGACGGATACAAGAAAAGTCTGCATTCGTTCGTCAGACAAGGCAATTTAAGACATAGTGAAATATTTGAAAAATCTCCTCAAGAAAGGCTAAAAGTTTGACGAGCAAAAAATAAATAAAAGTAATGATACAAGAAATGTATAAAAAATAAAAATAAAGAAATATAGTAAGGGGATGTGTGTAAATGTGTGTATATGCACATACATATGTACATATGTACATGTGTGTGTATGTACAGCTGCATGTGTATAGTGAAAAAATGTGTGCGTAAGTATATACATGAGGGCAAACATATTAGGGTATGTGTGACCACAAATACATATATATATATATGTTGAAAATAGAAATTGTAAGATAATGGAGTTAGCGTACATACAGTCTCAGGGACTAGGGCTGAAATATTTACACATAAAGGATGAAAGGACGCACGCGTATAAACATACACACACGCACAACAGGGAAGGGAGTGTATAAAGTCAACGCAGACGGAAGGTCGATACGGAAGGTCGATACAAATATGAAATATGAATATATGAAATAATATATAAGATAAGAATAAAAAAATGAAGGCAAAAAGAAAGTAAGTAGGAGGGGTTATAATATATAAAGTAACACTAGAAACAATAAATAAAAAGGAGAAAATATGCATATACGCGAACAAGCTCATACACACTTACATATAAATATATATACATACAGACAAAAACATGTGCACAAAAGCATACATACACATACACGCATACATACATATACACGCATACATACATACATACATACATACATATACACGCATACATACATACATACATACATACATACATACATACATATATACATATATATACATACACACACGCGGCCACATATGTATATATAAGTATATATATATGTGAAAACACATATACATAAACGCACACACACACTTGCACACATACACGCACACATACGAATGCGTTCGTATACATATACAAACACGTAAACACACAACATACATACGCATACATACATATATAAAAATCAACCGTATGAATAAATGGCTACAAAATATACGCAAGTATACATACATAAAATGGCTGATGGACAACGGAAAATATCTGGAGTTAAAAATACAAGTGACATGTGATGTCTGGTAGTGAAAGTAAAAGGGTGAAGTAAAATAAATGTAAATAATGTATAATTGTTAAGGTATAAAGCTAATGAATCAAATAGCAGGGGGTGGGGGGTGGATGTAAAGTAAAAATAAAAGATAAGTAAAGCTGAATGAGAAGTCTATAAAGAAGGTAAGTTAAGGAAAGTAAAGAACAAGAGTATATGGAGGATAAGTGTTATGGAGGTTAAGTTTATATGAGGTGGAAAGCAAGTGTGATTTCATGTGTGGGCAACAGGTGAACATTTCTGTTTTTGCATTTAGGCAGGTTTATGTGTATATATATATATATATATATATATATATATATATATATATATATATATATATATATATATATACGTACATATAGATATTAATTTAATCATATGGAAAATAACTCTTCTCAACTTAATGTTTTTGGGCTTCTATAATATTTTACCGACGAAAACCTCCCACCCAACAAAACAAATAATTACAAAATAACAGTTTGCTATATCGCCGTTGTAAGATGACTTATACCAACATCTGGCTGTCATCTGTCTAAGAAATATCTTCAGTAGAAGTGTTAACCTGATATAGCCCTTTCCTGACGCTCTTTTCTTATTAGTTGTGTATTTGACAGTAATTAAACTGGCATCTCCTTTCCAGCCGATATTATCTTCCTTTGCTGTTTACATTTAAATTTGGCAAAATGCTTATCGTCTAGGAAGATATTTTTTCTTTTAGTTTAAATGCTATTTTTTGTGTCAATTTTCAACTCAAAGTTGTTGTTTCTTTTAACTATTCTGGAATAAATATGATCAAATATCAGCAGAGAAAAATAACAAAAGCAATGCGTCATATCTGCAAAGATATGCAAATTTATCTTTATAGTTTTTTTTAATATACACCAGACTCGATGTTTTAATACTTTCCAAATTTTTATAATTGTATGTCTCGTTTTTTTTTATATAATTCATTACATTCTATAATGTGAATTTTATTATGTTTGTTAGTGTAACTTCACAACTCATGGTACTTCTTTTAGAAGTCAATTATTAAATCAGAGTAGGGAAGCAACATTTCTATTGGTATTTCTATTGCTGATACTATATGTTGGTTGCAACAAATGACAGAATGAGTAACGCGAAATAAAGGAGTACAACGACCAACCCGATTCAAGAGTCGAACCCACGTCCATACGTACGTCCAACACACTAGGTCCCGTGCTTCTTTATAATACACAGTGATTCGGAACACCAACCTTTAATATATAAAGATATTCTTTAAAATGTTTTGCAAACCTGGAAAATATTAAGAAAACTAAATGAAAAGGCCTTAAAATACGCAACCTGTTAGATTCCTGAAATTCACTATTTAACATTCTGATCTCTTGACATGGATATCTTTACTCTACATCTTCATTACATTTTCTAAAATCTAAACATAATCTAAAATATTCTCAAATTTAAACGCTCCGAGTACATTGGAAGATTCAATGCTCTCGGAGCGTTTAAATTTAAACTAAAGCAATCTAGTACTGATGTCAATCAATTAATTATATTTATGAATTTTAAAATCTCAATACGACTTTTATGAAACATACATACACACATTTAAGGGGTTCATAGGCAGGAATGACATGTGAATATATAACTCATTCATAGATATGGATATTATACCTTTTAGATAGGCTGAGAGTTAAGTAAAATTTGTGTAGTTCACGGCCCTCTAGGATTAACCATTTTAATGCCCGTTTATTACTACAAACATGTTTCAGATTTCGTATCGAGAGAAAATAAATCCTCTCTGAATATTAGTCGATATTATATCATCATCATCATCGACATCATTATTCTCAGTCATTATTTGTCCCTTGCAAAGCGAATTCTTTCATTAAGAGACAACTTATTTCCTCTATCTTGCACAACTCTCATCCATGTAGTGCTTTTAGACTTATAAATCGCATATTGTATCAACGACTTTTGAAGGGATTCGTAATCCACTCAGTATCAGAATCATGATACTGACTATAGAATGTGGCGCAAAAGTGGCGCACCAGTAAAATAACACTTTGCTGTAATATCTTCATATTTCTTATTTTTGGAAATAAATGCGATAATTGTTCATAAGGTGATGATTTGAGTGGTGCATGGCTTTTGCGCCACCCTATATATGACAAATGTTCTCCCGTATCACGAAGACAAACCAACTATGACCTACCAAATGAAATACTATTAATCAGTTATTAATATCACATTTAACAGAAGTAATTAATCACATTAAATTAATAATTTAACAATATATTCCTACACGATCACGCACCATGCTAGAAATAGCAGCAAAACTTCTTCCAAATTATATGCAACAGTTTTAATAAACGAGAAGCATGCTGTAGAAGGAAATTGTAGAGGTTTGTCAACATTTCTATATTCCTACAAGTCTGTACATTTTCACATATATTATTTCATCTCTACTTCGATTAAAGATGTTTCACTAATGCGATGGCCAGCGTTGTCTCCATAATCCTTCTTCTTCTCTACTTCTTCTTCACCCACTTATTCCTGAGAAGGTCGTAGGGGTAGAATTCTTAAACACCCCTTCCAGTGGTTCCTGTCACAAGCAATCAAATCCAAATGATCTGGCTGGATCCCCAAGGGAGATCAGCCGAGCTCATGGATGTTATCCAACCATCTTGCTCAGGGCCTACACCAGGGTCTCCTGCCGGCTGGTTTTTCTGTCATCGATGTTATCCAACCATCTTGCTCAGGACCTACACCGGGGTCTCTTGCCGGCTGGTTTTTCTGTCATCGATGTTATCCAACCATCTTGCTCAGGACCTACACCGGGGTCTCCTGCCGGCTGGTTTTTCTGTCCAACGATTCTTTCCGGATGCATTCTAACCACATGCCTGTAGTATCGGAGCTGTGATCTCACAATTCGGAAAAGAAGTAGCTCTAACTCTACCTTGAGCGACACTCTGAACTCCAAGATATGCACTCTATCGAGTAACATTACTACAAAAGCAATTCAGATTAACCCCATATATTCATCTATTTGAAAGTATTTTAACTGTGACGCCTTATCTTCCTTTTCCTGACACATATAAAGATTGTGACTCCAATGATGGTAATGACAGTAAAATTGAAATAATTTTCGCTACTGTTGGTTTTTCCCTGTTCGCTAAGCCAAAATCTTTATATGTGTCGTGGAAAAGATGATAGGGCATACTTACTAATTGATGATTACTAGACACACAGAAATGCGTAGATGAACGCATGGTTCAACACCATACACGGATTAAAAAATTCCAGTCAACACAAAAAGGGAATTAGTATGGTTGGACAAATAAGAAAGCTTCTAGTATGTATGTGAGGGTGTGTCTAAATATATGGAATAATGTGTTTTTTATATTTTCATTTATATTTGTTTGAAACGAGAGAGAAACAATAAAGAAAAACAAAGAAAAACAAATCAAAAGAATTGAAATTGAGTTTCCAGTAATAATTTAAGACAAAATAGCTTTTTGTCTGTACAATTATATATTCCGGAAAACGTATAATTTTCACTTCTAATTTGCATTTTGGAACTTTTGTTCAATAGAAGTCAATATTCTCCGATTTCAGAGTTGACCAAACTGGCTAGACACAACAAATTGCTAGCAAATATAGCTAACTTTTATGGTTTCACTCGCACAGAATATCGAATCTCCTATAACTTCTTAAATAATTTCTTACTTTTTAATTTCAGAAATTCTTCTTTAGATTTTAATTTAACGTGTAATATATATAGTTGAACCACAGTGGACAGAAGTTAATTGGAGTAATACTGCTACCTAACACTTATCAGCAATAACTCCGACAGAATCCTTATAATATTTGAAAAAAGAAGTATTTTGTTTCATGTTCTTTACAACGAAATCATATATGTAACCAAGTTGGAAATCAAAGTTGGTCAATAAAAATAGTTCTATTTAAAGTTTCCAAAGATAGAATTGGACAGCGTAATCGAATTTATTTTATATTTCTCTTATATTTCGATTCGAAATCGAGGCCATTACACTTCATTTCTATTTGTGATGCACACGTCTCATATTTTCACTTACCTGAAATAAAAACTTTGAAGATAATTAAAAAGAAATGGTTGTTTAGATGTGTGAGTGTTAAATATGGTTCAGTGGTTGATAGGTTTGAGGGATGAGGTCGATGCAGTAGATTACATGCATGAGTGGTTGACCCCGAGCAAGATGGTTGGATAACATCCATGACCTTGGCTGTTCTCGCTTGGGGATACAGCCGGACCAGTAGGAGGCGGTTATTTCTGATATGATCTGCTGGAAGGAGTGTTTGATGACTCTGCCCCAACGACCTTCTCAGGAATGAGTGAGTGAAGAAGAAGATGAAGAAGAAGAAGTGCTAAATATGACACAGTAGTTTACGAGTTTGAGTGCTGTGGTCGGTAGAATTGTTTATATAAGTGAGTGTCAGGGATGACACAGTATGTCAGTAATGTCATAATAGTTTAGATATTTGACTACTTGGGATGATTTGTGTAAATTCAGGAGTAGGGTGGCAGTGTTCAGACGAAACGGTTAATAGGGCTTAAGAAAAGTTAAAAACATTTGATTATATCTTTCCTTTTAATATGTTCTCAGAAAAATGATTGCTTTGTTCCAAAATGTAAATGGGAGATTTTTAGGAAAACGTGTTTAACTTTCGACAATAATGAATAAACAAATATTGATCATTTCCGCAGAGTGAGAAGAGAATACGATATAAAATACATTCCATTATCACCAGGGGTGGTGGATTGGCAGTATCGGTAGAGAGTCGGACACCATGCTTTGAAGCATAGAGTTACGTCCCTTTATGATCTGCGTTCAAATCCCGCCGAGGTTAACTTTGCTTTTCATCCTTACGGGGTCGATAAAATAAAGTACCAGTAATGCACTGGGTAACTGCTGGCCTTGTGCCAAAAGTAGAAACAATTATCTATGATATGAGATAAATGTAAAATAGGAGAACTGACCACATGAATTTATCTCCTTCTTTCAAAAATCGACTCTATCAACTTTAGATATATTGTAGATGAAAAATGATATGTAAGATCCACATCTGATAAGTGAGAATTAACATTTATATACTTTAGAATATAAGAATAATTAACCACATGGGAAGTCAATTCTGAGAGAAAATTGGCATCAACTTTTGATGCACCTAATAAACAGGCTTTCATATATTTAAACTTCCTTATCGATAAAGAAACTTACGGCATAAATTAACCCCAGTGGTATTATATCATTTAATTGAATAACCTTATAAGTCAGTATGATTAATTCAGGTCTAAACTTTTTCCGAAGTCTTTTATAAGTTGGATGTACACACACACACACACACACACATATATATATATATATATATATATATATATATATATTTATTAAAATAACAGATTAAAGTTTAAGCAAAGAATCGCTGCTTTCACCCTTAACGGGATCTTCTGAAACTAACAAAGTCAATCTGTAAACGCAGAAGTGAATATTTCAAAAAACGTTGCAACCGGAGGAAGACAGGAAGACGATACTTTGGTTCGTGGAAACGTTCCCTGGCAAAGAACGGGAAAAAACGAATATAACACGTCATTATTTGGAGCGGTGAAAAACAATTACACGCAAAGACAAAACCACGTTTATGGTATAAAAGAAGTCGTAGACTAATATTCTATTAGGGGGTTCATAGAGATGTTCTCTGGCAATGAACGCGAAAAACGAAGATAATACGTCATATGTGGACCGTGGAGAAAAATTGCACGCGAAGACAAAACCACGTAAATGGTATAACTGAAATCGTAGACTAAAATTCTAACTAGGAAACCGAATGATTCTCGGCTTCAGAGTTAAGAATAAAGTAAATAAAATACAGAGGTAAATGAAATTAAATAAATACATACACGCATACGTACATACACAAGCATACGCGAAAACACTCGCCATAGGTATACAAATACACGCACGTACACAAACCCCCCCCCCAAAAAAAAACCGCACGCAAATACAGAACCCACGCAACGCCTGTACCCGCACGCATACGAATGTATACACCAAATACACATAAAAATATATATAAAAAAAAATATATATATGTGTGTGTATACATATAATTAAATAAACGTATATAAATAAATAAATACGTATATAACAAGCGTACACACATACCTACATGTAAATACACTTATGTTCGGAGACTACGTCAACCAAAATACGAAGTACACATATACACACACCCTACATACGTACGAACCTGCATACTCACACAGACGCAAAACTCACCTATACACATAACCAAAAGCATATGTACCAGAAAAAATAATATATACGCCATAACATATACAAACAAATATACGTACGAGAAAGTATACGTACCTTCACAAAACATACATATATATGTGTGTGTGTGTGTGTGTGCGTGTGTGTGTGTATGTGTGTATAAATAAACACACACATAAAGACACACACATATATGTAAGCCTCTTTCACCCGCACCATCTAACAGCTGATACAGAAACTGTTGCGCTGAACCATCTCCACCCTGTCTGGACGTCCTCAGTTTGATCAGGAAATTCTCTGAATTTGGATGCAATAGTATCTGCATACCTTATCCACCAAGGCCTCACACTTTATCCTGTAGCTCGCTCTGGATCTGCCGGTTTTCTGTGCTTCTTTGGCTTTATGTATTCTCAAATTGCAGATAACTAGATGGTGATCAGTTAACAGCTCAGCCCATCCCTTAACGCGAATATCTCGCACAGAATCAAATAAAGCTATTTAGGTAAATAGTCCCTGGGTAAGCTGTGATATTTAACGAATTGATATTGCAAATCGTATATCAATCTAATTACTGTTGAGTTAGCGTTGTGACAGTGTAATATATCCGCAATTCAAGGTGATGTGTAAGTACGATATGTCTTATTGGGTTATTTAGATGACTTGCCTTGAAGCTGAACCCGCTGTTTTCTTTAAGGAACTAGCTCTATCGGGTAATACATTGGAGTGAGAACTAGTTGATAGTGCGAATACGATGCAAATAGCGAGAATGTGTAAACGAAATTTAGCAGCTGAAATGAGAGTCAGTGTCATAGTTTAGGTGGTAAATCTCTACGGTTACATATCTGTACCATTTCCCATCAAACACTCAATCCACCAGGAGTGCCGCTGCCTCTCATCACCGCTGAGAGCTTTGCCACTCAAGCCACTGCTGTGAAATCGGAAGATCTTGAGGGTGGCTTCACGTTGGAGCTAATGCACAGAACTGTGTTTGGATATGTAAAGAACGTTAATGTTATGGCGTTATGTATATCAATAGTAAAGGGCATGGATCATAAAAAAGAGGAACGTTAAGACTGAATTCATTAGTTTTAGTAAGGTTCTTGAGCAAGAGATTAATACGTGCTTTACCTATTTTGCAATGCATTTCATCCCAGTGTTTTGTGTTGCTTACAGAATTTCTAAGAACGTCTGATGAGCATGTACTTTACATAACTCCCTCTAAAGTCTTTTGCGTGTCCTGAGTCTCATCAGGCCGGTACGTATCCCAGTTTCCGTGACCTGAAGTGACTGACAGTACAATACTCCTCATGGACAAGACACCAGTCCTTCACAGGGTTAAACCCCCAGCTATTGCTCGTACTCATTTTTAGCTGAATATACTACAGCAACGTGATATTAAGTGTTTTACTCAAGAAAACAACCCAGTCCAGGAGTCGAACCTACGACATTATGATCATAAGTGCAATACCCTTACTTGAAGATCACGCGTCTCCTCACTTTAAATAACTGGTGTACATTATTTGTTATTTAATGATAGAATCAGACTTTTTTTTATTATACAGATTATAGTTTGGAGTTGTTATATTGTTTGAGAGAGTTAACGCATTGAAACCACAAAATATTCTCTCTGTATTTCATATAAGAGTAGACTGGGTAAATAAGTACTAGACAAAGTACCGCATCGATATTATGTACTAAAGTCAGTAAAAAAGACTAAAATGAGATTAGTGAAATAGTTTGTATGGTAGACAGGTTTTAAAGGTTTAAAACGAAAACTGCTATTGGTGATTTGAAGTCTGCTCTCGAAATAATTTGGTGAAATATGGACGAATGAAATAAGTCTCTAATGGGTCTTTTATTACCAATACCATCGTGTTGTTAAACTAAAATTCCTCTGAATTAGCAACAAGAAAGTACGATAAATATATTTCCCCATTCTGACTAATATAATATATCAGTAACTCTAAAGAATATATCTTAATATCCCCTAGAGGCATCGAAAACCAAGTGTTCATATTAAAATGTTATTTCTGCTAAAAGGAACTTTTCAAGAGTGAAGAATATATTATCGTTCATCTTATTTGCTGAGATAGAAGAATGAAAACAAAGTGAGGCACCTGTCACAAACATATGCAGAAAAGTAAACGTGAAAAATACACCTTCGTGTATCTGTCATAAAGGTAAGCGCAGCATTCCAAACTTCTTAATTCATTTACTTTTCTCAAAGAAGCCAACCAAAATCTTGTTAGCATTTCCACATATCTTACTTGCTGCCAGAGAGAACTACTATTTCCCTTTGTTTACATTCGTTGACTATTGTTATGAAAATCATGAAAGTTATGTTTGTACTATGTGTTTAATTATTATGATTGATAACAACGTAGCTGTAAGGAATATAACGTTGATATAAGTGTGTGCTCCAAACAGCGAATAACATTTAAATGCGGGAGACTAGGAGTATCTTAAAATTATATTTCTTTTTCGGAAGAGATTTCTTACAATACAGCATAGAGATAATAAAAACTTGAAATACAGTGGGACCTTGGTTCACGAAGGGTGTCTCCGTTAACGAAAACGCAAGCCGGTAACAACGTTTGGTAACAAGTTTGGTGTATCGGCGGGAAAGTGTCACTTGCTGTGTAGTTAGTTACTATGTTGATATATATATATGTCTTTCACAAACATTTCTCTCACACTGTATATCTCTCTCAACATTTCTTATTGAGAAAAAAATTTCGAGTTACTAATATTTTGGGTGACGAACGATTATTTAGAAACGAATTAAGTTCGTGAACCAAGGTTCCATTGCCTAACAATTCACAAGTATATAAGAGATGAACTAACACACAATTAAAAACATACACGCACATGCACACATAAACACACACACAGACATATACATACAAATATATATATATATATATATATGTATCGTTTCTGAATTTGTTTAGCAAGATTTTTTTATCTGAAAACGTGTGTTGAAACCGATATTGTTATGCTTTGGGACGGTCATGTTGCCAATAAGAAACACACGCACCAGTTGCTTTCACTCCAATTTATTATAAATTAAATTCATAAATTTAAGAATTTATAAATTTCCGCTTGGTTGGTTGGTTCCACAACCGGACGGTTGTTCATATATTGTCAAAGTTCTTTCGTCCCACATTATGTGACCTCTTCAGTGACTGGGGATTCTTTTCTTTGTTTTTGTGCCTCTCCCTTGTTCTGTCCTATGCCTTCTTCATGGCGTAGGACGGAACAAGGGAGAGGCACAAAATATATGAACAATATATGAACAACCGTCCGGTTGTGGAACCAACCAACCAACCGGAAATTTTTAATTCTTAAATTTATAAATTTAATTTATAATAAATTGGAGTGACGCTTCTGGTGCGTGTGTTTCTTATTGGCAACATGACCCTACCAAAGCATGAACAAATATATATACATATATATATATATTAATGAAAAAGAACAAAGGAACTATTATGACATTATAACAAGTTTATTGTCGACAGCCGTTTCGTCCGACCATATGGTGGGACTTTTCAGGGCATATAAGATGTGATTGTAAGTTCATTATTTACATCAACGTTTCACTCAAGATTAGCAGTTTGAAATTGTTGTATACATCAGCAGCTCCGCTTGTATATTTGGGGTCCATATTCTAAGGGGGCTCTTAGGGCCCCCTTAGAATATAGACGGTCGGACGAATATAGATGGTCGGACGAAACGGCTGTCGGCAATAAACTTGTTATAATGTCATAATAGTTCCTTTGTTCTTTTTCATTAATATTTCTGCTCTGCTTATACGCATAGAGCTTAACTAGCTACCGTCGCATATTTGGTAGGTCAGGCGTGATCATCGCGATTCACATACGACCTACCATACATCTTGCCAATATATATATATATATATATATATATATATATATATATATATACAATTAGAATTGGTGCTCTGAAATAGCTATATATATATGAATGTATATATATAGTGTATTTTGCAATACACTGTATGCTTAATTAAAAGCATTTCGAAGACCTTATGCTATTGTTTTAGAGTAGTGACAGTCTCACTTACTTTATTTTTCAGCAAACAGGGGAGATAAAGCTGACAGATACCTGTTTCGCATTTTTTGATGCTTATGAAAGCTAACTACTCCTCCTGTTTGCTGAAAATCATGGATGTTTGATTCTTATAGAATTCTAGTAAATAATCAGCAACTGATTATACAGAGCGGTTGCCGGTCAAGCAGAAATTGAAAATTAGAATTGGTGCTCTGAAATAGCTATAAATATATGAATGTATATATAGTGTATTTTTCAATACACTGTATGCTTAATTAAAAGCATTTCGAAGACTTTATGCTATTGTTTTAGAGTAGTGGCAGTCTCACTTACTTTAATTTTCAGCAAACAGGGGAGATAAAGCTGACAGTGCCCTGTTTCGCATTTTTTGATGCTTATCAAAGCTAACTACTCCTCAAAAAAACCGAAACAGGGCTCTGTCAGCTTTATCTCCCTTGTTTGCTGAAATTTAAAGTAAGTGAGACTGTCACTACTCTAAAACAATAGCATAAGGTCTTCGAAATGCTTTTAATTAAGCATACAGTGTATTGCAAAATACACTATATATACATTCATATATATATATATATATATATATATATATATATATATATATATATATATATATATATATATATATATCTATATATATATATTTAAAAGAATAGAGGTATAACACACGAGTTATGATATATTGGTAAAAGGAAAAGAAAATGCTGACAATTGTTCCCAGTGTAAAATAGTTTAATTAGGAATAAGTAAAAATTAGTAATAGTATAGGTTAGTATTCAGTTTTGGTTTTAAGTTTTTACCGGTTGCGCATTTCTAATGCTTTTCAAAAATAATTTTGAGATAGAGCGCCCGTGATGTTTGCTCTAATCTGATTAGTTTTGGAAATTCTACCTGTTTTATGTAAAAAAAAGTGGTTCCACATGTATGAAAATATTCTTGTGGTCAAAACAATTTTGATTGGTCGGTAGAGGTCATGTGAATGTTAAAAATTGATTTTGCGCCAAATGTAGGTTTTTCTCGGCTGATTGAGAAGTCACTGAAAAATAAGTCTTTCAAGACAAATATGTGTGTGTGTGTGTAGTAGTAGTAGTAAAGAGGTTCGTTGTTGTGATAATGGTCAGCAGGGATGTGTGTGCGAACCGCAGCCTGCTGACAGGTCAACAGTTCAGATGTCGATTAAGACAAGTGTGTGTGTGTGTGTGTGTGTGTGTGTGTGTGTGTGTGTGTGTGTGTGTGTGTGTGTGTGTGTGTATGTGTGTGTGTGTGTGTGTGTGTGTGTGTGTGTGTGTGTGTGTGTGTGTGTGTGTAGCAGAGTAATTCGTGGTAGAGGGATCGGTCAGTAGGAATGTGTCTATACGTGTGTGGGGATATTTTAACATGTTAAAAGATATTTTTCAGCTTTTGTCTTATATGGAGAAGTGTGTGTGTGTGTGTGTGTGTGTGTGTATGTTTCTTTGTATGTTAATGTACGCGTGTGTATGTGTGTGTGTATATATATGTGTGTGTGTGTGTGAATGTGTGTGTATGTGTGGGTGGACCAGTATTTTTGTGGTACTGGTAAATATGGTGTACATTATTCGATATTTTCAGTAAAAACGATTCTCTCAATAGAACATCAACAACCTTAATAATAAAAGGTGTGAAATGATATATAGTATTGGCATAAGACCAAGGTGTGTGTGAGTATCCAGAATGTACGTATATATGTATATATATATATATATATATATATATATATATACATATATGTATTAGACCGGTCCGCCACCATACACTGGCCTAGCGAAGAAAACACCAAGACAATAGCTTTCAAAGCGTAGAGTAACTCTACAGAGTCAACGGCCATCCACCCCAACAATGGGTTAAATAGCCTCACCAATCTACAATCGGCCAAGCACGGTGAGGATGTTTGTACCCATGGAGAGGTTAAACTCCATGACAATAACACATGCAATCTTCGTAACTGTCTTGTTATATTGCCTTGGTTTGTCACTAGACACATAGCTGCAGGGATGGAGTGGGTGCTATGTGTGTAGCACAAGAAAGTAGCATTGCAATGCACAAATATTTCTTCACAAGTCATACAGCATTGAGTATTGGCAACGGATGAATATTCAACTTGTTTAACACAAGGACGGCTCCAGTCTTACCCTATTTCGGGACGCACTACTCACCCATACCATATAAAAAGGGTCTAGAAAGTGACCTAATCAAAGTTTGTTAAGTCATCAAACTGGCCAGCATTTATTAACATATTACATATGTTTCTCCATCGATCAGCTCGAGGCAAGATCTTCAGATCTTCAGATCTTTAGATCCTTCGACTCCAGAGTCGGATTCGATCTGTAACAGATCTTGCCTCGGGCTGATCGACGGAGAAACATATGTAATATGTTAATGAATGTGAGATGACGCAGCACTGATTCCCCGTTCTTTATAATATATATATATATATATATATATATATATTTATATATATATATATATATATATACTTGAAAATCGATTAAAGGTGTTTATCTTCTTTTCAATTTACAGAGAAATTGATAAATTCCGGCATGCTTACATGACTACTTATTAAATATAAAAAAATGTTTTTATTTGTTATATGTAAGAGCTGTGGATTGGCACCGAGCACCATACTCTGCGTTTTAGATGTACGGCCCTTTACGTTCAGAATTTAAATCCCGATGAGGTTAGCTTTGCCATTCATCCTTACGGAGTCACTGGGGTCGATTTAATGGTTTTTCCCCTCCCCCAAAATTGTTGGCTTCGTGCCTTAATCCGAAACTATTATTACTTATATGTAGGGTGGTGAATTGCAAGAGTCCTGAGAGTGTCGAGCAAATGCTTAGTGCTATTTGCTTCGGCTTTTTTAACGTTTTGTTTTAGTTCAAATCCCCCCGAGGTCACCTTTGCCTTTCAACTTTTTAAAGTCGATGAAATAAAGTACCAGTTATGTACTAGGGTCGATATAATCAATTTTCCCCTTCCCACAAATGACTGTCCTTGTGCAGAACGTAGAAATCACTATTAGTTAAAAGGTCATACCGCATTATAATTATACCTAATGTACGAAAACACACTTTTTACATTAGTAACACATATTTAATATAAATTAGCTTTACTACAAAACACCATGCTGTCACAACGTCAACATTTTTAATAATCTGCTTCTATTAGACATCAATCATAAGTTGTTTTTTATACCTCAAGTCTAACTTTAACCCTTTCCCCTGTACACATACCATCTAATTATAGTATGGTAATTGTAACATTATATGTAATTTCCCAGTCACTGCTCTCCTCCACTTTCATCTATCGTTATTTCTCCACAGCTCCTGTAAAAGATAGTGTCATATTTGTTTTATATTAAGATTTCATTATTCTTATAATGTACATGTCCTAAATGTTTTGATAATACTTATATGATATGTTTGAAAAAGAAAAAATACGTTGATGTACATGAGAGATTACAGAAACAGCCAGTACCATTTGAATGATTGTAACAAACTTTGGCAAAATGTGACAGAAACATATGAATGATATATTTATTAGTCTTTAAACTTTTTAAAATGTGTCTTTTGTAGAAAAAAAGACAAAAACAAAACTATAAAAAATTCTTCTTTATTTTGGCATCATTTCTTTTTTCAAGACATTTAACAATATTACCGTTTTTCTATGTATTTAACTCGAGCAAACTCTGACTGCTATATTGACTTAACAAATTACAAATGTAAATGCAACCCATATCACATGAAACCTAACAGACCAAGCAGAATTATATTACACAGAAGATTTAAACAGTTGAATGTTACAAAGTGTCTTGAGAACCTAAATCACTTCCCATCCCACAACACTCCCCTATCTATTTACGGAGAGAGCAATTATGTGTTAAACAGGAGAGCTGAAATTACCGTAACTTGATGCAGCAGCAAAGAACATTTCAATTTTAAGGTAAACGGCGCTGTTATAGCTTTTGAAATGCTCAAGAGAGCTTTACGTGTAATATTACTCGTGTGTAATGAATCAAAGTCATTTTTGTTTCTCATGCTTCTTGCATATTGTAAATATTTTTCTAGGTATAATTATAGACGAATAGTTAAGAGTTCCGTTTGCTAACCACCTTGTCCAGGGTTTGATTCTATTGCGTGGCACTTTGGCCATGCCGGCTCTATTCTAGTTCTGGGCTGGAAAGTATCTTCAAAGCAGAAAACCCGAGCGAATGTTTGCCACAAAGTAGACTCCTCTATAGTCTGACAATGTCCACATTGCATATGTTAAACCATCAACTGATTAAGGTTACCACCTATATCTGTTTCACCTTATCCCTCCTCACTATTACAATAACACACGACACCACTCCAGTTTTCCGTTAGACCCTTGAAACACCCCGGTGTTACATTACATTTCACAACTTAGCCTACGCCACGGCTCTATTATACTACACACTTTAAGACAATATCACTCGTGTATTGCATTACACAATACAATCACATCGCTTGACACATATTGACGCCAAACCTCCCCCGTATTGCATTAAATTGCATTACACTACATCACACAACTTAATATGATACCATTCCACCATTACATTGCTACACTGGACAAATATTTAAAATGTTTGATAGAAAATTAAAATATAAAAATGAAGAGGATGACAGTCAGAAGACGGTTGCTTCTGACAGGACCACTGGAAGGAGTGTTTGAAGACTCTGCCCTGACAGCCTTCTCACGAATAAGCGGGTGAAGAAGAAGTCAGTTCTTTCAAGTCCCTTTTTAGTTTTAGTTAAATTAACAAGGACAAAAACAACAAATAAAGATAAAGAAATATGAGAAAGAAAGATAAAATTAATGATAAAATTCTACCACACCCCTACGCCACGAGTACAACATCCAGATTCACAACTCACTCCAAATAAATTTATAAAATGCTAAGTAGGGTTTCCATACGAAATTAATAAAAGATTGAGCTGAAATAATAATTGTTTCTACGTTAGGCACAAGGCCACCAATTATCCAGTGCATTACTGGTACTTTATTTTATCGAACCCGTAAGGATGAAAGGCAAAGTAAACCTCGGCGGGATTTGAACTCAGATCGTAAAGGGACGTAACTATGGCGTCCGACCCTCTACCGATACTGCCAATCCACTGAAATAATAATTCAAATAATTATAGTGTCAATAAATTAAACTATTATAAATGTATTAGAATATGAAATGTGCTATGTTGGAAAGATATTATGTTTTGCTTGTACGAATAAAACATTAAATTTGATGATTTATCTAACACACACTACGACTATCCATTTTTAAAATTAAAAACAAAAAATGATAATTATAAATTATTTTCATATTATTCACGTCAAAATTTAAAAGAAACAAAAAGAGTGAATCGAAGAAAAGTAATTTAATTATTCCAAAAAATAATTATAAAAATTACATTGTAAATAGAGTATCGTGTACATAAATTCACTCAGAAAATATTTTTCCGCCACCCACTTGCCTTGACCTTTAATACGTTCTATAATTTGTTGTTTTCGTGTTTGGTGTTTTGTGTTTTCCTATTGTACTCCTTGTTTATTCGCTGATGGTTTGTCGCGAAACATCTAAAATATATATTAAATAATCGATTCAATGAACTGAATTCAAGTTAACTACTCAAATACAATTTGGAATGAAATTTCTAAAAAAAAAAAAAAAAAAGCTAACCAAATATATACAATTAAGAAGTGATTATCACAAAATTCGGTTTCAGGCAGAATCGATTAGGTGACTATAATACGTTTAAAAGATATTTACTTTGAAAATAAATTTAATAAAACGTAATGAAATAATTTTCTTTTTCATTAAATATTGCTGAATAATATTTGTTTTAAAAAATACTTTTTTAATATAAAGACAATTTGTTTTGATTTAATTTGACGGTCTCATTGTCAGAGTGAGATGTCAAGTTAGTGAAATTTTATTTTTATAAATTCTACATACTATAAATTAATGAGTACCCACGACATACTGTCATATTTCCATGCTAGAAAAAATTATTTTATGTCAGTGACCGGGTCGCAAACAGTACGACGCAAAGTGTGAACCAACAAATGAAAGTGTAACAGTTCTGGGGAATATTTTTAAATCGATAAAATTGGTGTAGATTCAAGATACAGTTTCAGATCAAGTCATTGGCTAAAAGCTGAGGGACAATGTTAATTGATGTCTAAAGAAGATAACATGATACTGGCAGTTATTGTTATACACGTGTTTCAGTAACTTTATATACATTCTCACATGAGAGAATGTAATTGACTATAGAAGTTTAAGTGAACCATCTAAAACAAATCCTTAAGGTATCGTATGGTATTCCTTAAAATAACAATTACCACTCTAAATTTTACTATATGTTCGTGTAACTAAAAGAATATGTTTATATTATCTTTGTTGTAACCATTATATTTGGTTTATAGCAATGTGAGGAAATAATGTATAAAACAATAAGATATCACGTTAATATGATTATACAATCGTGGTTTTGTTACTGGTTTAGGTTTAAGTACTTAACTATATAAACAGAGAACGTGGTATTTAAATTGATAGAAATACAGACTTTACCTCGTTATAATAATTGTATGGTATGGTGTGGAACAATAACTCCTGGTGGAGTCGTAGGGGCTCCATAAATGACATCATAAGCCCGACTGTATGAAATGTTACTGATATCTTACAATTTATTGAGAAGAATGTTTGCTTGGCGGTGGGATTGTGGGGGTGATTGACGAAGGTAAATGTATATAATTGTTTCTACTTTAGGCACAAGGCCAGCAATTACCCAGTGCATTACTGGTACTTTATTTTATCGACCCCGTAAGGATGAAAGGCAAAGTCAACCATGACGCTATTTAGAATTTTGGGAGAACATTGAAAGAAATATCACAACATTGTCTTTCATCTGCGTCTGGTTGAATCAAATATTTTAACCCTAAATAATTGTTTACGTAATATAGTACAAGACACAGCACTGTTCTGACCTAGAATTTGGCACAAAATATATACCACGGTGTACGTCTCATAAGCATGAACTTGCAGATTCCCTGACAAGCATTGAAAACAAGAAGAACAACAACTCGCTATATTTTTAACAGTTTCAACAGATTTTCTACTGTTGAGTGTCTTCGCTTGATCACTTCCACAATAAACACTTCTAATAACTGTTTCTACTTTAGGCACAAGGCCAGCAATTACCCAGTGCATTACTGGTACTTTATTTTATCGACCCCGTAAGGATGTAAGGCAAAGTCAACCTACTTCTAATAACATTGTATACACAGCATATTAAACGTTGTCTCACCCAGAGGGACTGTACATAATGATGTGACAAATACTCCTCACGCATTCATTTCCTTCGTTTACACTGTCTTCGCATGAATTTAGTATTCAAACTCAACCCTTACCCGTCTCTCCCTTTGTACTAATTTTAATGGTGTGAATGATCATATGTTCAAAGATTTCACTATAGTCTGCAGAAATTATCAAATCAAATCAATCGAGTGACGTCTGAACCATTTTTATTATGTACACTGGTGTCCAATATTCATTGAACTGGGTTGATTTCTGTCAGTGAAATGATTAGATCATGAAGGAAAAACAAAAGAGAACACAAACACAGAGCTCACAGAGAGAGGGAGAAAACGAATTTTAATCAAAGAGACTAACTGCTAAGATGTTCTCATATCTTTAGTTAAATCCATATAATTAAATTTGCATTTCTTTTATCCAATCTATATCATCAGTGCAGACGAAACAGTTTTCAGCTTATTTGTATATTCATGAAATGCTATAGTTATTATTCCTTATAATTACAGAGGTTATATTTTGGTAAGCGTTGCAGTACATGATATAAAACTTGCCAATTTATAAGATGTATGTTTAGACAGTAAAATCTCTCACTAAGCCTCCACTGTCTTATAATGGTAATTATTTGAATATATTAAACTCTGGCACTTGTTTTGCATTTCCGTTTACTCCATAAACGAAGCATATTCATTCCATTGACAACATATAGTTGGTAACAGTTTATAGGTTCGTTATAAAGTTCCAAGAAAATAATATTGTTGCTCCGTTTTATTGCTATTTCTAATACGAGGGATGCTGTTGCACTATATACTTTAATCAGACTTTAATTTCACGTGAGTGCAAGAACTAATTTGAGAGGGTTAAAGTTCAATGGTTGCAGCGGTGATCAGGTGGGAAAGTGCAACATAGATTTAACCAAACCTTGAAGCTATTTTACTTCCTGTATAATATAATTGTTTCCACTTTTGGCACAAGGCGATCAATTACCCAGTGCATTACTGGTACTTTATTTTATCTACCCCGTAAGGACGAAAGGCGAAGTTAACCTCGGGGGGATTTGAACTTAGAATGGCAAGGGCCGTAACTCTATGCGTCAAAGCATGGTGTCTGACTCTCTACCGATTCTGCCAATCCACCGCCCCTTGAATTTCTACTTTTGGCACAAGGCCAGCGATTACCCCAGTGCATCACTGGTACTTTATTTTATCGACCTTGTAAGGATGGAACGCAAAGTTAACCTCGCCGGATTTGAACTCAGAATGCAAAGGACCATAACTATGCTGCAAAACATGGTGTCTGACGCTCTACTGATACTGCCATACCACCGTCCTTCCTGTATATAATGGTTTCTAATTTAGGCACGAGACCTACAGGTTGTGGAGTGGGATCGATCAAATCGATCAAGGCCGGTGGATTGGCAGTGTCCTTGGAGCATCGAACAACATGCTTTGCGGCATATAGTTACGGCCCCTATACCATGGTTAGCTTTGTCTTCCATTCGTATGGGGTCAATAAAATAAAGAACCAGTAACGCACTAGAATCGATTTAAATGACTTTCCTCGTCCTTTCAAATTGCTGACCCTGTGCTAAATATAGAAACAGTTCTTTATAAAAGCACGGAGTGAGATGCGGGAAGTCTATGGTGATCATTTATAGCAAATTTATATCATTCATAGTATTTATATTCCCTCATTGCCTTGCATTTCTCTCGCTTCATCAGTCGTTAGTTATCTATATGAATAACTAATATGCCTGATGACGAAGTAACATTTTTTAATATATACAGCGAGTTTGAACTTACAAACCATGGGTTACGAATAAATCCAATATCTTATATACTGACCACATGCTACATATTCTACACCAACGATATTTAAGTATAATAAAGTAACGATATATTTCGATTTTCTCTTTATTGGAAGTGATAAAGAACAGTTGTTTCTTTCTAGACAATACCTGTCTATTTGTAATATTACCTGTCATCATGAAATATAAACCATTTTGCCATGCCATCTACTTTAAAATGATTCAGTCTGAAACTATCAAATCTACGGAATATTTGGTTTCCTAGATTGATTAAAGAACAACGCAATTCTAGACGTCTGCGATATAACGGATAGCGAGAGGAAATTATCAATCAAGCTTCATCTAGTTTCCTCTTTGTTAATTTGATATGTCTTTGCAGTCTGTTGGCTTGATATACTGGTAATCGATTACTAAATCAATTATTGATTTTGGATTCTACATATCGTAAGTATAGTTTCGACCCGTCTTTGATAAGCTATTGCTATCAAGTAATACCTTTTGATTAGCTACTCTTCTTTACGGGTGAAAAGCTTCTGGCTTTACATTTGATGTTAGCGTGAATTGCTACGCCTCATGCCTCTTTTCATGAATACAATCCCTGGGCTGAATATTACTCTGATCGAACAAATTATATTTCATCGATGGTTTTAAATGATTTATAATAGGAAATTGATGTTTCGTTCTATATCTAAGTCTTGGTCTATTTTTACTCATCTAAAACGAACAAATAATGTAAATATTGACCAATATAATCCAGACAAAGAAGATGTTCATTATCGTTGATAATGTGAATCACATAGAGAGAGAGATAGAGCTTCTAAAGCTGCAGCCAATCTACTTTCTAGAAGCTTGGTTACACTGAAATTAAATTGATCGGCACACTGTGTTGTTTTAATAGATATCACACTCAGACACCTAAATCACACGGTTTTCCTAATTGCTAACTCCAGCAGGAATTATTTTCTTGCAAGAATGTAGACCAGGATTGTAGAAAACAGTCCTTTGACACGCTACAATAGACAAAGCATTCGTTTGGTTACTGCTGTCGATCGTTTGAGTATGCAGGTGAAGAGGTTTTACCAGAGATTCATCATCAAATAGTTGAGTGGCTCGAATTCATAAGTAAGTTCTATGGATGTTTTTCAACCAAATGATGCATAATACTACATCATCTTTCTCTTTCTCCAGTGAATGAGGGACTTATCTAAAGCCGCTGAATACGAATGTGTTTCTTGCTACAATGTTCAACAATAGCTTCATTTATTTATTTCGCTTCTCTATCAAACGATCACCCTTTTAACTAAGTTTAAGTGTTGTACAATAAAACGATCTTGGTCATGTAGAAACTGAATCTGTTTTCACCAGCCATTTTTATCATCTACTTCCTTTCTGAACATCGGATCGTCTTATCTCTTTTAATCAAGGCAATTTAGACACACATTTTGCTTCCGAACAACCATATTCTGTAACACAGTAAATTATGTTTAATAACTGGTGTTGTGGAATGATGTAGAAAGTATTGCTTACAAAGCTAATTGTCCAAATAAGGATGGCGTTGCCAGCACCTTTCTTAGAACTCCAACTGCATTGAGCTATGTACCTGGTACCGAGTAGTATTCCAATTTTGTCAAATAGGGAAACACTACAGATTGCTCCTTTCTCAACCAGCTCCTGTAAAATGTCGACCTCCCTCCCTCACTTATTATGGTCTCAATTGTAAAAGCACCATCTTCCTTAACATCTACTTATTTTCTACACTGACTGTTACATACATGATAATGAACTATTTATAGTGTTATTCGGCTCTTATTCTGGCCAATGATACATATGTCTTGCCTCATTTGCATATGAATCCGCGCCAGTCTTTGGTACGTGAAACGTTACAGTTTCAGGTCTTCCTGAATATTGTCTTGCCAACCTATCGGGGCTACTGCCTCATATATCGAGGTTTGGAAATCTGACAATAACGGGTAGACTATAGAAGTAAAAAGAAAACACCCAATAACCTCAGAATTCCGTATATTTTATTAGTTGTGGAGGTTTAAATAACAATTGCCTGATACATATGTTAAAGCTGAATATCTTTGATATATGTAGAACATGTAAACATAACTAGCCACATCACGCCGTATGTTAAGGTGACAAATTCTTTCAAAAGATATTATATGATACGTTTAATAAATATCCATCCAATGTGTTTCTTCAGAAGACATCTATTTTACCAGAGAAATATTGTAGAAATACAGATATAATGAATGTATATCGAGGGAATATCTTCTCCCAGCATGTTTTATTTTCTTTCATCTACCCCAGACAAAATATACGCTACAACATAAAATGAAATTTCTTTCTCGTATTCAACAGTATAAGTGCAGAATATATTGTATACAATTTTAGACATCCAATTATTATTTTTTTTATTTGGTTTATGTACGAGAACGGTGTACAATTGCTACATAATTATTTTGAATTATATTAACGCCTCAGCCAGCACTGAAATACGGGGTGGTATTAATTATTGTGATGATCTCTTCAATCATACAGTTTCAGAATATCGTTTCCTTGTGTTATGAGATGATATTCAAGATGTGAGACGTTATTCCTTATAAGTTAATCACATTTAAGTTCGACCTGTGAAGTGCAGAACTTGTCCGCTCTAGGTTAAATATAACCATGCCATACTGTCATAAGGAATATATATATCATAACCCAATACAGACAGATTTTTTAATTTAATAAAGAAATATAACTGCAAAGATATTTCATACGAAGTCATCCGATATTAATAAATATTTAATAGTGACGTAAATGGTTAGAAAAAAATCTATAAAACACACATATAGAAAATAGATAAATCTTCGTGCAGTTGTTTAATAAGGTAAAGTTGTCATAGCTTTGACGATGTATTAAAATACGATTTAATTTTTACTAACATAACATAACATATCAAAGTGCTCACATACGTTAGGTAGTGGAAAACTACTTCAAGTAAGTAATAATGAATATAGAACTGATAAATGAAGGAGGGTTGAATAGGAACTATAAGAACGTGTTTCATACATGTATATGTATATAGATGGATTCTCGATGTATATCGGGAGGTGACCAGAGTTAAAAAAATCTACTCAATACGTTAGTAGAGAATAGACATATTTAGTTCTTATACATATGACTTTTACACAACTAAACCTGTTTCATTCGTAAGAAATCTTAAGGAAAGTCCTGAGGGTTTCTTACGAATGAATATATATACAATGTTACTAACATCGACATATGTTTTAATAGTTTCCATAAACCTATTTAATATTTTCTTTTCCTACTCTTTATCTTTCTGTTTCTTCTTTTATTTCTCATTCTACTTTCTGATGAAGTACTAAAGTCTGAAACGTTAAGCCACTTGTTATACTATATCAAGCATTAACATAATATATATCTTCAATGTACTGTACCGTTTGCTTTGTTATTTCAACGACTAACCACATTACACCTATCACAACGCTACCACGTCTACCACTAACATCACTACCACTACAACTTTTATAACTACAACTGCAACCACTAACACTGATAGAATCACTACAGTAACCGTAACTTGCAAATTGCCTCAAACGAACTACCAACCCTACTAAAACCATTTACCACACCAAAACCAATATGACCACCTACTCCAGTAACACCAATTCAGCTAATACCTCTATAAAAACAACTGAAACCACTTACACCTAACACCAATATAACTACTT
>OZ024745.1:16600252-16620252 GCA_964016885.1 Eledone cirrhosa
TTTGGCGCATAGAGTTACGGCCCTTGCCATTCTGAGTTCAAATCCCGCCGAGGTTAACTTTGCCTTTCATCCTTACGGGGTCGATAAAATAAAGTACCAGTAATACACTGGCATAATTGCTGGCCTTGTGCCAAAAGTAGAAACAATTATATTTTTCATCTCCGAAAATAACCTGATTTTAAAGGGTATTATTTTTCTTTGCGGATACTCATATCACAACAGTTATTTTCTATTAATTTTAATAAATACCTTAATAAGTTGGATAACTATCTTTACAGTACTGTTTCTAATAATGTTTTCTAAATTTAGCACATTGCTAGAAATTTGAGAGGAGGTTACATTTGGGTATAACGACCGAGTAATCGGGCGAAACAGAAAAACTGGCCTCGTGGGGATTTGATCTCTCTTTAAATACTGCAATGTATTATATGTCAAACTAACGATAGTGTCATGAAATGTGAAATAGTACGAGGGATAGGACGAAGACCATGCAATGATGGTACTAGGTGTCGGGTAGTTATAAACTGTAGACTCCAGATGTGAAATGAAGTGCTGTCATTAAGTAGTTTAATAATCAGTTTTAAACACATGATTTGCGTATGAGTTACGGGTATATACAATACATGTATTGCAGTATGAAAATAAAAGAGCAAAAGTTTGCTTCCAGCAGGACACTTCAGGATTGTGGCCCTATGTTATTTAGCCCATCTGTCACCCCATCTTTTGTTTGCCTTCTATAGGAGTACGTTTTATGAAAATAAAACTTATATAATTAAATTCGCTGATACACGAACGATGGACCACAATAGCTGCATATTTACATTGTGATAACAAGTTTTAGTAAGGGTTTCCATACGGTTGGCACTTAGTAAGGGTTTACATACTGTTGATACTTAAAGGTTTTTATACTGTTAAGTCTAAGTAAAGGTTTCTACACTGTTAACTCTTATCAATGGCTTCCATACTGCTCACAATTAGTAAGGGCTGGTATGCTGTTAATTCTTAGTAAGGGTTTCCATACAGTTATGTTTTTATAAGGTTTCCCTACAGTTAACACATAGTAAGGGGATCCATACAGTTAACTTTATTTTTATTAAATGAAGCTAACAAATTTCCACTTCATACTTCACATCTTTCGCTATTACACCTCATCTGATAACCATATTCTTTTACTGCTACACCATCTCTTCCTCTTGATATTAACACAAAGTTGCAATTTTTTAAATTATGTATAACCTCCCCGTCGATCCCAGTTCGAAGATGTTGACACAGAAGTAAAAACAAAACACAATATATAACATAAGAAAGTTACTTCAGTTTGTTTTTCCTTGAATGGATATTTATTTCTAACTGTCACTTACGTAATCATGATTAATGTACAGATTTAGCAAAGTGCATTTAGTTATTTTTTATCTAATGACACTTAAAGGGATAAAATATTTTATTGCTTGTACAGATATTTGATTTATCAAAAATAAACGAAATTGAAAAATGTAAAACATATAATGTCAAGGTTTTGGTGTTGAATTGTCATTCGTTTTATTCTTCTTATATTCTTGATGTTATTTAATTAAGATCACGTTTAGCTACTCAATCTTCTGTTTGATATATTCTATATTTCAGTTGCTTCATAGAATTATTTCGGAAATATATCTCTTCGAATGTCCTTGAAAGATGGTACACACACACACACACACACACACACACACACACACATATATATATATATACATACCAAGAGATGGCAACATTGAATTGACCTGTTTCTTTACTAAATAATTTCTTTTTCGTTTCTGACACTGCCCATTTTCCTCTATCTTTCTCATTATATTTTCTGATGATAGACTACCTCTCGAAACGTGAAGAAACTTTTACTACTATATCAAGCATAAAACTACGATTTGTAAACGAAATATCATAGAAAAATGTTATGAAATGTTTTATTTTATAAAATAATTGTAACTAATGATATTGTAAATATATAAATAATTTAAATCATAAAAAGACAGATGTTCCAATAGACATTTAAGAAGTCACAGAAGATTCAAAATTTATACTTGTCATAGATTCATAAATTTTACAATTCTTGACAAACTACTTGTTTGATAACATAACAAGACATTGACGTTCACCTAATTGGTCGTTTGTTTACTGCATACATCTTCCCTTAACTTCTGGGAGAGTCGTAGGAACACCATATTGACATACGGTGTTCTAGGACACTTTTAAATCTGGCGGAGTTCATCCCTCCCCGGGTTTGTGTATAGCAGATGTTTCCACAGAAGGATTGATAGTGAGAGCGATGATGTGAGAAAGAAATATAAAGGAAGAATTAACCCCAGTACTAAACTGAGACTTTTTAACAATCAATCTCAAACGCATGAAAGGCAAAGAGCCGAAACGAATAGTGCAAAGCATTCTATCAGACGTTGTAACCACTCTGCTAATTTGCCGCCCTTTGTTTCATACAACATACAATTTGTGAAATATTCAAAGTTCTCTGAACCCCTTTGAGATTATATGTCCGTATGGAAATCCTAATTTACTGTTTAGTAACATTTATTTTATATTTAGAATCGAATAATATATTTTAACAAAACATATTATTTTATAAACTTATACTACCAAATATTGTTTCGGTGAGAACCTAGTTCCTACAAAAATCATTTCGATGGAACGCTGTTCGATAGAAATTCTCTTCGATAAACAACTGTTTGGTAAAATATCAGTCATTGAAAAGTGGCTCGATGTAATATCTTCCGACTAAAAGTGGTTCAGTTAGATGGTGTTCGATGAAATGTATTTCGGTAAGAAGTTCTGTACATAAAAATCCATACTTTAGAATATCTTTTGATGAAATGTAGTGTTGTGGTATACCTTTTGACGAAAATCAGTTTGAGTAATAATCGTTGAGTAATTTAAGATATATATATATGGGGTATAATGAGAAACAGACAGAAAACAGAATTGACGATTATGAAGAGTAAGTAAAAACTTTTTAGAAAAACATCTCATAATTTAGTACGTTTTTTCTGAATAAATGTGTTTCATTTTATCTATGTCAATAACTGTGCGATATACTTGAAACGCGCTTTATTTCACAACATAGCAATATTGTACTTCCGTAGTATACATATATTTCACCTATGTTATCAAAGTATTTATTAACTCTACAGATATTTATGGATAGCAGGTTAGTATATTTCTATGGCAATATGTTGAAATGATGTGGGATCTAGAAATTTACTTGTCACTCTCACATATTATATATCACTCTTTGCTTTAGCAATACAATTTGTGGTATAGAATACGTAAAGCCTCCAAGGACAATTTCTAAACAGGGTATATTAAATCGATTGAAACTTTAGAAACTGACGAATGATGCATACAAACGTCAAAATATGTGCATACATACATGAATAGATATATGCACACAGCAACATACATGTGTGTGTGTGTGTATCTATCTGGATTCGGTGTCGTAATCCATGTATGTACAATATATTACAGAAAAACAGTGTGCTAGAATGGTTGGATGAGTTAAATTTAGGAGTGATGTCGAGTAAAATGAATACTGTATGTGCTGGCCTCTCCACAGCCCTGCCGAACAGGATGGAGAAGGCGTTTCCCCGGAGGATGATAAGGGAGATGCGCTGGAAGAGCCATTTAAACTCGCGAGGCTCACACCTGCCGCTGGCCAGCTCAGCGCCTATGGTGGTGAATAGGGAGGTATCCCTATGACCAAGGACACCAGAAGTCTCCACTGCCAAGGACACGACCGCGAACCTGTCGGAGAGCGACCGGTACTTGGAGAGCTTAACCTCTTCACCCCGACGCGCAGCAGTACCTGGGTTTGTCGAGGACTGCACCTGGTTGCGGCTGCAGAAAGTGTCACTGCAAAGGCAAAGTTATAAACTATTGTAAATAAACCTATTTAAAATATTAAAAAAATATATAATAATAATAATAAAAATAATAATAATTGTTTCTACTTTTGGCACAAGGCCAGCAATTACCCAGTACAAGGATGAAAGGCAAAGTTAACCTCGACGGGATTTGAACTCCGTCGAGGTTAACTTTGCCTAATAATAATAATGATAATAATAATAATTGTTTCTTTATTAACCACAAGGGTTTACATAAAGTAGACATTAAGGACAGTACAGGACAATACAGGATGGTACAAATGGGCATTTCTGCGTGTAAAAAAAACAGAGGATGTAATAAAATAACAAAGAAAGATTCCCCAATAGGGAGGAGACTTCCGAGGGACATTTGTGGAGAAAGCCCATTAAAAGACCACAGTGACCCTGACCACCAGGGAAAGTGCCCTCTCCCAGTTTTCCACCTTTAATTTACAGACACATACTCAGAGTAGGCCCATTCACTAGGGCCATACTTGCTTCTCTCACCCATCTTTCAACAAAATGCTGGGAAGAGAGCACTTCCCTCTCTACCCTGATTTTCCTTTTCAAATGAAATTTGAAAAAGTTAATCAGGGCATCACCGAAGAGGTAAGTGCTCGTCTTCAGCCCTTTCAAACGTGTCCACCATACTATCTCTTTCGCCATGGCCACCAGACAGATAAAAACTGCCTGCCTTTCCCGGCTAAAGGAAGAGGGCGGGGCAATCCTCACGATGGACTCAGCTGATAGCTGGATCCGTCCTACACGTGACATCAGGTGTTCGACATAAACCCACAAGTCAGCAATGCTCGGACACTGGACGAGTACGTGCAGGACGGTTTCGTCGCCCTGTGCGCATCTCGGACATGCCCGGCTGACGGCACCTCCATGCCTGTAGAGTTTATCCCGAACTGGCAAAGCTCCCCGGTAGCACTGCCAGGCCAGGGATTTCTGGAAGTTGTCCATAGGCCCCGGCCCGAAAGTCCTTCCGAAGAGATTGGCTAGTTGATTTTCGTCGACGCCTAGAGTTTCTCCAAGTACGTCGTCGCTCTTCCCCTCCAGTAATCCTCTATAGAACGCCAAGGTGGAGTTTCCACCGATCACATTGCCCGATCGGTCGAGGGCTGTGAGCGCCTGAAGATATTCCAGTCTCCATCGCTCCCTCTCGGTCTTCGCTTGACCCAGGACTGCAGCTCCATCAAGGAGACGAGCTGGGGAAAAACGTGTCTAGCAAACAGCGACCACACCTGATCACCGTCGAGGAAGAGGTGGAGATGTCGTAGCCTGAGCGCGTGTCTGCGCAGTCAGGCGTGGCTTAGGACAAGGTACGACGGTCAGGCGGTAGTAGATGACGGACGCGATGTACGCATTAGCCACCTCCGCTGGACCTTTCAGGGATAGCTTCCTCTCGGCCCATTTCTGGGTGAGAGAAGCCACCCTGCTCGTCACCTCGTCCCAGTTTTTGTCCGTCTTGAGGTCCGGACCGAACCAGATCCCTAATAATGTAACCGGCCCGTCCGTCCAGCGCCTGACGACGCGGTTGGACGTCATGGACCTGCCTCTCCAGGTGCCGAGCTGCAGGCCCATTGACTTTTACTGGTTGATCATTGCTCCTGTCACCGCTTCGTATTCTCTTAGTGTAGTGCCGATCGCCTGGATGTATTTGGCGTTCGACACCACTACGGTGACATCGTCCGCATATGCTGATACGGATCTTCCGCATCCTAGTTCGCGCGGGACCCCCCTCAACGTCTCCAGTTTGTGCAGTAATGGCTCGAGAGTCAATACGTACAAGAGGGACGAGAGGGGACATCCTTGGCGGACCGAGCGCATGATGTTGAACGGTTCCGAAAGGTGACCGTTCACTCTCACCACAGAGCAGATGTCGCTGTGCATGGCAGCGATCCAGCCTCTGAAGACGGGCCCAAAGCCAGCCGCCCTCAGTACTGCCGCTAGGTAACGATGGTCGACCCGATCGAAGGCTTTCGATTGATCTAAATTTATCAAAGACCCACCCGTGCCAGGTTCCCTAGCTACCCTCTGTACGATGTATCGCATGAGGTGGAGGTTGTCGTGGATGGATCTGTCGGGAATGGCACGTTGTTATCGTTATTTTTGTTATTATTAATTTTTGTTTCAGTTGTGGTGGTGGTGACGTCAGTGGTGTTCGGTGAGGAAGAGTTCATTTTGGTTGAATTCATTTCGACATCACGAGTTAATTAATTTTTTCTTTTGTTTCTGTTGTCGCGGTGGTGGTGGTGGTGGTGGAGGCTTTAACACCTGCAGTCATTGGTAATGGCGGGAAATGAATGTCTGCCTGAGACAAATTTAAAATATTGCTACTGCTTAAATTTTTAGTGTTGGCAAACGTAGTAACATTTACAATGGTGGTGTCGGTGTGAGGTGTTAGTTTGTGAGGAAGGCTCTCAGCTGCTTGGTGCAGAGGTGAATTAGCCATTTTCTTTTCAAAGAAATTTTTTGATAATCATAAAAGTTTAAATTTTGGGCACAAGGCCCCAATCTTTTTGGGTGTCCTTTTCGGAAAACAATGTATGTGCGCTTATATACAGTTAACAATAAAATTTTCCATAAATAACAATTTTTAACAAACGGAAATAACAAACCTTTGCGGAGCTCACGATGATACGATTTACTACTTAGGTCGCCAGTAATAATAATAATAATAATTCAAAGTGGTCGCGATTGTCATAGGTGCACTAGGTACTATCTCAAAGAGTTTCCAAGGATGGCTAAAGAAAATTGGTCCCGCCCCGCTTTTTGGAACACTTCAAAAGCATGCTTGCTGGGAACAGCAAGAATTCTCCGATACGTCCTGAATATCTGAGACTGCAGGTAGTGGCTCGATATTCGTTTCAACAAACTTTCCAGTTAAATAACATCAATGCCTGAGACTCAAAGAGCAATAATAATAATAATCATGCTTTCTTTATTAACCACAAGGGTTGACACAAAGTAGACATTAAGGACAACACAGGGCAATACAAATGGGGATTTCTACGTGTAAAAAAAAACAAAAACAGATTGACAAAATTCCCAATAGGGGGGATACCTCTGAGGGTTGCTCGTGGAGAAAGCCCACAAGAAAGGCCACGGTTACTCTGACCGATAGGGTAAATGCCCTATTCCAGTTTTCCTGCTACAATACTACAGGCACACGCTCAGGGTAGACCCATACACACGGGCCATTCTTGCCTCTCTAACCCACCTTTCAACAAACTGGCTGGAAGTCAGCACTTCCCTCTCCACCCTCATTTTCCTCTTCATGTGAAACCCGAAAAGGTTAATGAGGGCGTCACCGAAGAGGAAAGTAGGCGTCTTCAACCCTTTCAGAAGGGTCCACCATACAATCTCTTTTACCATGGCCACCAGGCAGATAAAAACTGCCTGCCCTTCTCGGCTACAGAAGGCGGCGGGGAAATTTTCACAGTGGACTCAGCTGAGAGCCGGATCCGTTCTACACGTGATAGCAGGTGTTCCGCATAAACCCACAAGTCGGCATTGCTCGGACATTGGACGAGTGCGTGCAGGACGGTTTCATCGCCCAGCGCGCATCTCGGACAAGCCCGGTTGACGGCACTTCCATGCCTGTAGAGTTTATCCCGAACTGCCAAGGCTCCTCGGTAGCACTGTCAGGGATTTCTGGAAGATGACCATGGTCCCCGGCCCGAAAGTTCTCCCGAAGAGATTGGCTAGTTGGTTTTCGTCGACGCCTAGAGTCTCCCCAAGGACGTCGTTGCTCTTTCCCTCCACCAATCCTCTATAGAACGCCAAGGTGGAGTTTCCAGCGATTGTATTGCTCGATTGGTCGAGGGCTGTAAGCACCTTAATACATTCCAGTCTCGAAGCGCTTCTTCTCGGTCTTCGCTTGACCCAGCACTGCAGCTCCGCCAAGGAGACAAGCTGGGGAAACATGTGTCAAGCTGGGGAAAAATGTCTCGAAGAAGAGGTAGAGATGTCATAGGCTGAGTGCATGTCTGCGCATCATCAGCCACAGCATGCCCAGCTCTCGGCGTAGCAGGTGTTGACAGCAGATGGACTCCCTGACCATCGGAGCACGTCCCTTCTACAAAAAGCGAAAGAGCAAATGCTCCAGTGCAGTTAGGCGAGGCTTAGGTCAAGGCACGACGGTCAGGCGATAGTAGATACGGACGCGATGTACGCATTCGCCACCTCCACTCGACCTTTCAGGGATAGCTTCCTCTCGGCTAGAAGCCACCTTGCTTGTGACCTCCTCCCAGTTTTTGTCCGTCTGGAGGTCCGGACCGAACCAGAACCCTAGCAATTTAACCGGTCCGTCCCTCCAGCGCCCGACGACGTTGTTGGACGGCATGGACCTGCCTCTCCAGGTGCCGAGTTGCAGGCCTACTGTTTTTCCTGGTTGATCATTGCTCCTGTCACTACCTCGTATTCACTTAGTGTGGTGCCGATCGCTTGAATGTGATTGGCGTTCGACACCACTACTGATGTCGTCTGCATAAGCTGACACTGTTCTTACGCATCCTAGTTCACGCGGGATCCCCCACAACGTCTCCACTTTGTGCAGTAATGTCTCGAGAGTCAATACGTACAACAAAGACGAGAGTGGACATCCTTGGCGGATCGAGCGCAAGATGTTGAACGTTTCCGAAAGATGACCGTGCACTCTCACCACATAGCAGATGTCGCTGTGCATGACAGCAATCCAGCCTCTGAAGAAAGGCCCAAAGCCAGCTGCTCTTAGGATTGCAGACCATCCAAACCAGGCGATGTACCCATTGTGAAGCTAGTCATTGCCTCCCGTACTTCAGCAGCTGTTATCGGCCTTTCGCAACACTCCGCATCAGTGGCCGACAGCCGCAGCAGTCCATCGAGGTAGGCACTGAAGTCCATTCCGCCATGCGGCCCGCAATTGCCCCCGAACAGCTGAGCAAAATTGCTGGTGAAAAGCCGTACACATCTGTCCGGGATCGAGTATCATGCGACCGTCGTGGTTCGCCAAAGAC
This sequence comes from Eledone cirrhosa, assembly GCA_964016885.1. Lineage (NCBI taxonomy): Eukaryota > Metazoa > Mollusca > Cephalopoda > Octopoda > Eledonidae > Eledone > Eledone cirrhosa. The sequence goes on from OZ024745.1 coordinate 16,609,161, forward strand.
CGGATCGTGGCTTCGTTTCCACGATGTGCCACCGCCACATGGGCCCATTGAACGGCTTTCGTGCCCTCGTGTCTGAGAGCACGCTCCCTAGCTCTGAAATCGCAGCCTTCGTTCTTAGCGTTGAAAAATTGGTCAAGGGCCAATTTCGCCGAAAGCATGTGGGTCGCGATGCCTTTACTAAGCGCCTCGTCTAATTTGCTAACTAGATTTCCTTCTGCTCTATTTTTCTGTTACTAGCGCTTTACTAAACCTAATGGACTCTATTCTAATCACTCTTTTCGGAGCAAACTACCATTTGTTGTTGACGATGTTACCTGTCAACGCCCGCTAAACTAATTCGCTAATCCGGCTCTGTAAGCTTTGCGCGCTGTTAATGACGCGTTTAGGTTCCAGTAGCCGGATCCCTGTCTATGAAGCCTATCTAAGTCAACCACGAAGATTACGAACTTGGTCCGTGTAGCTGACTATCTTAAATTGTGGACAGCCTATGCTAGACCTATCTATTTCCCTACAAATTACCCTATCTAGATATGATCTGGATGACCCGATACGGTTTGTCCAAGTCCACATTGGCACATTCGGGAAATCCAATCGGTACCTGTCCCACAGTTAAATACGCCTGAGTAGGTTTGTGAGGCTTTTACACCCTCCTCCCCTATCCGCTAATCCCTCACAATCCCAGCATGCATCTAAGATCCCGTTCCAGTCGCCCACTAACACTAAAGAGCGGGACGTTCCAAGAAAGGTCTCCAGACGCCGGACGAATTCAGGCTGTGCTGCTACTGTTGGGGCGTAGACGGCCACTAGCCTGAAAGCTTGTCCTTCTCCGCTGGTCACGTCTAGTACCACCAACTTACCTTCTGGGTCCAGACTTCTCCGGAACAACACAGTCCTCCCCACCCCCAGAACCGGTATGGCTTGGAGATGTGTGCACCTCGTAGCCGCCGAAAATGGGTGCGAATGCCTGTACCTCGGAGATTCTGGTCTCGCTGATGGCCACCACATCTATGTTTAGCGACCTGAGATCGTTCAGCAGGTGGCCCTGCTTCCAAGTCGACCCCAGCCCACGTGCATTTATGCTACCTCTTCTGAGAGAAGCCATGTTGGCTAGGATAGGAGGAAAACAAGTGAGAGAAGAGAAGTACAAAAATTACCTGTGACTCTTTTTTAGGAAGGGGGTGTGTGATCCATCCCTCCGACCATTGGTGGGTTTCACCACGAGAATGTCCAATGGTGATGTTCCCTCGGTAGTCTCTAATTGATGTGGGGAACATTTTTTTTAATGTTATGTAATTTTTTGTGTGATTTCTATTATCTTTATGTGGGGGTGGGTGGTGGCGGGCGCGTGCAATTTTGGTGGTTTGTACGTAGTTTGTTTCTGTGCTGTTGGTGTGGTGTTAAATGTAATTTAAAAGCTTTGTATTGTCTGTGTCTATGGCTGTGTATTGTGTCTGCTGCTGGGGTGTTGGTGCTTTCTGTGTTTGCTGTGGTGTTGTTGAAGGTGACGATGGGGTAGATGCTAAGGGTGGCGGTGGTGGTGTTGGTGGTGGTGGTGGTGATGGTGTAGGTGGCTGTGGGGTGTGGCTGTTGATGGTGGTGGAGGAGGTGGGTAGTTTCCTTTTCCTTTTTTTGGGGGTTCTTTCTTCCTCTTTTTTTTGGGGGGGGGGGGGTAGGGAGCGCTTCCTCTTTTTGTTGAAATAGTTCTCCATTCTTCGGCCTCATCGCACTCCTTGTCCAATTTAGCTATATTAGGAAGGGGCATGCTTTACATTGGTTCTGTGGGTGGTGGAAGAGATGGTGCTTTTGTTGTTGGGGATGATGATTTCTCTTCTGCCACTGTGGTCTTTGTTTGTTTGTCCGCTCCAGTTGCGGGGCACGGCGTGGAGAGAAGGGGTGGGCGCGTGCTTGTTTTGGTGAGTTTGGGGCCGAATGCCTCATGGTGGTCTTGTCACCGCATCCATGACACCTTAGGCGCCTACCCCCGACAGTCACGTGTAGATGGCTGCCGTCGTCCAGGTCTATTACATCGGGTTGGCCTCAATGCTCTCATGGTTTGCTTGGATAATTAGCTCCATCCCCGACCCTGTTCAATTTTCCTGTCTTATTCGCATGACGTTGAGTATGGTTGTTGAATCCTCAACGTCAGAGAGGACGGCCGCCGTCAACCACGCCATCTCCACTGAGGGCGGAACCTGGGCCACTCGAACCCTCACGACTCTCTGGCCGCAGTATGTGGGCATCATTATGACTTCGTCACTGCGGAGTGGCGCAATGGAGTGTGCTCTGGCTTCTTCTGGTGTAGTGAAGAGCACATCCACAGTGCCATACCTCGAACCCCGGGCTATGTATGTTTTCTGTGCCCAGACGGCACCCATAGCTCTTTTACCTGTGAGTCCGTTGCCCGTTCGACTCGCAACGATTTTGCTCCGATCGTGCGATAACTGACCGAACACAAAAGCTTGTTTCTTATTATCTCAGCTGGGTGGGTGAGACTTACTCTGTATCCGGTCTCTTTAACCAAGACCTTTGCTTGTTTTATTTCTTCATTGGTGATGTGTACTTGCTCCAAATTGTTTGTCGCTTTAGCGAAAGACGTGTTTGTTTTGATTTGTGTTGACTCATCGCTAGTTTTGTCTTTGTTGTTGTTGCCGTCGTTGGCGTTTTAGTGTTTTTTCCTCTGTGCTGCTGCTGTTATAGTTGTTGCTCGTTGGGTTCTTTATGGCTGTTGCTGTTGTTATTGTTGTTATTGGGGTGGTGGTGGTGTTTGATTTTTCTAACGTAGGGAAGTTATCGTTGTAATTTCCACTACTGCTGCTACTGTTCCAGTAGCTGCTGCTGCTGTTGTCACCACCACTGTCATTGTCGCTGCTGCTGCTGTTTCTCTTGTATTTTACTTTGCCTTGTGATTGGATGGATCGACTGTTCCGCTCTCCGAACAACCCGCTGTTCCTCTCTGTGGACAATTTCTTTTGTCCGCCATGTTTTTTTTTCAAAACAAAATTTTGGGGGGTATGATTGTAAATAAATACAAATTTAGCCCTCAAGAGCGCGAGATACAGTTAAAAAACCATCTCCTTTGAAAGAGGGGTTCTTTAACTATACACCGATGTAAAAAATAGTATATAGAACTTTCGATAACTCAGAAAAATTCAACTAGCTTACTCCGCCGTAGTTACTGCCGTCTCATAATAATAACAACAACAAATAATAATTGTTTCTACTTATTTTTGGCACAAGGCCAGCAATTATCCAGTGCATTACTGGTACTTTATTTTATCGACCCCGTAAGGATGAAAGGCAAAGTTAACCTCGGCGGGATTTGAACTCAGAATGGCAAGGGTCGTAACTCTGCGTCAAAGCATGGCGTCCGACCCTCTACCGATACTGCCAATCCACCAACAACAACAAATGATAATAATAATTGTTTCTACTTTTGGCACAAGGCCAGCAATTATCCCAGTGTATTATTGGTACTTTATTTTATCGACCCCGTAAGGATGAAAGGCAAAGTTAACCTCGGCGGGATTTGAACTCAGATCATAAAGCGCCGTAACTCCATGCTGCAAAGCATGGCTTCCGACCCTCTACCTGAATATCTGAGGCTGCAGGTAGGGGCTTGATGTTCATTTCAACAAACTTTCCAGTTAAATAACATCAATGACTGAGATTCAAAGAACAATAATAATAATAATAATAATAATAATAATAAAGAAAAGAGACGGTTTTATGTATACGTCCTCTGATTATTATATAATTGTGTTATACGCAGCCAAAGAAAGACCCTTCATATGTCATCTTGCTGGAAATAGTAGCTAAAATCTCTGAAATCCTACCCTATATTTTTTCGATATTACAACCTGCAATTCCAACAATATTCCAACAATATTCCAACAATATTCCATCAAAATATAATTTTTATCGATGACAGCTTGTAACAATGTATTCAATGACTATAATTGATTTATTAGGTATGTATCGATATTGAAAAATATGGCAACAAAACACAGTAACAGAGAATATTTTCATAGTTTACTTTTATATTAAATTCTGAAACAATATAGGAAACATAACAAACGAACAAACAAAGCTATACCTGGGGATAGATGTACAGGTGCGGAATACCTGAGTTCCTTTCAAGATGAAATGAAGACACAATGCGCAATAATTCGTTTTTGTAAACAATTACTAAAAACATCTTTTGGCAATATATTCGTCTTCAGTTATTTAGTATATATATATATATATATACAAAAAGTGAAAACGAAATGAAGTAAACAACAGAGGACAATGATGAAATATATTAGTTCAACTATATATACATACACACACAAATATATATATATATATATATATATATATATATATATATATATATATATATATATATATATGTATATATATATATATATATATATATATATATATATATATGTATATATATATATATATATATATATATATATATATATATATATATATATATATATATATATAATATATATATATAATATATATATATATATATATAATATATATATAATATAAGCAATTAAATATATATATATATATATACAAACATACATATGTGTGTGTGTGCGCGTGTGCGTATGTATATGTGTATGCCTATGAATATGTAAGTTGCTTAAAGTTTCCAGTTTATTATATAAATGGAAAATAACAATAAAGGATTGTAACAAAAATATAGAATATTCTTTCTAAATTGATTTTGCGAACTACCATCCCTTCAGGAATAATTTGCATAATACATCCGTCTATTCATAACAAGCATTTGGTCCAGACGTAATGTAGTTAGAATTTCTAATTATGTAGATTTGGGAAAAAAATAAAATGCTTCCTTCTTAAGTGTATGCATCATTTAAACATATTTACATGCCACTAAGAAACCTACATTTGGAATACTTGGTAAAAGATATAGACATATGTTTACGAATTGAACTTCTCTTTTATATGTTATCTTAACAGCCACTCTTGTAGTTATTGACTTCTTCCCAGTAAAATACTACATACAAAGCTTTGTTACCTAAGAATATATCGAATCAACTAGACTCATGTTTGACTTATGTATATTTTTTAAAACAAAATATCAGATAGCGTTAGATTCACGAACTCCGCAGACAAAATGCGAAATACCTCACTTGATACTATGACGAGGTCAATGTGTCATTCCAAATCGTACTTCTTGTAAATGATGAGAGCATTATCATCACGATTGCTCCAAATTGGGAAGTAGTTAGGTGTACCAGATGTTTTCATCATTTTCTAATGTAATATAATGGCATATCATCCATTTCGCATGTCGGTTATTGATTCTCATGAAAATGTATACACATGCATGTACACTCGTGGTAAATATATACGGTATTGACCCGTAATACTTGAGGGAGTCGTTGGGGCCGGATATTGACATACGGCGTTTCTTAGGGCATCTTCAAAACTGGTGGAACCCATCCCTCACGAGGTCTGAGTACAGCAGATATTTTCCAGAGAATGATAGACTGTGAGGAAGTGGCAAAGAGATATGCAGCGAGAATTACTAGACTAGTACGTTTGTATGGACCTCCAAAGGATGAAAGGCAAAGTAGGCCTCGGCGGGATTTGAACTGACAGAGCAGAGAGCCGGAAGGAATACCATAAAGAATGTATCCGATATTCTAACGAATTTGCCAATTTCCCGCCTATATTTTGTTATACACCAATATATGTGTACCTTTTATGAGAAAAAATAATTCAATATATGTAGGTAGAGCAAATAATTTTAAGTGAAATAAAGGTATAACTACTAAGTTACTGAAAAGGCTTAACAACAAATATATTATTATCTCACATATGTACATAGACTACACATATACACCCACACACAACAATGTTATGTAGATATATTTTAAGTATGTTTTTATTGTACAAGGAATCATATATGACATGTTTATATATAATAAACATCATTTAATCCTCCTATGATTTTTCAATAAGATGTGATTATGACACCTTTATCTTAGCAACAAAGTTAGCAATGAATATAGCGTAGCTAAAGGAAATTTATTACACACAAAAATCGTATATTCTTCCATATACAACCCTATTGTGTTCCATGAGATTGGTAGCTATATATATATATATATATATATATATATATATATATATATATATATATATATACATATATATATATATATATATATATATATATATATATATATACACACACATATTTATTTATTTATAGTGAAATAGAGCCCCGCCGTATATTTGACTAAGTAATTTTCAAAACAACGCTAAGTTCTGTATCTTATATATATATATATATAGTTTTTTATCAGTTGTCAAATATTTTGTTTTGGAGATGTTGATGTGTAAGCCACCCTCCAGCGAATGTTGGCCAGTACATTTAGAAAGTCTGGCAGATCAGTTCTAGAGTAACTCATGATGGCCAGATCGTCTGCAGCTCAGATTTGATAGAATTTTACCTTCTATTTCATAGCCAGAGGAGCATTCCCCTTCAGTTTGGTAAATAAGTGCAGCTATAACTATACAGAAAAGAAGTGCTGATAGTACACCACCTACTTATCTCCCTTCGAGATGTCTATACAGCGTGTAGTTCCCAAGTCTGGTTTGATATATGCTGTTGAGTTGGTGTAAGTTTCTTTCAATAGGTTGATGTTATATGGTCTCCACCGCGTTAATTGGACGACAAGGTCACTTCAGAAGCTCTCTACATTCCAGAACCACACCATGAGACTTATGGTGTCAACAGAACTCAAACTATACGGCAAAATAAATAGATCAACTCGCGGTGTGAGTAGATTATGCCTGGAAGGAAAGTTGGCTGGTAAGAGATGCAGAGGCCGGCATGATATTGTCAATTTATGGACTGGACGTGATCTTTGCTCTTTGAACTCGGCTGCTGGTGATCGAACTTTGTGAAGAGAAATATCACATATTAATGCGCAGTCGGCAACTAGTGGAGTTTATCGTCACAAGAATACGGTCTATATATATATATATATATATATAGACCGTAAAGAGTCACGTTTCGACGTCGTAGCCTTTTCCCGTTTCGACAGTAAATTCCAGACACACACACACACACGCACACACCCACACCCACACACACACACATATATATATAAATATATATATATATATATATATATATATATATATATATATATATATATATATATATATACATATACATATATATATATATTTTATATATATATATATGTATATATACATATGTGTGTGTGTGTGTGTGTGTGTATTTATGTATATAGCAAAAGTAACGAAGATCGCTGGTATAAATTCATCGTCCCTCGGCCAGCGTCTAGCTCACTCAATGAATCTGGCAAATTGCAGTTATGCAGCTGCAAACAACAGCTCATAGATTTTGTTTACTGTAGACAGTTGGCTGTGCTTTTAGTTAGAGATAGATATAAATATCTCCTTCCCAGACGATCGTTTCTGGGCAATATAACTTTACAAATGCAGATTTTACTTCTGCAATGTTCAGAAAATCATGCAAAATAAGTGGATATTTACGTAATCGGGAAGGATTACCCAATAATACTATACGTTATTTTTGTGCAGTGTGAGCCAGCCCTCACTATTGGATAATCTATCTAGCAGTTCATGTCATCCTCTCACTCAGCCTCAAATGAAAAAAAGGATTTCTCGCAGATCATAACACGTGATTTTGGTAGATGATTTCGGGCAAATGAATTCGTGCCAAAAACAAAGAACGCTTAATGCATAATATGAGCGTCTATAGATAACGAGGTTCATCCATATATACACATATATATGCAAACAATATCTGATTTGTGATACGAAGTCAAATATTCAATACTCAAAATTTAATCTTAGAAAACATAAACAAGAAACATGTGGAAGGGATATGCATATTTATATATATATATATATATATATATATATATATATACATATCGCGGCGATGAATTAGTTTAGCGAGGTTTTTTATATGAAATCGTGTGTCGAAACAAATATTGTTATACTTGGGGAGGGTCATATTTGTGTAATATTTGTTTCTACTTTTGGCACAAGGCCAGCAATTATCCCAGTGTATTACTGGTACTTTATTTTATCGACCCCATAAGGATGAAAGGCAAAGTTAACCTCGGCGGGATTTGAACTCAGACCATAAAGGGACATAACTCTTTTTTGCTGCAAAGCATGGCGTCCGACCCTCTACCGATACTGCCAATCCACCACCTTTATTTGTGTAATATTGCCAGAATTAATAACAGAACACACTCACTGTTTGGTTGGTTTTCGCTTCTCGCTGTCTTATATATCTGCGATCTAACTTAATCGGTCCTCAATGTTGCCATTGACTGACCGACGGTCAAAAATATTACAGATACAATATAGACACACCGTCGGTCAGTCAATGGCAACATTGAGGACCGATTAAGTTAGATCGCAGATATAAAAGACAGCGAGAAGCGAAAACCAACCAAACAGTGAGTGTGTTCTGTTATTAATTCTGGCAATATTACACAAATATGACCCTCCCCAAGTATAACAATATATACATATATATATTTATTAAAATAATAGATTAAAGTTTAAGCAAAGAATCGCTGCTTTCACCCTTAACAGATCCCGTTTGAAAGCACCGATTCTTTGCTTAAAATATAATCTGTTATTTTAATAGATATTTACTGTACGGTTCTTATATATTTGATATATATTTATCCTTATCGATCCCTCTTTGGAATTTAGTCTTCAAATTTATTATTATTACTATATATATATATATATATATATGTATGTATACAATAAATGATGTCCATATAATCATTTGATAAAATATATACACTATTTCCTCTCCCAATCAGCATAATCAACCACACAAAAACCAAGTAAACAAATATATATATATATATATATATATATATATATATATATATATATATATATATATATATATAGAATATATTTATATATACGTATGACATTGATTGTGTCCATTTCATTTAATATGTACTTACAAACACAAGTTTATTGTCGCCATTATGACACTTTCTTCTACTTTCTGTAGTTCTAATCCATTACCCCTTGTCAAATGGTTTTGTTTTATGATTCTGGCTTATGAAATTGTGGTATGATTAATAACAAATAGAATATAGATATAGTTGTATAAAATAATTCTTGAAATTCATTAATATTAGTAACTAGGATTACTTCAATTCGAAATATTTTATGAATTTTACCAATAATTGGTGAATGTAGCAGATTTATTTCCTTAAGATATAGCTTTCTTGTTTCACGACAATTTAGACTTAACAAATATTTCAAAATGCACGATTGTTAATATAAGCAAAACCTTCTAGGTAACATGTTCACGTATCTGCGAGATCTTTATAATTACATGTCAAATGAGATTTACATTTAAGTAATTTCATAAAAAATATAATTCCTTCTAAAATTCATTTAAAAGATGCTGAATTTATTAGTTTCCCTATTTATTTTTTGAAGTACATATTCGGTTCAATTCATTCGAAAATTCTCATGACAAATCAAAATGCAATTTGTAAGATACATTTAAATAAAGAAACAACCATCGAGAACAGCGGCAACATATATTTCAAATTCACTGTAAAGAACCTATATTTGTTAACGTTTTTTGTATTTATTTGATCAGGCGGAAGCTATTGACAATCATCTCAAGTCTAACTTACCCCCCCCCCACATACACACATATATATATATATAATATTAGTCGTCACATTTATTATTATTACTATATATATATATACATATATATATATATATATATATATATATAAATATATATATATATATATATATATATATATATATATATATATATATATACATATATATATATATATATATATAATATATATATATATATATATATATATATATATATATATATATACATATATATATTTATAATATATATATATATATATATACACATATATATATATATATATATATATATATATATATATATATATATATATATATATATATATATATATATATATATATATATATATATATTTGGCGTTGTAAATGGCAAAAACTAAGAAAATTTTATTTGACACCATAACAGGAAAACTACAATATTTCGGACATGAATATAAATTGGTCAAACATACAGAAAAAAGAAAAGTGCCTGCTACGTAATTACAACTACGTAGCAATTAACTGATGTATATTCTAATGATATGAGTAAATGATAAGTTTATTTTTCTAAATCACTTCATAGAATTTTATAACAAATTATTAATCAATATAAAGAATTTGAATATAAACTATTTAAGGAATATAAATATACAGAATATATTAATCAACACTCCAACTGAAGTTACGTTTTATAAATTAGAACCTCATCAATCACAGATCTACAAATTACTGGTGAGAAGGAAACTATAAATTTAATATTCATAGTCAATGAGGTTTGTATATATATTTTAATGAAAGTGCGTTAATTATGAGTTAAGCACTTCCAATAACTTTACTGAATAAATCGAAAGATTGAAGCATTCTGGCTTAGTATATTCAGCCTTAATTGAATTTCAAACATTTATTTAACTGCTGAGAATAGAGGCGTCATTTGATTGAGCACCAGAGAAAATACCTTGACACTTCTACTAATATTTCTTTATTTTCTGACCTCAAATTCTTAATTTCCTTTCTTGGAGTAAGATATGTTTGTTGAGTAATCCACTACAACCCCTCCCACTATACTACTGCCCTTTCCACATATTAGAAACGATTGTTTGTTAAGAAATATAAAACAAAAACATTAAAAACTCTTTAATATTTCTCATTTCTCATAGAAATCATAATAATCATAAACCATAAGAAGCTCTGTGTTAAAAATGTTCTTCCTGTTTCTAAACTGATTAGAACGTTATTTTGATTATAGTTGGATATCAATAAAGGCGTATCAGATATTTTTTCTTTTTATAAATAGGAATTTGTGAAAAGAAGACGGCAAACAGATCCCAGTTAATTTCTTCAAACCTCCTCCCACGACCGAAAAATAATGGCATAATATGATTGGGCCCCTATC